>OZ014453.1:15584851-15729411 GCA_963966035.1 Acleris laterana | reverse complement strand
GTTTAATTTTGTTTGATTGTTGTTTCCGAAGCGTATTTTGTTTAAAGGTACGAAAAAAACAAACTAAATATGATTTCCTCATCGGAAGAATCTGTAGTGACATCAACACCACCTGATTTGTTAAATGCGGCTCAACTACTCAACAATGATTTGCTGCCAGCGAATTCTAAAGAAAAGGTTTGTTTTTTCTATTTGTTTTTTATTTCCTCGCAAATGTGATGAAAATCATTGTGTGTATCATGGGCAATAAGGAGATTGCAAACTCGAGTCATTAAAAGCCCTCCGCCTTTGGCGTCGGGCTTCTAATAGTCTCTCGTTAGCAATCCTCTTCTTATCGCCCTTGATGCACAATGTACTATTTTTTAATTTGAGATCTGTCAGTAAACTATGTACTTCGCATCCCAATATATAGATAGTAATGTCAACTTTTCCTGTAACTTTTGAGAAAAGGCCGGTGTGAGTGTGTGACGCACCTCCCTTGCGCAGCTCGAGCTCGTCGGGCTTCTGCGGCTTGTAGGGGTAGAGCGCGATGTAGGCGGCGGGCAGCGGCCGCTCGCCCGACGCGCTGCGCCGGCGCCGCCGCGCGCCCGCGTCCAGCAGGCTCGTGGCCACGATCTCCGCCGAGTGCCTGCCCACACCATACACATTCATGTAACCAATTCATTACCATTTATTACATGTGTCATTGTTCATGTTATAATTATTTTTTATTTTTGTATTCTTTGATTATTAGGGTAAAAATCAAAATAAATGTACATAAAGACGCCATTTAAATGTCACTTAAATGATATCTAACTTACAATTTCATTACAAAATGACGTATGTTTGACGTTAACCAACAGTTTCGTTACGGTGACAAAACTATCTTTAACTGGACATTTATTTTGATTTTTACCCATTAGTATTTATGTTTTGACGATCTCATTGTAATTTCGTATTTTTTGACATGCAATGCAACTAATATTGTAATATTACATTAATGAATAAATAAACTAAACTAAACTAAACATGTAACAAACAGCTGAGAAAAATCATTTATTGAATAGCTAATATAAACTGTTTGTTTGTTAACTAATTTGTTTTTATCTCTTTCTAGCAAAACTGAATTGAACATGGAGTTTATATGGCCGATCTGTAACATGACATCACAGTGCGTATCGGATCTCTCAGCTTAATCGCAGTTTAAAATGCTTGTTTCAGCTGCATTTCCTGGTCGATTTTAATTTCAGTTTTGATGATCGTGATCACATTTACGGTATTTTTATATTTTGTTGTAAAATGCGATTTAAAAAATTATCCTTCGGATTTGTAATTCTCTCTCACTCATGAGAGCGAGTGAGAAACAAGTACAAACCCGAAGCACTTTCTAAGAGCTATCGCACTGTACAACAACAAATATTGATTTACACAAACATTTACATGTTACATATCGCTGATATAAAAAAAACAGAGGATAATAAAATAATACACAAATTGACCTAATCCCAAACTAAGGTAATATACCAGATATCGATTAACTTATTTACATAGATAAATGCATACTTAAATATGTATGCCCTTATTAATAAACTTGAAGTAACCGTGGAGTACCCAGCTAAGCCATGTTTTGTCGCTACTCCAAAAGGAAACTTCACGTTTATACCATTAATTAATATAGAAAAAGTAAGAGTGGGGAAAGATTAGCTCCTTGAGGTACACCAGCGGAATGTCATTTCAAACCTTCCGAAGCGATAGGATCGAAACTAAGTAAGGGCTAAGGAAGAAAATATCTGAGATTTTAGAATGCCAAGAAGGATATCAAAGTCAACAGTGTTAAAAGCACTGCTAAAATCCAGTAAAACGAGAATAGTAAGTTTTACCTGAAATAACAAAATGCGCGGTTTAGTTATTAATCGGCTGTTACTAAACATAATTATATTGATAGTCGGGAAAGCCCTCATGACTTGTTAAACTACTAGCAAAATCCAAGCAAAACCACTAAACGATAGAATGGAATAAATCGACTCACCTATTCTGCGTCGGATGATTCCCTTGCAGATGCGTCGACGGCGTCAGACTATGTCTCTTCTCTCTGTGGTGAGTATTGCGCGCCACCATGTAGTTCCCGTCTTTGCCGTGAGATGGCGACAGGGCCGCTTGGAGCCCTAAGCCAAAGTTAAGTAGCGACTCCGGACCGCTCGGCCGAACGATGAGCTTGGAGGACGACGGACCATCAAGTCTAGTCTCAACACTAGTACCTTCTTGAGTTTCGTTATGATTCTGTGGGGTCGTATTTAGTTTCGGACTTTCAGGGGGCGGAAGCGACACGTTTAACGACGTATTAGTCGCGGTTGAACTCTCGTTCAAACTTAGAACGCCCATCGACGCATTGAGGGATGTATCCGGGTTGTCATTTTCTTCGTTCACCTGCGGATTAGGAGCTACTACTGTCGCGTTTCTATCGGTGTTGTTGTCTGGAGAGCTAGGCAAGCTGGGCTCGGCGCTTTCACAGGTGCTGGTATTAGAGCTGGTGTTTGGGGTGGTGGAACTGACGACTGACGCAGTGTTAACGCTGGAACTGGAGTCCGAGCTGACGTTGTTCGCGTTGAAATTGGCTACTGATACGGGGAAGTGTTCCGTCCTGACGTTCTGGTAGGTGGCGTCCTTGTGTATTGGGGCGGAGTAGTCGTACTTCACCGTGCGGAGTCGGTCCAGGTCGTTGATCCTAGAGACAAGTAAGTAATATGAGATATAATAACTTTGTAATTAACCTGTTTAGTATAACGTTCACTGGAAATAATGAACGAAAGATTATTTCCATAAAGTACAACGGTATTAATATTAAATACCAATCATGATAACTATTAAAGCGTATAATATACATGTCACCTAAAATATAATAGTACATTGTGCATCAAGTGTAGTAAGAAGGGAATTACTAACGAGAGTGTTAGAAGCCCGACGCCGAAGGCGGAGGGCTTTTAATGACTCGAGTTAGTAATCCCCTTACTGCCTGTGATACACACAATGGTTTTCATCACATTTGCGAGGAAAAAACACTTTAACTCTGCAAAATATAAAGAAATAACTTTTGACGAACGGGAACGTAAATGGAAACGATATTTTTTTTGTGACCTCTACCACAGATAATAACTGCGTTTAGTTTCGACCTGGATTCGAGCCAGATTTAGCCAATTTGATAAAAATGTATAATTACTAAAATTAATGATAAATGTTGATATAAACTTGAAATAGGTATAAAAATAATGAAGTTTAATGAAGCGTATAGGTTTTGTGTAATGTAAGTTAGTCTATAGCTAATTTTTAAAGATGAAATTAGAAACCGATTTAATTTTTGGCTGAAAATTAAACCTCCTTAGTCAGAAATGATGTACGAAAGAGTTGCAAATTTTAAAAAGAAAGTCATTACTCCCTAGGGATGACAAACTCGCCATAATTCCCGCGGGAACAATTAAGGCCATTGTCCTTCTGTATACAGGCATGGAATAACACCATTTACGAGCAAGTGTGATGAAAAACATATATGAACCACTGAATCTAACATCAAAAAACAATGCACATACATAAGTATAATAATATAAACGCCTTGGATTATCTGGGTAGATGAAAAAAAAACCTCTAAGGTCGCTAATGCGTTGTAAGGTATTGTTCGATTTTATGATACCTTACTAATTTTCGAGAGACTTTACCAACAATTTTCCCTTTTCTGTGGGCCTAGTACGGCTGCGTCTAGAAGGTGACGGAACAGCCGTATTAGGGCCCCTGGTAGCCGATCCATATCACACGATCGCTATATGTCATGTATGTTATACGAACTGAAATTAGTTAATATGAATTTTATATTATAAAAATCTGCAGTGGACGTAGTTTGGCTGAAATGATGATGATGATAAAAAATTACATAATATTAATATTATGTCAATTCACCGTCATTCCTTATAAAAACATTGATTTTACTAAAATTTTAGTATGCTTGAATATCGTGTTAGTTTAAAGCAAGGTAATATTGATGTTGTTATTATAGTTAATTGCTTTGAAAAAAAAAACTCGTTTCTCATATTTCGTGACGTACGATTTTAAACTTCAGCGTGAACAGAATTAAGTTTACACTCATATTACTCGAAATCTCAGATAAAAGTTTTTTCCAAAGTAGTAACGCTATGTAAATGTAGTAGTATCTGGTGACTGACCCCCGGGAGACGCCCTGCACGGCCACCGGGCCGCCGCCGGCCTGCGGGCCCCTGGCGTGCACGCTGAAGTGTATGAGGTCGAGCGCGTGCTTGGCGGGCGGCGGCTCGGCCAGCGCGCGCGGGCCCAGCACGCCCGGCGCGCCCGCGTGGTAGTTGGGGTGCGACTGGCTCATGGCCGCCATGTTCTGGTAGTTGCCCTGCGCGGTCAGCGGGGTCGACATCGACATTGGTTGGTAGCGATGGGTGTGCTGGAAAAAAATTGCTTTTAGCCAGAAAGTAGGCCATAGGTGTCCAAGTAGGGCTTCCGATCCCGTAGCCTATCTTCAATCTCGGTATCTGCGGGACTGGACATTTTCAATCCCCCGGGATCCCGGTATTTGATACTAATGATATGAGATGAATGAAACAACAGAAATAAATATAACATCTTATTTTACTAAAGAGATAAATCAAATTAAATGAATGACTTTCAAAACTAACAAAATCAAATTCAAGTTCAAATTCATTTATTGCAAGTCATATTACAGGTATATAGATGGAATACAAATGAATCATACATACACTAAAGAAAAACAAATAAAAAACGAAACTAAAGTGAGTGAACGGGTCGAAAGAGGCCGCCCTAGGCGTACTTTTTCGAGTCAAATCGGAGAAATACTGGAAAAGGGCCGAATCTTAAGTACCCGAAACAGACGTGCGTGCATGACTCGATGTATGAATGTGGAAGAAGCGAAAGAAATTTGTCAAGATCTGGGAAACAGGCGTGATTTAATGTATGTATGTTTTTACTAAAACTTAAATTAGTTTAGTAAGCATTGAGTTCATTTTTTTACGAAGAGATATTAAACTTTTGCGTCCCGCAAATCCCGATCTCGTAATCCCCCACACCATTGGCACAGCTCCGCTCCACTCCGGTCATCTCCGCCCAAGTGTTGAATACATTGAAGAGTCAGTTACCTGCGCGTGGTGCCTGTGGTCGGAGTGGCCGGCGCGCGCGTGGTCGGGCAGCGGCGGCACGGGCCGGTTCAGCGGCGTGCTGCGAATAGAATAGAATAGAATATATTTTATTTGTAAATCACAGGTATTAAATTAGGTCTTAAATCTAGGAATACAGATCTACAACAACAACCAATACTTTGTAATGTATCCAACGAAAGGTTGGTGGTTAAGGTTATTCTTCAAATTTATCAAAAAATACAGAGTGGCTAGATAAAGTTACAAATGTGTAAAATAAATATAGGTTTGTGTTTAAAATATGAACTACGTTTAAAAATACAGTAATAAATTCTGATTTTTATTCTCATGTAAAAAGGTAAACACCATTACGTCACTTTCAAAGTGAAACAGGGGATCTCAAAGTAAGTCAAAGTCAAAGTCAAAAGTTTATTTGCCAGAATTGTGGTATGTACATGGTTGGTAGAAATATTACAGAACAGTACAGAACAGCACAATTCACCATTAATTTAAGGAATACAATAGATAATTGTCATTTCGCTCGAACCGTGAGATTCAAAATAAAATGGAGAAATAAATGAAATCAAAGTCGTACAAAATTATGAAATGAAACAGCATTATGCATTACAACATTACGGGAGTATTCCATCTCGAATTTTGGTGGAGATCACTCGGGTGTATAGAGACAGTGACGGTTATTGAGTGTGCGTGTCCGTGTTCGTTTGCCTGAGCGTTTGCGTGCGAGCGTGTGTGTGTATATACCTGTTGACGAGCGCGCGCGCCGGCTGGTTGAGCTCCACGAAGGCGATGGGGAAAATGCCGACGCGCTGCTCGAGTCTGCCCTCCGCCCAGTTCTCGTCCACGCGCCGGTGCACCGTTATTATAGCACCTGTAATAAAACAAACAAAGATGTTATAATCGTTAAAAGTTACTGACTAAAAGTGGCTAGTATACATACATAATATACCTTCACGCCTTAATTCCCAGAGTGGGGTAGGCAGAGCTACAGAATTACCAACAACTCTAAAAACTTGTTGTGAATACTATGTGTATATTAATGGCCAGTAAAATGTTCCTTTAAATGATTGTAGCGTCCCGTTACTTAATTGATTTAGCATGAATGCGGTAATGTTCTTAGAACTGAGAAGTGGGGCGCGACTTTAAGGATTTTAAAACACCTGGTTGGTTGACGGACTAGCGATAACGGGGGATGAACAGGGTCGGGGAAGGAAAGTGTAACCACATTTTGCACAATTACGCTAAGATGTTTACGTGGATTAGTGACAGGTTGCAAGCCCATCGCCTAACAATACTACAAGCCTTCATTCCTTTAGCCAATATTCAATCAACATTAAAAATATACATAAAGATTTTACAATAGAAAGTGTGCATTCCAGCAGAACAAAAGGGCAATAGCACAGCGTATAGCTTACTCATTATAAGAAAAACACTGATATTCTGCCAGTGCTACCACATCTTTACTTAGTATAAATAAAGTCGCTTCACGCCGTCTGTCCCTCTGTATGTACGTTTATATCTTTCAAACTACGCAACAGATTTTAATGCGGTTTTCATCAATAGACAAAGTGATTCAAGAGGAAGGTTTAATGTATTACAAATTTTGGATTATGTACGGGTGTTGCAGACAACTCACATAAACCGCAGCGTAATGAGGGAGGATCGCTAGTATATTACAAAAACATTCCTCTAAGTTTAGAGGTGGGCATAAAAAACCACGATAAATTACCACAGTAGTTTACTCAAGCAGAGCTTTATAAACTTTTTAATTCTTAATTGTTTTGCTCTTGACTAATTCTTGCCCTTGGAGGACGAAGATTTTGTCGGGCATGAAGCGAGCTCACCCAGGGGACGCCTATTTAAATATTGTAATCCAAAACTTCGCGTTGAATTACCTTTATCAAATGCCAAGCATCCTTCCTCGTCCGGAGCTGACATCCGGAAGTCGTACAGGGCTTTGCATAACGCCGTTGGCACCGGTAGTGGGATAACGACCTGTAAAATAAAACATCATTTAACTATCTATCTAAAGCTTAATAACTGCTTTGTCTAACCAATAGTCATAGAGCTGCGTCTGCACCATTTAATTTACAAACTACTGCTTCCCTTTCCAAGTAGTTCCCCTTACAAAATACCCGATAAAAATTATCAATCGGTCAACGCGGATACATTTGTGGAAAAATGTTATTTCACTATGTATATGGTACCTGTAATAAATTTGAATCTGGTCCGAAGACATGTGTTAACATATTGTGGCAAGGAGAAGAAATGAGTGACTTTATCTAGGAATGAATGGAGGGAATTTAGGAAGGCATATGTGCAATACTGGACAAACAGATGCTCGAGATGATGATAATGGTACCTGCAGGTAGTTGATGGGGAAGAGGCCGGTGCGGCCGCTGGTCTCGCCCTGGTACCAGCACGCGTCGAACTTCTTCTGCAGGAGGATCGTCTCACCTTTCTTGAACGAGAGGTCTCTGCAACCGAACAAGATAAATTCGTACATTATTCAATGTTTATGATCATACCGAATCCAAAATTTTCATCACCGAAAATGTAAATTTTGGATTCGGTACTATTGGTAATTGCAATGCAATCTATACTAATTTCATCTAATGTATAACTTCACCGAGTTTCACTTCATCGAAAGCCATTTCCTTCTTATCGTGTAAAAGTGATTCAAGTTCCTATGCCATTTTTTTGGGTGTAGCTCTTAAGAGATCTTCGGTAGGTAGTGAACGGGTTACCTGATTGGAAGTAATCACCGCCCTATAAAGATCAGTAACTCATTGCGTAGTCGGTCCGTTGTCGGCCACAATTAGGGAAATGAAAGCTCTTTTCTTGAGAGCACGGTATATCGTAACTGGTTGGAAATACCGCCGAAGGGCGTTCGTTCTACATCACTGTACGAGGCAAAAAGTGCCTATTGAAACGCACGATGGAAGAACGCAAGGTATTGTGAGTGCTGATGAAATAATGGTATATACCTTTTCAAACATATACGAGTAAGTATCCAATATCCATACATCCTTCCAATCAGCCCAAATTTACCCACTGCAGGGCAGACTTATTATTACTATAATTATTTAACTGAATTACTAAATAGTCCTGCCGACTAACAAATATAGACTAACAAGAATAAAATCGAGTCGTGACCGCCCGTCCGGAAGACGTACGATTGCCGGAAGCTATTCCGCGTAAGCCTGGGCAGACCGTGAAGCCGGAAGGGTAAGCGACAGGTACCGTAAAACTCAGAACTAGATGAACATTTTAGTACCTTCCTGCAGTAACAGATTTAAGTGAGAGTGGTTTGAATTTAGCATATCTATAGCTGAGACTAGGTACTACATTGTACAGCTACTTCTGTGCTCGATCGCACCAGCAGGATATAGTTACCACTAGGGAATATAATTACCGACCAAATTTGAAAACCGGTAAATTACCGGTCTCTGTACATTTTTACCGGTAATACCGGTAAATTACCGGTAATCACATTGCTAAAAAGTAAATACTCGAAATCTTATATTTTGGTACCAAAAACACTTTTAAAACACATTCTATTCTTGAAATAGTTTAAATTATTTTCTGGTCAGCAATCAACTTTAAAATATAAAATAAACACTTCTACTTCTATACACCACAAAATCTACTTGTACATCAACCAATCGAAAGTATGAAGCCTATAGAAAATGCAAACATAAGGTTGACTATTTTTTCCTATCATAACTATTGGGTAGGCAGGTATAAACAAGTAAATCAGTAGCGCGAGCGATAACACTAATAATTCATAAGTCAGTTCAGTATAAGTATAAATAGTTAGAGTTTGATTCTGATATTTGCAACATAATTTGCACGTACAACGTTATTTTGCGTTTTTTTTCCGATAAACACCATTCGGTAAATTACCGGTAATCTCTAAAATTTACCGGTAAATTACCGACGCCAGACTGGGCCGGTATTACCGATAACCGGTAATCCGGTTTACCGGTTTGCATTCCCTAGTTACCACGACTCACTAAAGGGCATCGGGTAAGTTTATATGAATATTATTGTCAATTGTTTTGGTGGCCACGTGAGTTTTGCTAAAATGGTATAGAGGATCTCTAAATAAACATACAATTGTATAAAATATAATGCGTTCAATAATATCTGAGCGGAAATACGAAAGATTTAAATATTAAGTTTTTGGTACTAAAAGTACGCAAATGTCTAAATATTTAAATATCTCGGCTCCGATGAATTTATTTTGAATGGATCTATCATAATTTACCTCTTTTAGCTTAAAAATGTATGACTTACAAATGACAAAACTTTTACCCAAACCCCTTTAAAACATTCTATGACTTTCGCTTATTATTGGCGACTAAATCGAGAGAAAGGGATGTAGAATGTACTCGTAACATAGCTTTACACTTCGATTTTCAAAGGCCCCAGTCGTCTCCGCGAAACACGTCCATGTTTGATGGTCTACACTCAACCAAAACCAAAAAGCGGTATGGCGCATATGGACTTCATAGTTTTATACTGCTTGTTTCTTTTGGGCGGCAGTACAGTTTGATCTTACCCAGGCTCCTTAGAGATGAAGTCGTACAAGGCCCGGCCGTGGGGCGGGAGCTGCTTGCCGTCGCGCGCCTGCCCGCCCGGGGGCGCCTGACCCTGGAACAACACAAGTTTTCACCTTTTTATTTGAGCGTGGAGAAGGCAAACGGTCACTTGAACTACGACTGCAAATGTTTTTGTTTTATAAATTTTTTCGTTTGTTTTATTTTATTGTTGCAAATTTGATTGGCATTGGCAACTCTTTTGTATATTGTGTTTTTTTTGATGTTTTTGTGGATGTATAGCTTGCCGTGCGGTCACCAAATAGTCCCTGCGGAAGACCAGCGCTGGTTTACCACCAGCGACATGCTGAGCTGATGACCATTTCACGTTATTTGGCATTATGTTTAGTTTAGTGTTTGTGTGTGCCACTCCATGTCTTCCCGTGGACGTCGTAAGAGGCGACTAAGGTAGGTATGTAGTACCTACTGTTAGGCGATGGGCTTGCAACCTGTCACTAATACGCTGGTAAACATCTAAGCCTAATTGTACTTACAGAATTATTAACAAGTTTTTAGAGTTGTTGGTAATTCTGTAGCTCTGCCTACCCCACTCTGGGACTACAGGCGTAAAGATATGTATGTATGTAGTGTATAGTTAGGTGTTATGTCATTTTGTTAGATGTCTGAATAAACATTATTTATTTCTTTCTTTCAATTGCGTGGGTAATCCTTAAGGCTAAGATGGAATGCCTTTTCACTATTCAAGTACAATAGATAAATTCTCATAGAGTTAACAATGGGATAGGCAAACGAGCACACATTCCACCTATTATGGCAAGGTAATGGTAAATGGTAAATACGTTCGCTGTGAGGGCTATCGATATTAGCAATCTTACGATGGCAAACGTGTTGCGATGAATGTCTATATCCTCCAAAAACCACAATAAAAAAAAAATTACGACTTAAAAATAATGACGTTTTTTAGGGGTGGGTACGGACCCGAAGGGTAAAATCGGGAGCATATTAATAATAATAATATAAGGGGACAATCTCACACCAATTGACCTAGTCCCAAACTAAGCTCTAGGCTTGTACTATGGGTACTAGACAACGATATAAATACTTATATAGAGAAATATATACTTAAATACATAGAAAACATCCATGACTCAGGAACAAATATTCGCGCTCATCACACAAAAATCTGCCCTTACCGGGATTCGAACCCAGGACCACTAGTTTCGTAGGCAGGGTCACTACCCACTAGGCCAGCGCGTCGTCAACTTATTACTAAGATGTTGTCCGGCTGTCTGTCTGTCACCAGGCTGATAATGTATTTATGTTGCCGCTATAACAACAAATATTTCGGGATTGAGTAACAAACACACAAACTTTCGCATTTATAATATTAGTAAAATTTATTTAACTAAGCGAACTGCGTCGTGATATTTTAACCATGTGTACATTATATAACCTATTGACACGAGCGCGTGTTTACAATTCTATTGCGGATTCATTCATTCGTTACAGGATACAAACAGAGACGTACACTCCGTATTTGAACCGTCTCATGTCCACATGAATGCGTACTCAGTACCAGAACATAATACGCTAGCAACTAGGGCGACAATTGCGCTTAACATAGACACCACTTTGGCTATACGGCGTAGAATGTGATCCTCATCACATAGATAGAAAGCTGATGACATAATTTGGAGGAAAAAATACCGCTAACAAAATGAATTATTTTAAACATTATTTGTTTTAGAAATTAATTTTGATCGAAGTCACTTTTAGTAAGATATAACATATCAGGGGAAAATTCACACCAATTGACCTAGTCCCAAACTAAGCTCTAGGCTTATGCTATGGGTGCTAGGCAACAATATTTAAATACTTATATATTTAGACAAATATATACTTAAATATACAGAAAACCTCCATGACCCAGGAATATAGGTATATATCCGCGCTCATCACACAAATCCCTTACCAGGATTTGAACCCAGTACCGCTAGCTTCGAAGCAGGGTGACTGCCAACAAGGCCAACGCGTCGTCAACGAAGGTTAGGTTAGGTTTGATTTATAGGCGATATCAAAAAACAAAGATTTTAATCTAAAAATGGAGTTCGGAAATTAAAAAAACCGGGTTTTCGAACAATTCTGAAGTACAGTCGAAGTCATAAATATCATTACACTTTAGTACTTTGTCACTTTAATCGGTGTAACAATTTCATATGACAGTTAAACTGAACATGACGTTAAATAGACAAGGTACTAAAGTGTAAACATATTTATGACTTCGACTGTACCTATGACTCTTCGGAATTAAAAAGTGTATTTTCGTATGCCTTCTCCATATCACCGGCGATACTGCGAAACCGCGTAAGTAACAAATTAAATATGATGCAAAATACACCTTTTTCACAGTCAATAAGGTAAATTTTGCAACTTATTGAATTTGTTAGTTATCATAAAAAAACTCCTATTGTGTCAACAGCTCTTGGCTCTCGGACTAATACCCACTTATGCCAATAAGGTATGCAGTGCACCCATTCACGACTGAGTCATCATCCGGCCGTAATACCAATCGATTCTAGACCTTATAGCTTCATGATACAATTATATCTGTCGCGACACGACTTATGCAAAGATAATGAATCATTCACTTACGGAGTAAACAAATAGGTTTCTCGAAGTGTCGCGTGTAGAGAAGCCCATTAAGAACAAATGAAGGGTACACGGAAAAAAACAGGAGACAATCTAAGCCAAATTGATCTAGTCCCAAACTAAGCTCTATCTATGCTTGTACTATGTGTACCAGGCAATGATAAACATACCTACATAGATGAATAAATACTCATATACATAGAAAACACACAAGAAAACAAATACTCGCGCTCATCACACGAATATTTGCCCTGACGGGGATCGAACCCGAGACCACTAGCTTCGTAGGCAGGGTCACTACCAACTAGGTCAACGTGTCCCTAAAGAAAGAACGTCAACAACAATACATCTAGTCACTTTTTTTATAACGGGTTTTTAACCCTTCATTTGGCAACGTTCGTCACAGTGAATATAGTACCACAATGTTCTTTTTTTTTGTTCAGTTTGTGTTTTTATTTTTTTACTGATTTAAAATCAAACAGCGTTTGAATTCCCGACCTTTTTCTTGCCAAATTAAGGGTTAACCTCAGAATGTAGAGTTCGCAATAAACTATTACTTACCACTTAGTTACCGATGCATATAAATATAAGTCTAATTTTTCACTTTAACAAGTGTAAAAAAAGGAAGCTTTACAAAACCTGACTATTGCTAGCCAACTTTAGATCGTTTTATATCCTAGATGATCATCAAAATGAAAATGATGAGAAAAACATAAAGATGCCTATTCAGTGATACCCCACTTGTCATAGTTCGTCTACTTTTTTCTTTTCACAATATGACGTCTAGTTGCCGCCATATTGAATTTTGACAACTGTCATATCTTAAGTGACACTCACAAGATTAAGACAAATGGATTGACATAAGAATCATCAAAATCAAACGCGTTTAGTTTCTAGAGCGCCACAAAGGAACAAACATACGTACAAACATTTATAGGCTGATAAACACATCACCCTCCTCCTTCAGCAGTCGGGTAAAAGAGCAAACTTTAAAGTACCCAACTGCTGTTTGGATAGTATCGTCAATACAATGTTAGTTACTTACCGTGTATATATTTTTTATTCCGCCATTTTCACATTAAAAACAAACGTACACAGTGACACCCGCGACTAAGGTTGCCATTTGGAAAAATTAAATGTCCTGATAAAAATCCTGATATTTGTTGTAGCAGAGATTTGGTGTAGCTTGAACGACGCGCGCTGCGCTCTGCGAAACTCGAGTTTTAAGCAAACAAATTGATTGAGATCTCTTTAGCCGTAATTTATCCTACTTTAAATAGTTTTGAAAGAAATTGTATTGTTTTTGTTCATTAATTACTAATTTTATGTATCCTTTCATTCATTAAAACTGTAAACTTTGTAATAAATATATCACGTAAACATTGTTTTCATGAGGTCATTCTTGAAAATCCTGACGCTTGCCAAGTCCGGCCGCAATCCGAACAATGGGTCAAAAATCCTGACATAACCGGACAAATCCTGAGGTATGGCAACCCTACCCGCGACGCTAAGATGAATCTAAAGACATCTCGCTTGGTAAAATCGGGCCAACCGTTCAGCCTTTACAATGGAACACAGAACCAACATACATACAGGTCAAAAACATGCCTTCCTTCTTCGGTAGTCGGGTAAAAATAACCTTACTTACAGGGTACAAAAATAAAGTAGGAAATTACACGGTTCTTAACTTTTAAATTGCTGTAACTCTAAACTTCACTGTGGTAACGAGACAGTTCTTTAAGTGTATGTACCCCTCAAACATGTATAAATAGTCAAGAAAATTGTTTCTTTAGCAGTTTGATATAATACGTAAATTAGCCGTGTTATACATTTTCCAGCGTGACATGACTAATGACACGTGGAAAATGTATAAGCCCGCAAATTGACGTAACACGTGAAACTGGCAGACGATCATATTCCACGACAATACATACTCGTAATAGTGCAATCACAGTCTGGTGGTAAATTGTTGGTTACTCACTGGTTGATTGGTTACTCACTGGTCGAGAGATTATATATAGTGAACTAAGTGAAGTCGTCTAGACATACACGTCAGTCTATTGTCGGAGAGTTAATTCAAGTGTGAAACCTTTGGAAGTTCTGAGAGAAAAACCCAGGGCACGTTATTAATAGAGAAAATATTATTTAGTCAAGAAATAAGTCTTTAAGATAAGCTTGGCTTTTGAGATTGTATTTATCTCATATAGTCAGCGTTCGAACGCGCTGGGTTATGGGTATAAGGGCTGTTTAAAACAACACAGGCAAGGAAAAACATTGTATCTTAATTATTGTATTGATTAGCACATTTCGTTCGATATTACATAGTTTAAAGTTGCCGTCAATAGAACTTGTGAACGATGTAATGAAATTAGTAGTTTGAAACATAACCTCAAATATTCACCAAGCGTGTTTTTATTAAAAATAACGTATAATGACTATTAATTATACGTTATATTTCATTTTAAACTTAATATGAAAACAATGATCTAGTGTATAATCATTTGAAAGACTTGATCTTTAAAAGTACGTGATTATCGAGTAATCATGGTGGAATGGGTCGTTTAGTTTTGTTTACACCTTTCGCAAGTTCTATTGACGACGACTTTATTAATCCGCTCCTAAGTTAAGTCATCATTATGTCAGCCGAAACACGCCCGCTTCCTTCCCGCAGTCTTAACTTAACCTTCCACGTCGTCGGTCCACCTTGTTGAAGGACTAACAAAGAAGGGTACCCAACTGTCCGGCTCCGATTTGATTTATTTTGATATATGTTAGAGAGTAGTCAAAAATAACGGACACCTTCAAAGTACTGAAAAGTGACTAAACCCTCTAACTTCTATAGAGAGGTTTTAAATTTTATTTTTCTAATAAAAAACCTCTCTATAGAAGTTAGAGGGTTTAGTCACTTTTCAGTACTTTGAAAGCCATTTTCTCCTAACAGGTTGAGTTTGGGCAGCTAAAAAAAAATACGTGTCCGTTATTTTAGACTACTGTATAACATATATTAAAATGAATCAAATCGGAGTCGGACAGTTGGGTACCCTTCCTTGTAAGTTAAGTGCTGAAGACATTTTATGACCAGCGTCGCTATTGCCTAACGCACTCACAATCTGAATTGGCTTAAAAGCGGAACAATTGTTTTCATTTTGTATGCAGACAAGCCTTCGATTTTCAAAATGAAAACAATTGCGATTGAGAGTGCGTTAAGCATAGCCCCTCTGTACAAGCCTAGAGCTTACTTTGGGACTAGGTTAATTTGTTCGAGATTGTTCCCTAATATTTATTTACATTTATTTTATTAATATATTGCATTTTCAACGCGTTTTTAATTAATATGCTACCCCAATTTAAGCCTATCCTAATAACAAGAAATGCTTCCAAATTGATTAGTTTTAATCTAAACTAACATGGTAGCTAATCAAATTAATCTCGTGTTTAATTTAACAAACATAGCACAGTCGAGTTCATACATATGTGTACACTTTAGTATCTTGTCTATTGAATGTCATGTTTAAACTGCCGTTGTCACAGCGATTAAAGTGACAATGTACTAAAGTGT
The DNA here is from genome assembly GCA_963966035.1 of Acleris laterana. Taxonomy (NCBI): domain Eukaryota; kingdom Metazoa; phylum Arthropoda; class Insecta; order Lepidoptera; family Tortricidae; genus Acleris; species Acleris laterana. Next base: position 15,713,479 of record OZ014453.1, on the reverse strand, counting down.
ACACATATTTATGAACTCGACTGTAACTTATCAAGATACTTATGATCATAATTCATAATATATACTATAGAGATAGTCTGTTGACCGGACACGAACATAGGGTTGTTTCTATGCCGGAAAATTGAACCCTTCCCCGGGGAATAGAGATAAACAAGGAGGAATAACTTTAAACGAGTTCTGACGAAATCGCGGGCAAAAGTAACTACCCAAGTTATTTGACAACGGGCAAAATATAAGTAACCAAACATATCTCAGCATACAACGGAGTCGTCTTGAAATTCGGCAGCTAAGGATGTGACGTCACTTCACTAACCAGTTGACAAGGCCGAGATAATCGGATCAGCTGGGCATGACTGGCAATCGTGATTGAGATGTCTTTATTTAATTTATCGTTAGAGTTATCCCGCGACTTCGCCGCGTACTCGTTTAAAGTTATTCCTATATTTTATTGCAGACATGCTTCACGTTAAATTGCATCAGAACCGTTCTGCGTTCGTTCAACTGGATTCATATCCGGGACCTATAGAAGACATCTACAACCTTACTCAAGACGCAGCTAATTGGTTGATAACGCTGAATGTTGACTTATAATCAATAATAATCTATAATGTATTCGCCTATTCTACAGATCGCCATACGATTACTTAAATAAATAACTGGATTGAAAGACAAACATTCAAACAACCACACATACTTGGCAATACGGGTTTTGGTAAAGCGAAAGTACAAATATTTTGTTCCAAATTTCATAAACACGAATTTCCAAATTCCTGAAAACTCCGAATCATTGCTTTGAATTTTTACGAATGATCAAAATATATGCTTACTAGCGACCCGCCCTCGCTTCGCTTCGGTTTATATGAGTTTTCTGTAACACCAGTACATAAATTAAAAAAATATTATACATATAAACCTTCATCTTGAATCACTCTATCTATTAAAAAAAACCGCATCAAAATCCGTTGCGTAGTTTTAAAGATCTAAGCATACATAGGGACAGACAGCAGAAAGCGACTTTGTTTTATACTATGTAGTGATATGTATGCTTCGGTATTTTCAAATTCGGAATGAAATAATTCGATCGAGGGTATTCCCTGAAAGCAGGTAAGACAGGAGCAGCGCAGGTTGAACGCGGGTTGCACTTGTTGGCTATACACATGGATCACTTTGAACTCGGCACACCAAGAGGCAAGCGCGGAGCAGTTGGTGTGTCGAAGCGTTAAGACTGTTAAGAGTACTTAGGTACTTTAGTAGTTTGTTATTGTGTCTTAGATATAAATACTTATTATGTATGAGTGACTAATGAATGTAACGATAACATAAAGACAAATGTGAATAAGGAATAGAACAATGTAAACATGTAGAGTTTCATAAACCCGTCTGGTCAGATCAGAGTTCTCCAAAATGCACAACTAGAGGATTCTTTAGAAAATATCAAAGTTACCTTTATAAGTGACCTTTATAAGAGATATTACAGAAAAAATATTTTGCAAGGAATATTATAAGAGTTTCTACTTCGTATACTGAACCCTAAGGGTACTAACGCACAGACAGGGCCTGGGTAGTGATTCTGCAAACAACGCCGGTCGTGCGGACTGTCGAGTGATATCCAAGCGGCGAGATTAAGTAGTACCGTCAGTGCGAACAAAACACATTGTAGCGCGTGCATTTTCACGATGGGTCGAACGTATAAGGCTGCTTAATTGAAAATGCACGCGCTACAATGTGTTTTGTTCGCAGTGACTGGACTACTTAATCTCGCCGCTTGGATATCACTCGACAGTCCGCACGACCGGCGTTGTTTACAGAATCACTACCCTGCTTAGCGCATCGAGATTAACGAGCGAGTAGCAAAGTGAAACAAGCGTTCTACAATTTCCTCAACCGGCCACACTGCGCGCTTGGCGCCTTTGCTAGTTGCTTAGCGTGTATCTATGTGGCCGGTTGTGAAGAGTTTATAACGTTCGTTTCTCTTCGCTACTCGACAGGCGACTCGCTAGTCTCTAGGCGATAAGCGGCCTGCCTGTGCGTTTGTAGCCTAAAAAACCGAATGACAACGTTACGAACGACATATCCGGCCGTCTACTTATCTACGTACTTGGTACGACAATATCATTGATTGTCTATCAAGATAAGATACGTTTGAATTTAAAAAGACTAATAATAATCCTGCAAACGCACGCGGCAGCGGCGAGGAGCGGCGGGCGGCCTAGTACTAAAACTGCCTTCCCCGCGACTTTTCCAGTGTGACACGTTACATTAAACTTACAAGAATACAGCCTTCGCAACACCTCGCAACGCCTTCGCGATTATAGTTTACAGTGTGACGAAAGAAGTCTAACCCTCTTCTTTACATTGTGTAAAACAAAATCGCTTTCCACCGTCTGACCGTACGTACGCTTAGATCTTTCAAACTACGCTCCGGATTTTAATGCGGTTTTCATCAATAGATAAGAGTGATTCAAGAGGAAGATTTTTATGTATACTTATATGGTTTATGTACGGGTGTTACAGAAAACTCACATTAACTAGTAATATTAGAGGTAAAGTTAGTGACGTTGTACGGGGTAATATCCGGATCTAGTACCGATTTTAAAAATTATTTTACTAATAGAAAGCCACGTTATTTGTGACTGTCACAGGCGATATATTAACCCAAAAAAAAAGCCCGGAGCAGCTAGTATTTAATAAACGCAAAGCAGTAAAATTTGGTAGGTATTTAGATAAAAATAATGCTTGCCTTATCTTTCACTGTGATATTCGAATTTGGTAGAAAATGACAAAGCATACTGTGACTAAAATAGATTAATTATACGTTTATGAATAAAAGGATAACCTGAACCTCCATAACCGCACGGGAAATACATGAATGCGTCAACGTATGACGGCGCAGTTAGTGAAGTTGATACTCGTAGTGCACCCACCCCACGAGTGCACGAAGCTAGCGGACCTGGGTTCGATCCCCGGCCAGATATGATTTTGCGGGTGGTAGGACCTTATGCAGGGTCCGTCCGGATCGCTACCACCGTCTTATCCATTAACCTACCGCCAAACAGCAGTTTTCGCATTGTTGTGTTCCGGTTTGGGGATAAGACAGCCGGTGAAATGACTAGCATAGAGGCATTCCATCTTGGTCCTCAGGGTTGGCAACGCATTTGCAGTCTTAGGATTGCATTGCAGTCTTGTGAATGCGAATGTCTATGGGTCACAGTTTCCACATACCATCAGGCGGCCTGTGCTCGTTTGTCTTCTCTATGCCATAAAAAAAAAAACTGTTATTAGCGCGAACTTTACGGAGGTTTCATGTATTTAAGTAGGTAATTATTTGACGGACAACTTAGGCCGGTTACTCTCTAGCGAGCTGTAACTGTAACCGTAGCAGTTACAGTAACAAGCTCCTAGTGGAGAACTGAGGTGTGATTCTCTACAGAAGCAAAGGTGAACGAATGCAAAAGTGATGTCCAAGCGGCGAGATTAAGTAGTCCCGTCAGTGCGAACAAAACACATTGTAGCGCGTGCATTTTCAATTTAGCCTTATACGTTCGACATCACGTTCGACAGCGCCAGAAGCTGTAGCCAGGCTCGCGAACCGCGTACACATCACGATTTTACGTGCAGCAGTATCAGTGCTCGCTAGTGAGTGACAGACAAACGAACAGTGTAAGTTAAGAGGCCATCTATGGTGCCACGCCTCCACAGGAATGAAAAGGGATGGCTTTATGTGCTTCCGCGAGAAGAATGTAAGATGGAGGTATTTCGCGCGCGCTTTGATGGCAGCGTCAAATTCAATTAATCGCTGTTTACTTTAAAACCACAACATTGATTTGAAAAATGGTTACCCAGGATTAAGAAGTTGCATATACCTACTCAACTATTAAATCGAAAATCATCGTTAAAGATTTCGAAGATTCAAAAGGTGTCATGTTTGAAAAATAAAACTGTCGAGGATTTTATTTCTAATCGTGTTTTCAAGTTTGCCAGTCTCAAGCAGATATGAACAAGTTTAATATACCTACAGGGTGTTTGGTAGAGCTAGTTCGACAGCTTTAAGGGGGTGAAAGAGCAGCTCTTAAGCTATCGATTTGACCCCCATGTATGTTCAGCAATTGTTATTAGTTTCCGAGATATTGATCATTTTAATCGGAATTTTTGTAATTTTTCCTTGTGTCCATGTTACGGAAAACTTTTAAGTTCATGTATTAATTCTTTTTTTTTTCAGTGTTTTTTTACATGATTAGAATCACTATGAACTAAAGAAGTTTTTAAAGCTACATGAAATTTATTTTCATTACAACTTTTGGAGCAAACGCACAGAGTTACTTTCTCTATACTAAGATAGTATAGAGAAAGTTACTAAGATAGTATACAATTGCTGAACATACATGGGGGTTAAATCGATAGCTTAAGAGCTGCTCTATCAGTGATAGACTATCACCCCCTTAAAGCTGTCGAACTAGCTACCAAACACCCTGTACATCTAAAGAACAGATACAAACGCGTTATAGCTATTGAGATCCAGATCGCGGAACACTACAGACTATCATAAGTAGCCTCTTAAATAACAGCTTTTGAAAAGAAGGTTTCCGTTACCTGCGCATGGCGGGCGGCGCGCGGCGCGAGCTTGCGCGGTGCGTGGTTGCGCATGCCCTCGAGGATGCGCATGAGCAGCACGTTCGGCGGGAGCTCCTCCACCTTGGCCTCCACCAGCACGCGGCACTCGGGGCATCGCAGCTCCTTGTGGGACTCCACTATCACCTGGAAACGACACAGAAACTATTACAACCTGTCAACCGTATCTTCGTAACACGTTCACCGCCAAGATTCCGACCCGATTGTCGGGTCCTATAGTACTATTTGCTGCTACACTGACGTGTCGTTGGAAATTTGTGTTAGTTTTAGATAATTTACATTGAATAAATAAATATTGTCCCTGTTTATAGCATAATTTTTACAAATTTCAAAACTTGCTCCTCAGTAAATTACAAAGTGACTGAAAACCAATTTCTAATCATATCAATCTTAATATCGTTCATTGAATACAAAACGGACACAATCCAAAATGAGTCAGTGTTGCATTTTAAAATTAGAAGCGGTTGGAATACGATTTTTAATGGAAGAGCAAATTATTTTGGAATGTGTCCGTTTTAATATAGACTTGGGTCAGCATGTTCCGGTCGACATACCCGTATTTAACGTTTTTAGAGCCTAATTTCTGGCTGAACGCATATCCGCATAAACGGCGTCGGGTTTAATCGTTTCAGATAAAAACATTACTTATACACACACAAGCCTTTAACTATTGAAAACAAGAAAGACAACTTTTGTTTTTTCGATAGTGTATCTAACCTAATATATGTATAAACATAAACAGAATTTACATCTTAAATATAGAAATGTATTAAATATTTTCTTGTACAATCGTATCGTAGATATCGTTCATTGAATACAAAACGGACACATTCCAAAATGAGGCAGTGTTGCATTTTAAAATTATAAGCTGTTCGTATAAGATTTTTAATGCAATAGCAAATTATTTTGGAATGTGTCTGTTTTGTATTCAATGAGCGATATTCCGGTATGGTGGTAATACTTGTTTTCCGACAAACAGCCTCGTAAGGGGAAACATGCATTATTATATATGGTATTGTTTATGTAGACGCCAGCAGCACGATGCTTGAGACATATAAGAATAGATCCTGTAAGTAATTTGCATAGAACAGTGCGTTTATATTCGTGTCGGTAATGACGTTTAATTTTATAACATAATATGGTTATAATACACAATTAAGTAGTATAATGCAGGCATCTTTATTGCTGTTGCTTTCTCCTGCTATTAACTGATAATATTGTACTGTAATGGGTTTGATGCTCCGCGAGACAAGAATAATACCGTCCTAGCTAGACAACTAACTATTAGCAAAGATAACAAATTATAATTGAATATTAACAATATGCTAGTTGTTACAGACTGGGTTGTTATTCGTATAATTCGCTTGTTAGAGCCATTATTTTGATACGTCTGTAAGAGTCGAATTACCAAGAATTGAAGATATTAAATCATAACTAATCATTTTAATTCTAAGTTAGGTAGTTGGAACGAAGACAGTGTTAAGTTACACGTATTTATTTATAAGCATCGAAAACCACGACTAAGTACTTATTTTAAAACAGGGTACTTAAGTAAAATAATAGGTCAAGTGCGGCAATGCCGGCAAGTATTACTGACTTTTTGAAACTTTCATGTGTCTACCTCGCGATTGTTAAGAATTATAAGGATTTCTTGTATGTTGTTCTTTTCATTTTAATTGTTGGTTGTTTAAGCAGCTATAGTGAAACACGGTCTGTGATTTCAAGTATACGGGTCATGAGATAGCACGCTGATAGACAAACAGACAGACAGACAGACGGAAGTTTAGCAATAAGGTGCGTTGGCATTTTGTAATCACGGAGTCTAATTACGGCATTTATAGTTTATCGAAAATCCGGAGAACCATTATTCTCTTTACATAACAATATCTACGAGAAAAACTTAGATACTTGTATAGAAAACATACAAAACTCAGGAACAAATACTCGTGCTCATGAAACAAATATTTGCCCTGACCGGGAATCGAACCGGGGACCGCTAGATTCGTAGGCAGGGTCACTACCAACTAGGCTAAACAAGTCGTCCAACATGTTTGACGCGACGTTGACCAGACAATACTGTGTTACACCTTTTAATTATGCGAGCCACCGCTTGTAGCGTCTCCAGGGATATAGAAGGTAACGCAAAGCGAATTTGTGTCATGGAAATATTGTTAGAAAAAACGACATCTTATCTACCCTCGCCAGGTCTGGAAATTTCTTTTGTATACGAAATGTAACCAAAATAATGTATTTATTTTAGAATTCTTTAATAAATTAAAAGCATTACTTATACTTTTAAAGTTTTCTGAGACATGGTCTGTGGCAAGCTGGCAAGATTAAATAATGCATGGGCAAATACCAAATAGTATGTATTTAATTGTATATGTACCTAGTTTGGGACCTAGTCATTTGTGTGAGACTGTCCGGAGTTAACCCGGCTCATGACACGTCAAAGTCAATCTTAAGACTGACATCTCAGTTAAGATCACTTTGTTAATAGGACCCTAGGTGCCGGTCGACAGATTTGTGGATGTCGGCAATTCAGCATCAATAGCCTAGGATCAGCGTGGGAAAGAGATATTATTAATCACTAGTGGGTAGCGATCCGCCCTCGCTTCGCTTCGGTTTATGTGAGTTATCTGCAGCATAATTTTCATCCCGGAGATAATCGAAATCCCCGCAAAATAAGATGGCCGAATAACTAATTATATGCGGCCGAAGTCGCGGGCAGAGGCTTGTTATAAGTACATAAAAAGCCTTTCGTGAAAAGTTGTCTAACTGATAGTAGAGACATTTGTTTGTCTCATGTACAGTCAACCAATTTGATTTCTAGGCCACTTTGAACTATGTTAAAGTGACGTTGACAACCAAAAAGTAAGAAACTTCCTATGATTTGGTTTACAACCTCACGTTGACAAAGTTCATAGTGGCCTAGGAATCAAATTGGTTGACTGTATCTTCTTAATAAGGGGACAGTAAGGCCCGCGTGATTCCGATCTTAACAAGCGACACTGTTTCATGCGAAGGTGACAACGCTGATTTGTGCCAAAATTGTCTACACTACTAGTTGGCAGGGGATCTCAACTCAGCTGGTTTTCTCCGGAGCCAGGCAGATTGTTTGGAACAGCGTATTCTGACTTAAGAGGATCGTGAAGCTAAAAAGGTCCAAACAAAATACGATAACGTTTCTTTCCCCTTAAACCTCCTCCGTCCAATTTTTACGATTTTTGAATATGTGGTAGATATCAAAAACTATGTCTGTACGTTTTCCATTCCAAGAAAAATTTAATAAAAAAACAAGTTCAAATTCAAATTTAAATAACTGACCTTTATTGCACATAAACAATTACAGGACAAATAAATTTACAATAAATTAAAACTAAAATAAAACCTACTTATCACTAAACTAAATACTATAAAATTAAAACTAAATAAAAACTAAAAACTAAGAAAGGGCCCCCGTGGCAAAGTACCACAGATGCTGGCAGCATTTCCTCGTTGTACAGCAATGCTTAAGCGTTGGCCAAGGAAGCTGCCATTGGTAATATATACATTACATATCAGTTTACAGTTGTCAGTAAACAGACTTATTACAAACAAACTAGCGACCCGCCCTCGGTTCGTTTCCATTAATGTGAGTTTTCTGTGACACACACACGTAGGTACATAAACCAGAATTTATTATATTTACGTAGCAACCTTCTGTGAAAAATTATCTAACTGAAGGTGAAAACCGCATCAAAATCCGTTGCGTGCTTTAGGCGGAGGACATACAGACAGACAGACATACATACGTGAAAAGGTTTGTTTTATACTAGGTATGCGATATAAATAAAGATTTTTTTTTAATGTTTGCGTTTTAATCACGCATTCAATGATCAACATTTTTGGGTTTAGACGAATATACGATATCTCTCTCTCTCTCCATTTAAGAGCCATGCTCTTGTCGGTGGAGCAATCGCCAACCGCTCCGGTCCTCTGACAACTGCTTGACTTTCTGGTACGACCCAACCTTAACCTTCTCTTTTATCTGCTCAAAGTAATTTCTTCTTGGTCTTCCTCTGCCTCTCTTTCCCTCTAACTTCCCTTCTATGATGTTTCTAAGGAAAAAGTCGTGTCGTAGCGTCTGCAGGTGTCCTATCATTGTTCCTCTTCTATTTTCTATTGTTCCTAGTAAATTCCTATTTTCATTTATTATATTCAGCACTCGGTCATTACGATCACGAATACGATACGATATACGATACGATTATTATTTTCTAAGAAATCCCCATACATATATGTATAGCGATCGTCTCCATAGTAAAAATACATAATGTTGCCAGGATCTATTAATTGGAACATGTTTCATCTCTGTTGGTGGGGGGGGGGCATTTTTGCCCATAGTCCTTTGGCACACAGATACTCTGGTCGATCCATATCCAAAAATAACATAATAAATAATTATAATAACTAAAGATTTAACAGGTACTTAAGAAGAAAAATATAACACATGGTATACCTAGAAAGTGTGTGTGTATATAGGATGTATGTATATGCTACAATAACATAAAATTCAGTAAAGACGTTACGCATATTTAATGAATTTAATCAAATATACTTGCACTATCTAATCAGTTTGCGATATATTTTATGAGTCAAGGTAACACTTTTACCGTTCAACTGTTTCTATTTCCTTGAAATCCATGATAACAGCATATGTTTTCCGGATTGATCGGTTTTCCCGCGCACTCGGGAAAGCCTGAAAAATACGCGTGACGGCATAGCTATAGCCACGATAGTAAATATGTGGTCACGAGAATACGCGTCCGCGTAGAGGTAGGAGAACATAGAGGGAGTATACAAACGGCTAATATAATGTATTCTTCGCACCTGTTACAAACGCCCTTCGTTAAAAAGAATCGTCTATACAGTGTGACACCTAGACGTAATACAAAATTTTATTTTCTGGATCTACTCATGAGCACGATCATCTTTTACTATGGGACTAATATCGAAATCGGTAGAATAAAATTGAATCACCCATACTAAAAGCAATCAGCTGGTTTCACAATTTGTCGATTTTGTGTTTACGTTTTCGAAGTTGGTCCCGTATTAATAGTTGAGCGTAATCATGAGAAGATTCGGAAAATAACATTTTGTGTTACGTCTTACGTGTCACCTAGTATATGACCGCCTTTGATTGAATTTCAAGTGTACCACTTTTTAGGTGTGACAGTGTATGCACGTAGGTATGCATAAGTTTGCAGTCAGTGATGTGCTGTTTATCGATAATCACTACATAGTATAAAACAAAGTCGCTTCCCGCTGTCTGTCCCTATGTATGCTTAGATCTTTAAAACTACGCAACGGATTTTGATGCGATTTTTTTTAGTAGATAGAGTGATTCAAGAGGAAGGTTTTTATGAATAATAAATTTTGTTTTATGTACGTGTGTTATAGAAAACTCAAATAAACCGAAGCGAAGCGAGGGCGGGTCGCTAGTATTAAATAAATAAATATAAGGGGACAATCTCACACCAATTGACCTAGTCCCAAACTAAGCTCTAGGCTTGTACTATGGGTACTAGACAATGATATAAATACTTATATAGAGAAATATATACTTAAGTACATGGAAAATATCCATGACTCAGGAACAAATATTCGCGCTCATCACACAAATATCTGCCCGTACCGGGATCCGAACCCAGGACCACTAGCTTCATAGGCAGGGTCACTACCCACTAGGCCAGCGCGTCGCAATTGACTACATTGATTGATTGGCTACAAGTTGTGTTGTACACAGAATAAAATGGTGGTACGCATGACATTTGGCTATACGGTATCTATGTTTTCCTACAACTATGGTGGTGCGGCAGCGGCGGCGAAGAGCGGCGAGCGGGGCAAGCAGATGCAAACAGATGTATGAAGCATGCCAAGTGCCAACGCGGCAGTCGCCGTTTTTATAATAAGCCCTTTATGGAACGCTTTCATTTATCTCGCTTCGTACGTATCTCTGTCATTAAGTCATTATGATTAAAATTTGTAAGTAGTTTGGTCTCGATAAGAAGAGATGATGACATTGATGACACTAACTGTGCAAAAAATTTGGTACAGTGCGTAACAAAAGCTAGTTTCAAAATATTTTTTATGACAGAAACTTATTATGACATTGACTTGGGGTTATACCGTCAGACTGGAGCTTGACGAATATTCCACGGGTTTATTGTAATTTTTTTAGGAAACGTGCTACTCTAAAGGTGGGTAGGCTATTTTCGTCTATAAAGAGTTATATTACAGAGAGCGTATTATAACAGAATCAAGTCCGCCTCGTTGTCATGGCAACGAAGCTTAACAGTAAGTAAGTTCTATAAATAATCTGTAATTGACGTTGATTGGAGGAAATTGAAGACCACGCGGAAAATTGTGTTCGCTGAATTCATATTTCGTGCCGAGAATTGAATGTTTATGACTTTCATATCAGTATTGCAAGCTTATTACAGGAAGTTGAAAGAGACATGGCACTCAAGTAATAAAATATTACAAATGTACTTTTTAGTGGCATGGAGAAGTCAAAACATTCAAAATTCAAAATATTTATTCAGTAAATAGGCCACATGAGGGGTCTTTTACACGTCGGTAATACAGGGTGAGTCTACCAGCGCTTCGGACATGACCATCATTACGGAGAAGAAGCGCCGCAAGAAACTCGAACGAACCAGCATACCTAGGTACCATCTACAGTCTGTTCTTTTAGGTACCTATTTAAAAAAATGTAAACAATCCAAACCACGTGACATTGTTAAACAGCCAATCCAAACTGTTTTATTGCACTTTGACGTATCAGTGTTCTGCTTCTATTGGCTGACGAACTATATCACGTGGTAGTTTTGTTTACATTTTTTAAAATACCTAAAAGTACAGACTATAGGTACGGTCACGAGCGTTAATTTGGGACCCATTTCAAGAAAAATATCGACGACCGTAATCTAAATTGACGTAAGGGACAAATGGCTACTTTTCAGGAGAGCCAAAAAACTGTTTTTTTTTTCATTTTAAATTCATATTTTTTTTGTTTGTTTACGTATCATGTAACTAATAATAGCCAATTACTTATTTTCTTTAACTCTTTAACTACAAATAATTCAATTTATCATTTACCGCTTAGTTACTGAGATAGCATGTCCGTTACGTCAAAAAAAAAAAACATTATGTCCAATACACCCTTCTTCAACAGTTCACTTTAGAGTGAATTTGATGTATCTACAAATAAATTGAAAGAAACGAAATTACAGTGGTCGTAACTCCATTGAAACTAATCAATGACAGGGCGTAAAAGGTACATGGGAAATTATCTTAGGTGAAATAATAAACCAAAACATAAAATGTAAATGTGTTATTTATTAGAAAAATTAAGAGATCCATCATGTAAGTATAGACATAATTTGCCAGAGCTCGGAATCGCAATTATGTAGTGGTACTTGTGTGTTTACAGGACTTTCATTATTTAAATCTTCATTTTTCTTTTACTATCAGCAATATACGAGGTTTTTAATGAAAGTAAAGTGTTCTGAAGAAGTAAAAGAGATAAGACAATTCTAATGAAAGTTATTCGTTGCTCTCGTGTTATTGTAAACGAGTGTTTTAATTATTATATTGCAACGATACATCACTATATACGCCATTATGAGCTCTTTAATTCGTCGATAGCTAGTAACAATGAATAAACTATAACAAAATACACTATTCGGTGTAAAAACGATTAGAAATGTATAAACATAAGCAATGTTAATTCGACAGTATCAATTAAAACCTAATAATAGTAGTACAATTAGGCCAAATGCTATCTTAATAGGGTCGAAATACTTACTGGTGTTCAGATACCAGCGTTGTATAAACGGACCAAAAATTCTAAACTTAATAAAGGACCAAACTGTTCTTTAAAGTATAGATTAGTACTTTAAACAATAGTTTGGTCTTCTATTAAGTTTATTTTAACAAAATAGCACACAAGTAACTTAGTTGATATTTTCCTAGGAAGTTATGACGCAATACCAAGAATGAACACGTATTTAATGTATTTAGAAACGTGACAAAGTATTTTGGTTATCATAGCATTTCTAAAGACTTGCAAAATAATATACCTACATAAGAAGACACAAACACGGTAATTGCATGTAGCCGAAAACTTGATATTTTATTAAATAAAATACTTACTGCAATAACTTTTCTCGACCCCGCAGTAATTTATTGCGTCGAGCTAAAAGTGATTCAATACTGTTCCTATTCATCGTTATCAAATCTCGGTTGCCTTCCTTATTATTAAGTACTTAAACGTGCGTGAAGACGAGTGCTCGTGCAAAACAGAACTGGGCAAGCAGCGGCAGCACTCAATCCAATGTAGCCAGGTGTAATTTGAAAAACGAATAGTTCTTTTATCAGTCGAACACACCTTTGAATAAACGATTAAAAAACAGTTTTTTTCTTGTTCGTATGTATGTAAGTAAACGCTTTATTGGAAAACTAACAATTGAATTATGTATAGAGTATTCTCATTAAAATTATTTTATTTTATTTCTATTGAAAAGTTATACTTAGTTATCACGTGTCGTGTTTATTGTAAATACTTTATACTCTGTTTGCACAAACAAACAAACCCTTGGAATATTATTTTAAATGCATTTATAGCCATTTTTTCAATCGAAGTCCAAGGCTCAAAAATCAATAGATTGTCAAGAAAATTCAGTAGATTTCCTAAAAATCAGATGAAGTGGCAACATTGTCAACCACTACGTACCAGGAGCGACATGCTCTTTCTGCAATGTGTTTGATACACGAGGTGATAGTGAGATCTCTTTCACCCTCAAGCAACTTTAAGTGCGTTAGACTAATTTAGCTATATTGACGAACACTGCGTATGCCATCTAACGAAAGAGATAACGCTAATATTTTTGGTAATAGTTTAATTTTGCAGTTATGTTTTAATGTAAGGGACGGTAGTTTAGTGATTTAACTTGTGAAAAAATGTCGTATATACTCTTAGCAAACATTTGAAACAATTACAAATTACCGTAAGGGTCACTGTTGCTTTACATTTGTGAAAGCAAAACTGCGTATCGTACAATTGCTTACAGAATAGTCTTTTACGACACGCAGATAAATTTAGAAAATTATAGTTACATCTAATTGTGATAGAATCAATTTTGTTTTTGTAGATAATTTTGAGAACGTTAAATGATGTATCGTACCTTTACTTATTTAATGGCTCCTTACAGCGTTAGGTAAATTGCGAAGATGAATGTTACACCAAGAAGTAAATGAACTTTTTTTTATTGCTATCGATACGTCGTATTTGTTTGAAATACGGAGTCAAAGGAACATTTTTTGAAGGCTGTAAGGGGCATGTTTTTTAAGGCTATTGAGATGTCACCTATACCAATCGATAGAGAAAAAAAAACTGTATAGAACTGCATTCATAACTCATTTTCGCCATTTTGTCCCTTACGTCAATTTAGATTACGGTCGTCGATATGCTTGAAGTCGTCAATGACATGAGAGATATCAAGTCATCTGTAAACTTTTAGGAAACTCAACGTTATTTTTATAGAATGTCAGATTGACTTTGGACCTAAAGTGGGTACCAAATTAAATCTCGTGACTGTACTATCAGACCATTGGAACCTTGACCCACCATAGAACTGTGTCACAGAGACGTTATGATTCAAGTCATAAGAAGTGTCAAACAAATTGTTTTATAATGTCACTGTGACACCGTTCTATGGTGGGTCAGGGTTCCATTGGGCTGATAGTACATATAGGCCACCTTCAGTCGACATTGATTTAAAAAAAAACGATGTCGACGAGAAGAATAATAAACATTGAATTTTTTTGAGTAGGTGTTTGAGGCACCGCTCTTAGACGTACCCCCTTACTTATAAACGTGGAATAAGCTTGGAATAGTTTATGCCATGCTTTGTCCTTATCTGTAATTTTGATATTTGCATCTAACAGAAAGTGATAGGGTTAGGGTTTATTTGAACCGGCTGCTCCGACCGCGAACCGAGAGCTGCGTCGCCAAATATACATCAGTTATTCTTACCCCACATCACTTCGAGCTCGGACTAGATCGAAAGTGGGACAAATGGTGATCAATACTCGATCGAAATGGTATTGTCGGGAAATTATTTAGGCTATAGGGTTCCAGGTAGAAGTCAATCTTGGGGATGTATTCTACTCGGTAAAATAATATTGCTTTTGACATGTTTGTAGGATTGTATTCAACTCGGCCACCATTACTGTTAAGACGAAGACAATGGCGTTTATTGCAAGAACACGGAAGGTACCTATCTACAGACAGACAGTTCTTAGTGTTACAGGATGTGCTTATGTTCTACCTATTTTAGGTATGCAATATTGAAAACAATCCTTTATGTACACTAATATAATTTTATAATATTTGACATTCAAAAAAAAACACTAGGTACCTAAATTGTAAATTTATTTATTAGGTTAATTAAGGTATTACTGTTATTGATTACTGTTATACTTATAAATGTTATTGATTGAATAAACTGATGATCGGAGTAAAAACGTGACAAGAAGCCAAGTACTATGCCATCACCTAGGGAAAGGTACGGATTTTTTTGAATATTAAAGCCCGTCAGCAATAGCTGTCTTAGATGTAATAGAAAGAGACGTCCGTACTGTTGACGAGCAACTATTGTTCAAACGCTTTACACTCTTAATTGACTAAATCGAGAGAAAGGGATGAAGCTAACATCACTTCCAACTTCGATTCTCAAATCTATCTTTTAACATCGTGCCTCTTCGTATCACAAAATCTCTTCCAATTAACCACATTAACCTTTAACAATAGGGAATCAGTGTAATCACTCAATTCCAATATGTGTTCAATATCAATACTTAATTATCTATTAGAATAACATGCGTACGCAAGTATGTATCAACATACCTAAGTACCTACCTATTTCAGTATTAGCTGTAGTCTATTATTAGATTTAACTTTAGCTTAATTTAATATGCCCATACGTAACTTTGTAAATTGAAATTTAATAAGCTTGTAACTTTGAGATAATTTAATATGTGAACTCTGAATACTAAATACGGAATTTCATAATACAATAAGTGCGCATTCGCACCGAGTCCGATTCAAAGAAAAAAAGAATCGAGAAATTTATTAATGTTAATAGGTAATCAACATGTGACCTACCCGTTTTATCACTTTAAAAATATTGTTCTTTTTTGTTGTTTTTATGTATTTATTATGACCGGATGCGCTAGTATCAGATTACAAACTGTTATCTTCCTTGAAGCACCTCAAACATTGCACTGCACCACTGCACTCACTTTTTTAGATGACACCACAGCTCACTTCATAAACGTGTCCCACTTCATTGTTTTTGTCACAACAAAGGAAAATGTAAGCGTGACGAGTTAACGACAATAGCGAAATAAGGTAAAAGTTCCTATAATGGACAGTGCTCCAGTTATGAACAATTCCATAAATATAAGTCTCTGAGATTGATAATGCTTTTAGTGTTACTACTATTATTGTGAGTGTTACTACTCGGGATTACTACTATTGATATGTTTTCATTTAAAAAAATGATAATGTTCATCACTGGAGCCTTGTCCATAATAGGTGCTTTTACCTTACCACCACCACCTCAATTTATGTAATTCTACTACACAGGGTTCTCAGAATCCATTTTATCGAATCGGACGCAGTGGAACCGCGCCCTAAAAATATGATACGAAGCAAAATGGCTGGTATCAGGTGGCAGCTAATGTGTGTATTTTTGTATTAACAGATCTATATACATAAAATAATTATGTCTGCTTCAAATGACGTCGTAATTAGTTATATATCTAGTTTTTAATTAGATTTCATAATGGTTTATAACGTTTAAAACGTAAAATACATTTAATCTTATCTATAAACGTATTTTAAAATATAGTTAAATATAAATGAGTGAAATCAATTATAAAACTTTAAGGATAACAAAAATTACGCTCATATTGTACCTAATATATAAAAAACCATCTAAAATATACATATTGATAAAATAAGCGTAGGTATTTATGTTACATTTAAAATAATGATTTCGTACGCAGCACATTCAATGCTCAAAACTCCTATCGGGGTCAATTTCGCATAGAAACCAGAGAAAACGGGACAACAATAATGTTACACGTAAAAGGTTAATTGCTTTGTTTTCAAAACGATGCAATAAAGTGCATATCAAATCGCCTTCGCTGCGAACAAACGACTGCACATCGTATAAGGAGATGGTGAGATACTCAAAATAAATTAAAATATTCTCCACCTCGCTCATTCTTTACTCGACCAATATGTGTGAAAGAGACACGGAAACTTTACTGGAGGGTTTAGTTTTTGAATGTAGGTGTAATGGTGCCCAATTGTAGGTAATATCAGGTCTGATTGTGTTTTGTGTTTGGATCGATCTCCAGTGGCCAACATGCCTTGAAGCTGAAGAGTGTATTATCACAACCCGAAAGTTTAGTTTGAAAAGCATTAGTTTGTTGTTTTATATAAAACTTTTAGTTTTATAACAAGGATAGAGGTCAAAATGGGGTTATATAAGTATTTATTGTAAAATTCAAGTAAGGATAATTAATCAGAAAACAAACAAACGAAAGAACTTACAAAAACACTTAAAACTACACTAATCTAACAAACCGCTACCAGTGGGCATTGTTCCTAAAATGCTGGCAGCATTGCCACGTTGAATGGCAATGCTTAATCTTTGTGCCAAGTACAGACCAGCATTTTTGTCACGTGATGCGTCGATCAGGCGCTTTGATAAATCTTTAAAAATACGGTGTGCTCCTGGTCCCCACGGTCCTAATGTTTCGACCCCAAAAGGCTCAAATATGTAACTTCTATCAAGTTGACTGTATTTGCGCCTTTTGAGGGTCTCCGCTCAAAATTGAAAAAGAATAAGTTTCAAGCAGAGTAAACTAAATATATCTACATGTTCGCCTAAAATTGCAAAAATATGTAACACTAGAGGACGCCCACGAATTCGTACGAGAAGAATTGAGTTCCCCGCGACTCTCCCTTTTTCTTCCCGTTGGGGGTTAATTTTCGGAATACTTCCTCCTTTCACTAATCACTCACTCAGTCACGGTACCTACTGTTTTAATGCATTTAAGTAGGTATGTTACTATCTCTCTCTCTCACAAGTCGATTGATGAGATTGTTCCCTAATATTTATTTATTTCAAAATCGTCGCTACACAGAATAAATTTATGTCATTCTAGACGTTAGAGAAATAAAAATAATAACCACGGGACCAACTGAAGCGTCCTTCTTTCAATTGAACGTCGCCTACGCAAGAAAACAACACCAAAACACAGACTCAATCAAAATTGAAACTTTGCTCCATGACGTATAGTACAATTCAGACAAGAGTAGAACATGTAGATCTTATTTTTCAAGATATTTATAGGCATGCTAATTTAAGCTGTAGACGCAAGATTTGCAGACTATTTTTTAAGAAAAATATGTAATTTTTTGGTTAATAAATAAACAATAATAATAATAATACCTGACGACCTTGTTAGGATAGGGGGGAAGGACTGGAGGAGGAAAGCTCAAGATCGAAAGAGATGGCGTGCATTAGAAGAGACCTACACTCAGCATTGGGTGGCGACAGGTTGAAGAAGAGAGAGAGAGAGAGAGAATAATAATAATAAGTAACGAAATTCATTACATTTCAATATCAATTAAGACGCCACATAATGCTGCCACATCCACACAGGAATGAAAAAAGATGGCTTTATGTGCGTCCGCGCCAAGAACGTGAGATAGAGATAGTTTGATCATGATTTGTCAAATAACTTTAAGCCACAAAAATCATAAAAAAAAATGGTTTACCAGGATCAAGAAGTTATAAATACTCAACTTTTTAATCAAAAATCATCGTTAGAGATCGTAGGGTTTCGAAGGTTCAACTCAAAACACGCGAAAAAGTGTCATGTTTGGAAAATAAAACTATCTAGGATATTGTTTCTTATCGTGTTTTCACGTTTAACGGTCTCAGGGAAATATGGTCACCAGCGTCGCTATTGCCTAACGCACTCGCAATCTCAATTGGCTTCAAAGCGGAACAATTGTTTTCATTTTGAATGCAGACAAGCCTTCGATTTTCAAAATGAAAACAATTGCGATTGCGAGTGCGTTAAGCAATAGCCCCTCTGCGGGCCTAGTATGGCTGCGTCTATATCGCGTGTCAACTGTGGATAAAGCATCCGTCACTTTTTGACACGTATACTTATTTACGTGTCAGAAGGTGACGGATGCCTTATCAAAAGTTTGCCACGAGATAAACGCAGCCATATTAGGCCCCCTGGTTTAAATACTTATCCAAAAAACAGTCACATAGAGGCTATGGTTATTGAGATCTAGAGCGTGGAACACTACCGACTTTAGCATATGTGGCATCACTACATAGTATAAAACAAAGTCGCTTTCCGCTGTCTGTCCCTATGTATGCTTAGATCTTTAAAACTACGCAACGGATTTTGATGCGGTTTTTATTAATAGATAGTGTTTTAAGAGGAAGGTTTATATGTATAATAAATCCTGTTTCATATACGCGTGTTACAGAAAACTCACATAAACCGAAACGAAGCGAGGGCGGGTCGCTAGTTAGAAATAAATATGTATCCGTACGTGACCCTTACCTACCCATGTCGTGAAAGCAAGACTGTGTTAGTTCTTCACGGTTTAACACCTTAGACTGCACCGAGCAAACATCGAGCGTCCGGTGGCGCCCACATTACTATTATTGTGTTTTCTAATTAACTAAATAATTTCCTTGCAATCAGACGAAATGTTTTTGTAGTGCAACAACAAACTCAATTTATGGGATATTTTAATAACAATTACCATTTGAGTAGTCAGCTTAACGGGAAAAGGTGGCCCCTTTTTGCTGTTAAGTTGCTAACTCGAAGGTGAATTGTTATTAAAGTTTGTTACGTATTCCATAAATTGTGTTTTTACTTGCGCTACAAAAAACTACCAACCAATTTAAAAAAAATACTTTAGTTTATTAGAAAACACAATAATAGTACTTAATGTGGGCGCCACTGTACATCCGGCGTACGCTCGGCGCAGTCTTAACTGATCGACGTAAATTTTCGTATAGACAGTTTATAACCAGGAGTCGGGCAAACTGAATAAAGCTGTTGATTGTTATGTGATGCGCTTTTCAACGCATTAAACGGCAAGAACCATAAAAAACATCTACGTAAATTATATGCGATCACATAATTGCAGCACAATACAGCCAATTTGTAAAATTGACGGAAGATAGATTCTTCCGACACATTAGCTCATTAGCCTCATTGCAGTCCGATACAATCGTCGGAAAAAAAACAACTACCTAGAACATTTCTAGACGCCAACAGTGTCAACAACCAAAAGTCAAAGGCCAATAACAGATTTGTACATACATTCATAGATAGAGCCGAAAGGTCAGCCGTCTGAAATAATTCTGATATCCGCGGGCGTTTCAACAGCGGGCGGGTTACCGGTAATAATCACTCCCTAACTAAATGTAAACTTCTGATAAAGGGCATTGGGTAAATTTGTTTGAAGAATATTGTCACTTTTATTTTCAGCGGCCACGGATGATTTTTACATAGTCTTTTAGAGGATCTCGAAATACACGTAGATATATATAATTTATTTATTTATATAATTTATGGCGTTTAATAATATCGGAGCCGAGATATTTAAGATTTAAATATTCAGTTTTTGGTACTAAAAGTACGCCTAGGTAAGAATATTGAATATCTCTGATGCACTTAGTATTTAGTTAACATAACAAAACATGTTTATTTTGAATTATGCTATCATATTTTACCACTTTTACTAATACCCGCTCACCTTGAAAATGTACCTATGACTTTTACAAATGACAACACTATTACTCAAACCCCTTTAAACTTTAAAAACTTAAAACATCCACGGGTGAAACACAGACCCCCATTTCTGTTTTGATTTTTTACCTATACAAACCAGGGCCTCTATTTTCTAGGCGGTAAAAACCAAATCACCTTTGACCTGTTATGGTGTTGTTTTTATCTCGGCCGCCATTACTGTCAAGTAAATAAGAGCTGTCAAAGCGTTGACAATACGACAACAGGACAAAGACGATAGATATAGTTTTTACCGTCAACAATCTGTCCAGGGATTCCAGGGGGCCTAATATGGCTGTGTTTATTGCGTGACAGAATGTGGATAAAACACCCATCACTTTTTGACACGTACATATCGTCGTTATACAAAACGGACACATTTCAAAATGAGTCAGTGTTGCATTTTAAAATTAGAAGTTATTCGTACAAGGTTTTTAATGCAAGAGCAAATTATTTTGGAATGTGCCAGTTTTGTATTCAATGAACGATATGTACGAGAGTGACGGGATGCTTTATCAACATTCGCGGCAACCATACATGGCCCGCTGGGAGCCTAATATGGCTGAGTTTACCGCGTAACACAATGTGGATAAAACGTCCGTCACTCTCTGACACGGATGATTGTCTATACTTTTAGGCATTTATTAAAATGTAAACAAAACAACCACGTGATATAGTTCGTCAGCCAATAGAAGCAGACAGTGTTCTGCTTCTATTGGCTGACGTCAAAGTCGTCGTACGTCAAAGTTCGATAAAACAGTTCTGATTGGCTGTTTAACAATGTCACGTGGTTTGGAATGTTTACATTTTTTTAAATACCTAAAAGTATAAGTAGACTGTAGGCCCGCTACGTAAACCATGCGATCTTCTATACTTGAATTTTTTCGTAAATCCCATATCACTTTAGTATACAACATGCAAGAGGGACTTTAAGATGTTAGAACATGAACTAAAATGTAATTTAAGTCACAAACGAACTTGCTGTTGTTACTATAATTTTGTTGATATAACTACCATTGTTATTTCGTTCAATTTGTCTCAAGAGAAAATCTCTCACTCGGCATTCATATTTGAGCGAACACACTCAAGAAGCTCTTGAAACTGTCTGTCTTCAAAATGTGTTAGCTCATCCCTTTTCGCAATTTTGTAGACGACATCTCGTCTCGCCCGAACGTTTAAAACTCCCCCCCATTTTACCTCAATCTATATTTAATCTGAAATTTATTAGTGTAGTGAGGTATACCGTGAAGGTCTGTCTGGGACGGGGTTGCTAGTAAGTGGCCTGGACTTGTCTCTAGAGGGCGTCGGGGGACCTCTAAACGTCCGGTTAAAACCCGAGCCAGATTGTAGCGATTTAGTCAATTAGGTAGATGTAGTTTTGATAATTTTCGAACGGAAGCCTCCCTGGCAGCCACTAAATAAAAGGACTATTTCACATTTTATGCGAAATAAACATATTTGTATTTGTATTTGTATTTTATGGGCAAAATGTCCCCACCCTCCAACAGAGATGAAACATGTACCAGTTTATAGATATTGGCAACATGAAGTATTTTTATTATCGCGACGATCGCCATATGTATGGGGTTTTCTTGGGAAATCATAATCGTATCGTATGAAATTTGTTTGAAAATGAACACATTATTGCCTTACACAGCTCTTGAAAGGTTTTTTCATTAAAAAAACCCATCGATTTTGCTACTAAAATAGGTATTTTGTTTTTTTTTGGGTCCTATTGAACATATAGACATTAGACATGCATCCCGTGACTGTTGGAGGGTGGGGACGGGGCCCATACAAAATTGCCCATAACCCTTTAAAACGCGGAAAGTTGCACGCGATGAAATCGCTACTACAATTTAAATCTTTTCTCATTGTTTCGTGTTTTATTTATTTATCCCGTTATAAGTAGTATAAAAGATGACAGCCCAGCATTAAGGATTTTGACGTGTGTGTGTGTGTGTGTGTGTGTGTGTGTGTGTGTGTGTGTGTGTGTGTGTGTGTGTCTGTAATTTTGTGTATTTTTGGTCTGTGTGTGTTTCTCCGTCTCTGTCTCTGTGGGAGACACACACACGGACACACAGACAAAGAGTGTATTAAGTAAAATATCTTAATACACACTGTGTCTAGCGAGTGCGACCAGTTTATTTTTATAGTTATCATAAAGTATTCATCCTTTTCGTAGAAACCCACAAGTGCCATGTCTATTGTTTCAACGATTTCTTGGTAACAATAACAACACTTTAAAATATATGAGTTTGAGTTTTATTTACATATAATAGGAAATAAATCTTGGTTGGTTTATATCTTGTTTATTTTATAGCTATACAAAAAAATATTTTACGCAACTGTGTGAATCAGGTTTTATAGAAGTTGTGAAAAAAGGTCATGTATGTTCCCTAGCCTCATTGTAAACGGCCTAAATTACGGAGACTACTTCTTTATGTTTAACAGAAGCCAAATCTTGTAACAAAGGCCTGATTTGACATGTGCAGGACTAAGATAGAATGCCTCTGTACGTCACAGCTCTTGCAAGAGAACATTAATTATAATTAGCATTAGCATTAGGCATACATAAGCTAGTCTGAATATCTTTATTCTACAAAATAATAAACGGAGTGCTTTTATTTGTTATTTTTTGGTATTCTGTGACGGTGTCGCGGGCAAAAGCTAGTAAGTGTTGTCGACGTCAAAAGTACGTAGATACTCATTTTTTGTAATGTCGAGTTCAGAGTACACTTTAGTACCTTGTCATTTTAATCGCTGTGACAATTCATATACGGCACTTTAAACATGAAATTAAATAGACAAGGTACTTAAAAGTGTTAACTTATGAACTCGACTTTACTTTATCGCATTAATATATATTTGACAATCTTGTCTGACATTGCCTATGTGGTTGTAAAGCGACAAGGCACTAAAGAGTATACTTTTGATGTTGCCTGTGCATACATAACAACCAATCATACTTTATATAAGTGTTAGGTACCAAGTTACGATAACACTTAAAGCTACTTCATTCGTATCAGTTTAAACTGAGCACTTAAACGTACCCTGCAACCAAATTACTGGATGACTCAATCGGGAATGACTCAAAGCAAGTGTACGCAGACAGACCAGTTTATATTGACCTAGCGTCTGTAGCAGCCGGTGTACGAGTCGAGTTCAAGCTGTTTTGGACGGTTGCCTTTTTAGATTAGAAGTAATAAAACGATGTTTATTTACAAAGAGGAAGGGGCTGTTAGCTAGGGCAGGATGCACTGTACTGTGTGGGAAAAAAATCACTGGGAAGCATTTGTATTCCTTTTTCTGTCGAGTTTTTGCTGACGGGAGTGCAGTTTTATAATTCTAGTATTCTGGAGAAGAGGTTCTCATGATTTTGATACAGTTTAGTTTACAGATAGGTATATAAGGTGCTAACAAATTAAGACGGATACGGGGACGGATATTTTAAGAGATAATACATTACATTAAAACAATTAACTTTTAACTGTAATTAAGGAACCTTTGTAAATCATTTTATTGTTTTAATTTTTGAACAAAAAATATAAATTATAATTAATTTTTAAAATAATCACCCCTGTTATGTTGTACCTGTCAAGTTGTTTAACACTGTTTTAGGAAACTCAACGTTATTGTTGTAGAATGTCACATTGACTTTGGATCTCTCTAGATCTTGGGATAAGCTGACGCCTCTAATGTATGTATGTATGTGTATTAGGCCCCACCACCAGTGGACCTAATATGTCTTCGTTTATCGCGTGTCAAAGTTTGGATAAAGCATCCGTCACTTTCTGACACGTAAATAAGTACGAGAGTGACGGATACTTTATCCACATTTGACACGCGATATAGATGCCGCTACTCTCACTCGCACCTCGTCCTCAACACAAACATAACCCAGCCATTTTCAGTAGCGCTAGAAAATTCCGCCTTTTCCCCCGGCTGTGCGCGTGACGGTGTCCCAGTTCTTTCCTGTACGTTACATTTGTATACTTTTAATCTTTTATACGACAGCTGAGTTGCGTTTCCTTTAAATAGGATTAGTGTTGGCTAAACAAGAATGGACCTTATAACAAGGAGCTTAGGTATTTAAACACAGTTGACAGTTTTATACTAATATAAAAGCAGTTACTTTGCGAGAATTTGATACCTGAAATTTATTTGAAATGAATGCTTAGTTAAACAAAGTTCAACTTTTGGTAGACTGAAAGGTAATAAGATTAGGATTTCGTACCAGAGTAGAGGTTCATTTATTTCCCCAATGATACAAAATCAATCAATATGCTAAAAAGAACAAAATCTCTAAGGAATACTAGCTTCTGCTAAAATATTTAGTAGATCATATTGATCTTCATTCCCTAGGAAGGTACAGTGCGATAGCTCTTAGAAGATGCTTCGGGTTTATACTTTTCTCTCACTCGCTCTCATTATGCTCTTACTAAGAGCGAGTGAAAGAGAAGTATTAACCCGAAGCACCTTCTAAGTGCTCATAGACTACAAAGTTTTCTGCGACGAAAGTTGCCCTTCCTAAAGTACCCCTTCTACTCTACAGTAAAATCACTTAAATCTTTATGGCCATTTTGCTGTATACATATTTAGGCCCTATTATCAGTGGTATAGGGGCTTGTACTCGTAGATATTTTTGATGCTTTGGGAACGTATATACCTTTATTAATGGCTTCGACTGTACCAAATTTTATGAAATCTAAAATAAAAAGCTCGTATCGAGTATATCGACTGAAAGCGGACAAGAAAAAAAAATTACGTACCACTAAAACAATATTTTATTTTATGATTTCCGAAAAGTATAATGTAATTATTACCACGTTATGATTTTGTTTAAATTATGTTGAGAGTTCTAGTTGCTACGTTACGAAGTTATTATTCGATTTAGGCTACATAACCACTACCATGAGTTACCTACATTTACAGTATTCTTATATTATGGTAGACACGACGGACAGAGAATTCGACTCGCTAGCGAGTACGGTAATGTAACTCATGGTAGAGTGTAATGAATGAATGATTATGTACTTTGTAAATCTAAATGTAAACAAGAGAGATTAGCATTGTTTGTAGAAAGATGAAGTAAATACATAGATAATATTGCATATTGGGCCCCCGAGGGCCAGAATGACTTAACTCTATGTCATTTTTGACACTACTCTAAGATATAAACTACCTAATAGCAATTAGCAGTAAAATCACGAGTCGAACGAAGTACCTAGAGATTAGTGTCAAAATAATATCGGTTTATCCAACGCAGTTGGTCGGCATTAGGCACTTGTCCCACGCCGACGATGAGCGGGAAGCGAGTACAGCCAGCGATCACCTATTAACATCTCTTTTATTGACACAGGATCTATATTTTTTAGTATAACAAACTAGTGGGAAGAGTTCTCGCCGGCAGTGCGAACAGCGAGCGATCAACTATTAAAATAACTGTGCCTCTTTTGTTGACACGGGATCTACATCTTTTGTTCGTTTATTGAGGGAGAAAATAGTCTATAGCTAATCGATTTTTCGCCAGTGCCCAGCGAACACTGACCTTCAAACATTTGAGACAGAAGGTGTGCTGGCAGGGCAGCACGCGGGACGAGGTGTCGAGGCGCTCCAGACACACCGAGCACTCCAGGAGGTCGTTCAAGAGCCCTTCGTCCATGCCGCTCGCACCCTGGAAACATCACACATCCTTAGGGCCTTATCATACTTGCGATTATCGAGCGAGTTGAAAGCGAGGCGCGTAACGATTTCGCTGCGTACTCGCGGGCAAATCGTTCCGCACTCGCAGCGAACTCACTTTCAACTCGATCGCGAGTGTGATAAGGCCCATACTTATTATAAACTAAATAAGCCATTAAAACACCGAAGAAACGCCGTAAGTAACTCCAGCAGGCAGCATATCACGATTTATCAGTTCTGCACCGAGCTTTAGTGGGATCCTGTGGTGGGTATAAAATGTATATATACCTTTAAAGTAACTGATACTCTGTCTAGTGCAACTGTGTGCAGCGGGAACAGAAGGGATTGATTCTACGCAGGAGTATGCTTTCAGATTCAGTCAGAGGCATGCAACTTTGTGCAAGTCTTGCAGTCGTGTGTCGGACGTTTGCTGCTGTTAGTGCAGCAAAGAGCAACAAAGCAGCCCCACAGATTAGTAACAAAAAAAGTTAGAAACATTTTAAATGCGCAACAGATCCATTTTCCTTGTGTTATAATGACTCAGATGTCGGGATTATTTGGATGTTTGCCCAGACTAAATTCAAAAAGCCTAAGTTTCTTTTTTGTAAACATGCAATGTTAATAGTTAATGAATAATGGTTTTTGATTGTTCCGCCTTCACTATTGAGATCTAAGAGGGAATCCTACTAATATTATAAATGCGAAAGTTTGTGTGTTTGTTTGTTACTCTTTCAAGCTGCAACGGTTGGACGGATTTGGATGATATTTGGAATACACAAGTATTTACATCCCGGAAATTTTAGTTCCCGAGGGAATAAAGATAATCGAAATCTACCCAAAGTCGCGGGCAGAAGTTAGTACTTACATAAATAAAATAGAAAACATACAAGATTCAGGAACAAAAACACTCATCGCACCAATACTGAAAACCGAACCTGGGACCTCAATAGGTAAATTCCCTAACAGAAGTTTTAGTTGTATCCAATAATATCTTTAAAGCTGTCAACAAGAACAAACAACTGTCGACACGTGAAGAAACCCCTCGGAAGTGGGAGCCATGTTGTTCGTGTCCTTTGTCTAGTTATTTTAAGCAGGAAGGGAACGGGAACAGGAAGTTATAATTAGTTCAAAACCAGAGGCCGGCCGTGACACCGCCGGTCGGGCGGAACAAAGAGTCTTACGGCACAATACTGACCTTAACCTCTTAAGTCCTGTGTTTTATCAATAGCGGTAGTCCTAACTACCGAATGTACTATATTATCAAGTACAACAAACAAACAATCAAATCGTTCTCCTTTATAATATTAGTGTGTATGGATGTCTATCGTTGTTCAATGCCTATCTTATCTTATTATCTTATCTTGGAGGATTTTTAGTGTTTTCACAACACCCCTTTTACACATTCAGTTCGCGTTGTGAGCAGGTTTCCTCACGATGTTTATCCCTCACTCGGAGCATCGGGTACCCCATAGAGCACCTAAATAATGGAACCCATTATAAACCGCTACTAGGCCACCGACGTTTTTTTAGTCTAGTCTAGCATTGTATCCTTAGTACGAGTCTAAAGCAGTGATTCCCAGTGGTCCAGGTGGACCCCTGGTGTGGTGGTCCACAGGAGACTCGACGGGGGTCTACGTTGGGGGTGACAAAAAAAGGGGGTCCACAATCCACAATCGTAAGTGGGGGTGCACGAAAATTTATTTGGGTTC
Source organism: Acleris laterana (assembly GCA_963966035.1). NCBI lineage: Eukaryota > Metazoa > Arthropoda > Insecta > Lepidoptera > Tortricidae > Acleris > Acleris laterana. The sequence goes on along the minus strand of OZ014453.1, from coordinate 15,685,505 downwards.
GATAGTGAAGAACTAATAATACAGATAATATCAAGAAGTTCAGCGACTGTTACTTGTAAAAATTTGCATATTCCATGTTCAGTACAACACGTAGTCGACTTTATTATTACATAATTAGCCCTATCAAGCAATCAATTCTATTTTTTTTCTCGAAAACTGTTAATTCGTCGTTGAAACTCAGCAACAACGTAAGTTTCCATAGATAGATCTAATCTTCACTTTTTTTTTCGAGATTTAGAAATTGGTTGTAATGTAGCTGCAGGGGGTCCACCGGATCCAGCAAAATTTTGAAAGTGGTCTATGAAACAAAAGAGTTTGGGAACCTCTGGTCTAAAGCTTAGATTGGGGGCTAGGTCCATTTGTGTAAGATATTTAGTTATATAGGTATCAATGATAGCTGTTTTAAAGAACACTATCGCTGTTATTTTGCTTTTGCCATAAAAAGTACAAAACAAGTATTTTCTTAGATAATCTCTTGGTCGCAGATATCAAAAGTCGAATCACGAATGCAATGCGAACATTTTATAGATAAGAACTTTTATCAGGTTACGCTGAATGCTCATTTACATAATAGGTAAGTATAATATCAATGTGTTTGCGTTTTAGGTAAAACAAAAAACTGGCCAAGCGCGAGTCGGGCTTTTCTTGTATGATTTCGTACTACACTCAGGAGCAAACGTATCGGGTCAGAGTGCGTTTTTCATACAAACGAGGCTATTTTGAAGCCTTGGTTCCTAGCCAGGGGTTATTTTGAGTGAGGTTTAAAGGTGGGTACTCCGAGGTTCAATAGAGGAGGTCAAAAGTTCTTAAGACACCTAACTAGGACTAGTAAGTCCACATAATATGCCGATAGTATCTATTCTATATGACTATAGTTAAACTAACCTGTTATGTCCGTTTTATTACTGTTCATGTCATGAGGTACAGACCGGACGGATAACGGAAGCTTAGTAGGACCCCACTTGGGTACGGATCCCTAAAAAGGCTCTTACCTATTAGGGATACCCTTAAAATTTTAAAATTAAATAGTTGACTCGGTAAATTCATTTATAAATAAAATAGATGATTTGTATTTTGTACGCAAATTATTTCATTGCCATATTTATTCCCGTTAGATGAATTTACAAAAAGTACATTATTGTAGAGGCCCGGAAAGGCCGCAAAACAGGGGATTGCTTGATGATGGATTAAATTGCGATTTACTGGCTGAAAGTCTGGTGTCTGATAATGCCACTCCATGCTGACCTTGGCACATTACCTAATTCTTTTCTTTTATTTCTGCGTATATATTTGTGTCTTCTGTCTGTGTATTAAATAAATGTCGTTCTTTCTTTCTATTTAAGAATCCCCGTTCATGCCGTGGCATACGAGTACTGTATAAATAAATATGTTTGTATTGCGAGTAATATGCGTGTCAGGAAAACGTTTAATTTTTTCTCTTCCCTATATTTATTGAAAAGGTAAGGTTGACCTGTAATATCCAATCGACTATTAATAAACCGCTGAGTCAGTTGTTACGTCGTCAGAGAAATGATTTATAATAAGAGGCAAGTGGATAATGGTTGTGCCAATTGAGTCCAAGACACATTAGTTTGGCGAGCGCATTATGACCTCAGCGCTAAATATAACCAGTGTTACTCCAACTAACGTCATGTTATCCAACCAAATAAAAAAAATATCATTAAATAGGTAAAATTACATTATAAAAACGTTCGTCTGTTCTTGGTACGTCGGTCTGTCCGTCATTGGTTAGGGTACAAAAAAAATAAAAATGCATAATCTAAGTGATGCATACTTCCCGTTGCAAACAATGGTGCATAGACTTAGGCTTTGACAGATTTGCAAAATTCCTGCCTAACAGTTCGCCAACAAGCCACGGAGCGTAATCTTTTCTGTGTTCTCTCGGATCGAATTAACAACATATTTGCCGCATATTTAAGTTAAAACGCGCCCAAGCTAAAATGGGTCTGTCCTGGGCAGGCATCGCCTGCCGTAACCGAGTAAGCTATAGGTATAGATGAATTAGCGAGAGTGTGGAATTGCATATATATATAGTGGTATTGTGTATTTGTCGATAAGATCAAGAGAGAGAGAGAAATACTTCATTATTACTCTCTCTCTTTCTCTTGCCTATACACACACGATGCCACTATATATGCAATTCCACGCTCTCGCTAATTCATTTAACGGGTTTGCTTAAAGTAATGAGAATTTTTTTTTATTAAATTACTTGTTTAGGTTATATAGCTTTTTATCATATACAAATAAACTAAAACCAGCATGATAATCAATCATTATAATATAGAAAACCTCGCCCATTTAAAAAAATTCGCAGCTTTCTTCTTACCGTTTTCATCATACGTTGGACAACATCTTTTTTTATTTTTTCAGTTAATTCTTTGCTTTTATACCCGGCGCTTCAACTGTGTATGTGATTTCGCTTCCGGCCCATCACTGTAAACTACTCTACTGAGAATTACCAAAAAATCCTCCATTGGACGAGCTACACCGACGTTCGGACGGTTTGAATCCTTCGATACGAAATGAACGTCACGCTTTTTTAGTCAATTCTGGGTGCTCCCTGCATAGTGATACTTTCTTCGCAACTTCTTGCACTTCTTGGAATTTCTTCAAGCTGTATGTCGGAATATTTGAGTGTTTTTTGACGCTTTAAGTGTAGAACATTGTATTTCTTTAAAATATTCCTTACTCACCAACGGGAAACAGCATATTTTACAGCTAACTTATCTGGGACTCATCCACTTTGTTTTGTGCAAACTTTGCCATTTTCCTCCGGTTTCAATGATTAAGAATGGGTGATCTTCCCGTTTTTGGTAAATCTTTAGTCCTAATACCAAATTCCCACCGCTGGATCAAACATTAAATTGTAGATGGAGATACATTTCAGCTTTGAAGTGAGAGACCACTTCAGATTTTTCACGTCGTCCAAGTAGGCGATAGACATGTTCACGTAATGACTTCCTTGTGGACATTTTTTATTAACACAGCTAATCATTATTTGCCTTTTTAACAATAATTGACATATTTTCTATTTATTATAGCTGTCAAAATCCTTTTTGTATTATTTTTTTGCCTGCTATTGTCAATTGAATACCTTCTCATTACTTTAAGCCAACCCGTTATATAGTTAGCTATTGCCACAGAGCGAAAGAAAACCCAGCAACTCGAGGAGGAATCGCGGCAGACCACGTCAGCGATGGCAGGATGACTTTGATTTTTTTCAAATCAGGACAGCTGGAAAATGAGTGGTACTAGGCCTTAACCCTGTTCTTGGGTAATGGACACTACAAGCAAACAGATAAAGGGTTTTAAAACAAAATTCCTCTACATATTAACAATGGAGCAATCAATAACACGAATACGAGTACGTATATTAAACTTAGTTTACTTCCACTTAATAAGATGTGTTAGACTTCAATGGAAAGTGTTTCAGTTTACATAACAATTGCTTCAGTGAATCAGACATAATGGGTTCTTTAAATACTGCTTCTAAGAGCTGGAGGAATTGTAGGTTCACTTATACAACCAACTTCGCATGTGAGGGTCGGACTCGCGCACCGAGGGTTTTTAACCGCCCGCCCGACTCACCACGGCGGTTTTTAATTACTATTTTCTTGTTTTTCTTGGTTACGTATCAGAATCAGAACACCTAAAATTAATAAGCCTAATGTATCATACTCCCTAAAGGTTCATAATAACTAATGGTCTTTTTATTTTAAACCATACATTTTTCAGGAATGTTATAAAACTAACCTAACCTAATGAGTTTTATGCAATGGCTTTTTAAAAAATCCTGAAAAGTTTTCAGTTTCTGTAAAAAAGATCATTAGGTATTATGAACTTTTAGGTATTATGATACATTAGGCTTATTAATGTTAGGGGTTCTGATACGTAACCTTTTTCTTTGGGTAACCATAGAAGAAAAACAAACAATTCTTTATGAGGACCCCCTTTTATTTTACTTTTGGTGTTTTTTATTATTTGTTAGAAAATCTGCCAATATAAAATGTATTCTGGTTAATAAAACAACTGGCTCTTTATTATGAATTTATGATTCATAGGATACCTACATCACCTCAATATTGGGATGGACGGACAGACAGACAACATAGGAATAATAATAGGGTCCTGTTTGCCACTCTTTGGGTACAGTATCATTAAAAGGTTGCCAGTTTACAATACTGGCAACACATTTAGGGACAAAGATTTGATATCTCATCAATTTTAAGGACTCTGCCAGTAGATTACCTGCTCTATGCAAATGTTTTAAGACCTTAAAACAATTTAGTAATTAGTAGGATTGTAGGACACTAGAATAATAAGGGTTATTAGATATATGGATGTTGTTTTAGCCCTGCAAAAATTGCTTAACAGTTCTCATTATGAAGTTTTTAAGTTATCACATTTGTGAATAAATTAACCTGGGGTTAACCTAGGGTTAATAAATACATGCAACCCAGCCTTAGGGTATTATATGTCCTGGATTAACGGATCTAAAATGTTGAGCAAGATGTATGCAGAAACTTATTGTCAAAGCCTAGTTTCAAATACATATACATACATGGAAAGTTAAATCTTAAAAGATAATTTAAATTTGGTATAATTAAAATCAGCACTATGCAAGCAGTCTTAGATTCTCCATACAGGCAATAAAACTGTCTGTCTGTTGTTTGCAAGTAAAGCCCATGTTTATATGGCGAGTCCAAGGAATTAATCTAGATTCACACAGGTGTACTAAGTATTATAAATTACCTATAACTCAATTGTCTTTTTTATAATCAGTAAATAATTGATAAGAATAGTCTAATCATTTTATTATATTGTGACTCTATTAAGTATAACATGGTTGGATAAGGCCTATTCACAGCCAGTGTTATGTTAAACAAGCAGGTCAAAATTATAAAACACGGGACATCACAATGAATAGGAAATGATGTAAATAATTATTTAATAATGCACTCTCAAAATACATACATGACTCAATGAGTGATTTCTTCTTTGAAATACAGATAAATGACAATAACAATTTTTGCAGAACATTTTTTCTTTAACTAACTTTGATTTATGTTGTTCTAGTAAGTATTCACATCTGTTCCTTCTCACACATAATGTTATTTGGTTATTTCAAGCAATATCTCAGAGTAAACTTTCATGAAACTGGAATGTTTACTGATACAATGTTTTTCTGACAAGTATCAACACACCTTCAACATCATTTAAGATAAAGAGAATTCTATGAAAAGATAATTGTGACATAGCAACTTGTTTTCATAACATATTTGGGTGTGATTCACTGTTAGGTTGATTAGTTAAGTTTAGTTTTACTTTAGTTTCCACATACACATACATACATAAACTCACGCCTTTATTCCCAGAGTGGGGTAGGCAGAGCTAAAGAATTACCAACAACTTTAAAAACTTGTTGATAATTCTGTAACCACATTTTGCACAATTAGGCTAAGATGTTTACCAGTGTATTAGTGACAGGTTGCAAGCCCATCGCCTAACAGTACTATACACCTTTATTCCCTTAGCCGTCTCTTACGACATCCACGGGAAGATATGGAGTGGCACTATTCTAACCCGACAACCACACGGGTAACACGGGGCGGGGTAGTTTCCCTATCTCTAGAAATAAAGAAATAAAGCTTTGAGAACATATATACATAAACTGTTTGAACATTGACTTAAAATTGAAGTGAGTAGGTATGGGAGCCAACTATATGCGGATAAAGTCACAACACTGTTATACTGTAATACCAACATGTAGATATACCAACAAAAAGTTTCCTTAAAATTAAACAAAATAAATGTTTTAATGGATTCTATTATTTTCCTTTCCTGCAGCATAAGTGAAAAGGTGTATATGTAAAAAAACTTAAGTATAGGCCCTTTACCTTGTAATTGTAAATTATAACACATCTGTATACAGGATGACTGGATATTCAATACAATCCTTTTATAGAGGCATAGTAGAGCTCATTTGAAGTAAATTTGGTAGGTCATGCAGTAACGTGGGCCAAAAATTATTAGTTTCTGAGTTATTCATAATTTTAATCCATATTTTAATGATTTTCCTGTATCTTCATGTCACAAAAAATCCTTCCAACCATGAGTTATTAAAATTGTTTTTTAGTGGTATTTAAAATTATTAGAATCATAGTTTTTTATGTACACTTACTTTATTATAATTTATTCATTTAAACTTTATTGCACAATAAAAGAAAAGTACAAACGGCGGACTTAATGCCTTAAGGCATTCTCTAGCAGTCAACCAGTTTTTTTTTACTGAATCCAACTACCTAATTTCTAAATAATCACAGGTTCTAATGGTGTAGCATGGGTGCTAGATCTTTCATTCATTACAGACCATTTACCAAATAGACTGATCTGTAATGAATGTAAGATCTAGGTTTGTTCTAATTACAATGGTTTGTTCGTTTTAGTTAAATTAAAGTTTAGGAAAGTGATCAAATTCCAAATTATTGGCCTAGAGTTTTAATATTATAAAAATATTTAAATAATTTATAGCTTCAACATGATTGACCAATTTGAATAACAAGTACTTAGGCATAAAGTATTTGTTACACCAAGAATTAGTAATAAAGACAAAAGCATAACTAAAAAAAAGCTTGTTTACATTGCCAGCTATTTAAGACGCGGAAGTCTACCGGCAGAGGAGACAATTAGAACTGTATAAATAGAGAGAACCTGATACTCCCTAAAACATCGCGATACCAAAACTTTATTAGGTATTTTTAGCTCTATGCCCATAAATTCTTTTGTTTTCACTGGGCTTTCTAAGACGTTGCAACTCAAAATGTTGATGACTCACCGAATTAATAAATTCCAATAACGTTAGCGGGAATTCGGTCCATTATTGCTGCAAGCATTTACCAAATCCACGGGACTTCTCCACCCCGGGCAGTCACTTACGTTTCACGAAACACAAACGCTTTAACCGACACATAACTATACACTATGTAACCGATAATCGCACAATTATAACAAAGGTCATCCCGTAAAGACGTTATTGTGAGAAATATGCACTTGTTCACACAAAAAAAACTAACAATTTAACGCACAAATGCCATTCTCGCCGCCTGTCGCTACTTGTTCCTTTCGTTCGTTCGACCGAGCACGACGAGGCGGGGGTAGGCGCGCGGCGGGAGCAAGCGAATATCACGTTTGGGAGCACACCCTTCGGTTTATTTATCTACTAAAAAATACTTTATTTTAATATTTGTTGCGAATTGCTAAATTATTAATTACCTTATGGTATAAGGCATTGTAATGAAAATAATATTACATTTTGATGAGGTGCGTATATTGAATTGATTACGGATAAGATATTTATTAATATTAAAACTAGTAGAAAAGTGAATGATCTTGGCAACATTTAGCTATTCCATTGTTCGAGCATTAAAGTTAAAAACAAAGACGATGAATACGAACATTTTGTTATCATTCAAAAGAAATAAAATTTTCATGTCAATGATAATATAAAAAAATAATTTCACGCTTATCAACAAGTTATCTTATCAACGATTAATCGTGCACCCCGAAAAAACCTCAGGGTGTACTATAAAAAAATTAAAACGTCAAGGTGACAGCTGTCAGTGTCACAAAAGTAACACCTTGGACCTCGCACGGCCAAATCCCTCAATATATTCATTTTTGTTAACATGTCGCGAGATAAAAGTGTTTGGTTTGCCGAAGAGATACTGCTAGATGCAAAGCTTATAAATTTCCAGCTGGAGACGGGGGAATGGGACGCCGTGGAGGAGATGTTGCGGGCCGAGGCGCAGTTGTCCCGCGATGCAGAGACCGGACGACTGCGGCCGTAAGCTGTAAAGATATTTAAAAAATATATACCAGAGGATCGCTTCGCAAACTAAATTACATAGTTCCAAGCTGAGCTCAAGGCTTGTATTATGTTACGTTTATACTGAAAATTCTAATAATCTATAGCCACGGATGAGGTACCCTAAGGAATGCTTATTGGTGTTTTTGTTTCTAATTCCGATCTAGTAACTGATTAATTGCAATGAAACGGGTTACTGGACAAGCCGTCTATGGATATTTTTCGAATTTGATAAACACGAATTTTAGAATTTCGATTTTGTAATCTCCGAATCATCACTATTCCGAATTTTAGTTTCACGAAGCATCACGACCAATTTCAAATAATCACATTTCCGACTTATTAAAATATTTTTCCGAATATCCCGAGAAAACCGAAAATTGGGAATTTCAAATATTCCTATTCCAAATCCTGAATATTCATTGTTCCAAAATTTTAACAGCTTTTATTCTCTAAGATTTTCTGATAAAGTATTGCATAATACCTTGTGTAATATTTAACATGCATAATGCTCAAAAACTGGAAAGTATTAATGCCCAACAAAGTCGATGGAGCTCCGCATAGCTAAGATGCAACTCTAACCTGACCTATCTAGTTGACATTGTACTTAATTAGTAATATGCTCATCATCTCACCTTACTTTTGTTTAAAGTATGATACTTTAATTCAACAATTTTTTTTACATTACCAATCTGGTTTGTGAATTTCCAGCATTTAAATATTCGGAATTTTAACTTTCGTAAAATAGAAAATTCCTTGTATGTTTTCGGTATTGAAACATTCAGAAGTATGAAATTTTAACTTCAGTTTTGTTACTTATAATTAGTCTTAATTTTAAGGAAATATTGACCAGCATTGTATACTATCATGTGAAAAATAATGATTGTAATCAGAGATGGGCAAAATTTATTCGAATGACGAATAACGATTGAGAATAAAAAAATCATTCGCGAATAACGAATAAATTTTCCGAATGATTATTCTTATTCGTACATATGGCGAATAAATTATTCGCGAATAAATCATTCGATGAATAAATTATTCGCGAATAAATTGTATCACGAATAAATCATTCCCGAATAAAATACTACGAATAAATTATCCTTGTTTAAAAGTCAATCCCTATAAGATCGACAGGGGTATTAAATTAAATAAAGAAATGAAAAATATATAGTGGTTTTGTGTGGTCTTGTGATACCACATCACGGTTTTCACTCAAATCCGTGGAGTTTAACGAGCTATCCTTGCTGGACTGGATATTATCGTCATCGTCATTAACCTCACTCATTTTTTTGTTAAAGTAATACACAGACTTCAGAGATGCGACTGGTTTAGACCAAAGTATGCGAATGACTAATTTTTGTGAAATAATAATGAACACGGGTAAACAAACCGATAAGAAAATTGAGTTACGTGGTTATCTCGTTCATTCATATATCCATCTCTTTCTGGTTGGCTACCTGCGAGACAATCCCTAGACCCTAAAATATGCTCCAGTTGCATTTTAATGGTAAATTTGAAAGTGTACTATAATATTATTCGTGGTATTTATTCGAATAAAATAAAGAATAATTCATTTATTATTCGAAGAAGTGGTAGAATAATTTATTCGCGAATAAATTATTCGCGAATAAATTTATCGCGAATGATTGTTTATTCGAATGATTATTCAAATAAAAATTTATTCGAATAATGCCCATCTCTGATTGTAATATCCTGCTGAAAATAAGTTTAATGGAAAACACTGTACTACGATTTCTTAGTTAATGGCTTTCACTCCTTGTTTGTTTCGCCAATGTCCAGTTTTAGACAATCACTATGAAGTTATTACAGAAATAAGTATAGGGATGCTCCATGTGTTTCTGACAAGTCCATTTGATTACTTAATTGTCTAAAAATCTAAAGGAACAAAACAGACTCAAAGTTTGTCAAAACAGTTTTGGTTGTCTCTTTAGTTAACTTGCAGGTTTGGTTTCTTTTAATTTTTATCTTTTACTTTAAGTGGCAAATAATCAAAATGAAACATAATGATAATTTACACATACATTTTGTATTCCAGAAAAAAAGCATCAGAGTACACTCTTCGTCTCATAGCTGAAGTCTTACACATAATGCGCCTCGACGTGGAGCAGGCCTCGTACAACCGCAGCACGCTGGCGGTGGCTGAGCAGTGCCTCCGCCTCGTACGATCCTGCGGAGCAGCCGGCACTAAGATGCAGACGTACATCTCTAAAGAACTCTCCATACTAGACTCTATGCTTATCCTAGCTACCGAATACCAGCACCCAAGCATCGACTTCCTTAATGAAGAATTGCAAAAGAAATACGAGTCCTGTATGACCATCTTAATACAAACATTAGGAAACCTATCTGTAAACAATCCGTTCAACCAAAATATGGTTTGGAACAAGTTTGATACAATTATTTTGAATTCATTGCTCAGTCCCAATGATAAAATATCATCAGCCGCTGCGATGATCGTGTACAATATACTCTTGGGACAGCCAAATGTGTTGCCAGATGACGTGATGCTACTGAATTCCTTATCGTTCATGTACAATAATGGCAACACTGAATACCCACATTTGATAATTGAATACTTAATTGGAGTAGAAAATACTTACATCGAGAAGATATATTCTAAATTGGAGCCGGAATGCCGAATGCTGGTTCTTAACCTAGCATACAATATTTTGATGGCAACGGAGTCTCAGGATATTAATGTGTCTGTTAATTTTGTTAAATTCATGGCTCATGAGTTTAAGAGGACGTCGGATTGTATTTTGAAGACCGTAGACAAGTATGTGAACTCTATAGAGCCGCAGGAAGTTGTGTTTCTGCTGGAGATCATAGCCACAGCTTCAAGCATGGATGCCTATATGGATTGCTTGCAGAGCGATACTTCTCTGTTTATTAATTGTGCCTGTGAGTAGAATAGCTTTCATATATTATCTGTTATACAAGTTTTTGACGAAAAAAACATTTTTTGGACTAGTTTTTTCTGTAGGCTACTCAAACTTGACTTTTTTGCTTATCAAGACCAAACTAATTCCCAACACGGTGGGTCCACGTTAAATATAGCAGAGATCCTGTCGCCACCTTCCGACTCCATCATCAGATCAGCTCTTAGATACCATAACATAATATTGCATTGTCATCAGGTTTATATACGTGGTCCAATTTCTAGACCATTTCATTCCGGGCAACTAACAAACATACAAACGAACAGCGCCAGTTAAATAAAAGGCCTTCGGCTGATACGATAACAATGATTTAAATGCTGATCATAATAGGCCGACAAATTCGTGCGCGTCCGTCTCGCGGGGTGACAGACGTTGGCGGGGGTGGCGTTTCTATACTCCCTTCGGCTAGATACTTAACCTTAGTATACTCATACCTATAAAACCAAGTGACTTTGTTAAACAGCCAATCTAAATGGTTTCGTTGAGCTGTGACGCATCAGTGTTCTGCTATACCATATGGTTTTTCAAGTACATTTTAAAAGCACTGCATGTACGAGTATATATCGATCTTATTATATATTTACAGTGGCATACGGGCGTGTAGATATTTCTGACTGTACCTTGGTAAATTTATTCAAGTACTTTAGCATAGGTATTAGCGGGAAGGGAAGCCTACTGGCACCTATATACCAGTTACTTTGCCTCCCCCCACTTCTGCCATCCCAGAAGATCTCTCATGAGAGTTGTTTGTTTGCGTTTAGAGAGGGATACAAACTAGCATGCGAGTTACCTGGCCCAGAGTTATGGTAGCCTTTATCGTGGAGGATAAATCTTCTATCACTCTCGCACTTACATAATTGTCAGAAAGTGACAGACGTTTTATTCACGCTCATCCATGTCGAAAAACACTACCATAATAGGCCCGCTGATGGGAAGATCACCACCGCCCATAAACACCAGCAACTCGGGAAGAGTTGTCGGTCCGTTGCCGGCCAATTAGGCATTCGCCGTTCTTTTACCATTCTCCATTCATGTACCTATACCGCGCGAACTTGTCAGGCTATAAATGTTTTATTAGTTTTCTCGCCTCTCTCCCATTTAACACTTTGGGCGTTAGATCACTGGATCCAAAGTACGTGTACCATTTCGTAGTATTTGTCTTTATACCTCGTATATGTTCGAATAGTTAGATAGGAAAAGCACTCATGTTCCTGAAGAATAAAAACTACTTAGAGAAAAAAATGCTGCGGTGAAAAGAGCACGAGTTGAGTTATCGTCAGCTAAATAGGGTCGCTATTATCGTTGGGTACCTATTATTTCATCGAAACACTTTTCAATCAACGTATCATTACATTACGCAGAATTTTAATTTTATCAAAAGGTATTTCTCGCCGCGTGTGTTAATTTTTTTTTGGTAGTCACAAGTCTGTCCTAAGATTACCTACGTAATTAAAAAACATCATGGTTTTAGACCATGCAAGCTGACGTGCGTGCATGACTAAATAAATGTGGAAGAAGCGAAAGAGAATGTCAAGATCGTAGCAGGTAGAAAAAATTTGGAAACAGGCGTGATTTAATGTAATGGATGGTTTTAGGAGAAAATAACGTTCGATGAAATGATACAATTACAACCGTATTTCAGTCCTCCTCCGCGCCATCCACAAGCTTGGCAAGGAGAGCAGTAACTTCTTCACGTCCGTGACCAAGCTGTACGAGAGCACCGGCCAGCAGCTGATCGACGACGAGCACAGCGCGGGCAACGCTGCTCCTACTGAGAGTGAGTACACTAAACACAAACTCGTAACATTTATTTGACAATTGACAAGTCTAACAAAAATAAAGCTTTATAAAACCCAACTTTTCGTAACCAACGAAAAAGTTTCAAAAGAGCTCATTTGAGTTAACTTTTATTTTATCCCATAATTGTCTTTGACTTCCAGATCCCCTGACCAAAAATGACTCGGCCGACAACATGCTATCTTGTAACGAAACAACATCTGAATGCACTGAATCAGAAAGCAGCGAGCAATTCTTCGAGTGCAACGAAAATCTCTCATTCATGGACAGGTTTGAACCGCACGCATCAGAAACTCAACCAATCCAAGCACCAGAAAATATACCAGACAAAAAAAATGACGCTAACGTTAAGATTGATAGTGACTTAACTAAAGTAGCTTTTAAAAGAAGCAGTTCCGTGCCAAAAGGGGATGATCGCTTGACAATCTTACCTATTAGAAGGATAAGTCTTGAACATAAGATAGACATAGGAGATGATACTGAACCCCCTTTGATTATAGACGCCATGTCCCCTAACGGCAGCATGAACACGATAGCTGAAGTCATTCCAGTGGCCCTGCAGCCGAGACTAGACCTTCAGCCAACCAGTGGGACTGACTCACAAGACAGCTCTCCAAATGATCCCCCTACTGAAATACATTTGCCAAAAGAAGAGGTAAAGACTGAGATCAAAGCGTCTCCGAGTGAAATTTCACCGCCTTTAGCAGATGCTGTGCAAGAAACAGAATCCCAGAAGCAGTCTCCTGATACGCCAAAAGAAGTAAAAAAGAGTCAGAATTTGTCAACTGATTTTGACCTCAGTGAGCAGCTGCAGAAAATTCTGGGAATTACGGAAAAGAGAGTGGATTCTGAGAAGAAGGAACCAGTGAAGGAAGTGAAGATTTCTGAAGATAATGTCGTCAATATAGTGCCCACGGTGAAGATCGATTCCCCTGAAAGTCAGAAGACGAGGTATGTTATAGTTTTGGGTTACCTTTATTTCGACGAAATATGTTTCGTTCGTTATAATGTGTCGTTTCCCAACCGTTTCATTTGCCAACCCGCTTTGTTTTCTGTAACCGCAAATATTAAAGGATTTTATAAAAAAAAAAACCTAACCTAACCTATACACGATGGTACTGAAATAAATCCTGAAATATTTACGGTTACAGGAAAAAAAATGGGTTGGCTAATGAAACGGTTGGAAACAGCACATTTTGGCAAACATATTTTGGCCAAACGGCTGGCTCCCAAATATGATATTGTTTTTGCTCTGCATGATGGTACAGATAGTGAAGATGGAGACCCTGATTTTGTGCCATACTTTTTAAACACATAACTGTGGCAACATTTTCGTTTTTCACAAAGTATGCCAAGTAGGAATACCCACGTATTTTATTTCTAAACAGTTCGATTTCACTGGAATTTGAGAATTATAAAGTGTATTAATTCCCTCGTTCGCAGGATCGGCGCGGTGGACATGACGTCGAGCAAGACGATGCAGACCCGCGTGGAGACGGTGGAGCGACATGTGGCCTTCGGGTTCAAGGGCGCCCTGGTGCGCGCGCTCGCCAACCTGTGCTGGAAGAACCAGGCCAACAAGCGACAGGTCAGGACACAGTAGGGCCAATAAGCGACAGGTCAAGACACAGTAGGGCCAAAAAGCGACAGGTCAGGACATAGTAGGGCCAAAAAGCGACAGGTCAGGACACAGTAGGGCCTGCAAGCGACAGGTCAAGACTCAGTAGGGCCTGCAAGCGACAGGTCAGGACACATTAGGGCCTGCAAGCGACAGGTCGCGACACAGTAGGGCCAATAGCGATAAGTCAAGACACAGTAGGGCCTGCAAGCGACAGGTCAGGACACAGTAGGGCCGACAAGCGACAGTACAGGACACAGTAGCGCCAACATGCGACATATCATGACCCAGTTCAGGTCAGGACACAGTACGTCCAACACGAGACAGGTCAGCCCACGTAGGTTGACCACGTGACACTACAACAGGTGTAACAAAGTGATAGATGTCCAACAAACGTCAAAACGTGTAGCGGTCGAGGGTAAAACAAATTGGAATAGAGGCCCAGTGACTTCCTAAACAGAAAGGCAACGAACGAGATGCCAGTCAAGTTCACGTGCGGCGCTTTGCCTTCAACAAACGAGTTGGCGCGCACCCGCTGCTCTTTGAAACTTGAGCAGCCATCTTACAACAATTTTGCCTAGCAGTACAACTACTACACTCTACTATACGGGTAGGTCCCATTTGTTCCATGGAACTTTGCATTTTCTATTCAACTATGAAGTAATGTTCAATACATAATTCGTTGTTCCATGGAACAAATGGGACCTACCCTACTATACTCGCATGGGCTAACTAATAAAGAAATTATAATAATGTGTGTTGTTCCAGATGAGGGAACTGGAGGTGATTCCAGTGTTGCTCGATTGCTGCAACATCGATGCGCGGAATCCTTGTATCCTTTATTAAGTAACATGATAATCGCTCGCTTAGTGCATGAAATAAATGTGTTCGACAACGCTGTCGGCCTAGTTGGTAGTGACCCAGTCTGTGAAGCTAGTGGTCCTGGAAATACTTGGTGAAGGTAAATATCTGTGTGATGACGACTCTTTGGCCTAGGTAGTGACCCTGCCTACGAAGCTGGTGGTCCCGGGTTCAAATCCCTAAGAGCAGATATTTGTGTGATGAGCGCGAATATTTGTTCGTGAGTCTTGGATGTTATCTTTGTATGTAACTGTGTATTTCTCTATGTAAGTCAGTTTATCGTTGTCTAGTACATACCTGTAGTACAAGACTAGAACTTAGTTTGGAACTAGGTCATATTGTGTGATTTATTTATGTATGTAAACTCTTTATTGCACAAAACTATAAATATTAGAATGTTAATACGTGCGTGCATGACTCGATGTATGAATGTGGAAGAAGCGAAATAAATTTGTCAAGATCGTAGCAAGTGGAAATAAGTGGTCTCTGCCTACCCCTCTGGGAAACAGGCGTGATTTAATGTATGTATGTATGTAGAATGTTAATATTAAACTAATGTACAAAGGTAAACATCTTCGCCTAAGTGTGCAAAATGTGGTTACAGAATTATCAAAAAGTTTTTATAGTTGTTGGAAATTCTGTAGCTCTGCCTACCCCACTCTGGGAATAAAGGCGTGAGTTTATGTATGTATGTATGTATGTATGTACAAAGGTGAACTTATCCGTAAATGGGATCTCTTCCAACTGACCACTCCAGTTATTTATGACCATGAGCATTTGTTGTCGAGTCTTAGATTTCTTTTTATGTACAGTCGGAGTCAAAAATATGTTTACACTTTAGTACCTTGTCTATTTAAAGTCATGTTTTAACTGTCATAAGAAATTGTCACACCAATTAAAGTGACAGGGTACTAAAGTGTAAACATATAATTATGACGTCGACTGTACATTCGTATTATGTATTGTTAACTTGTAATACCCCACAGTAAGTACAGTCAACGTCAAAGATAATTTGTTTTTTAGGTGCTCGTTGACAGTACCATTCACATATTTTGTTGGACGAGTGTCGTTTTTCGCGCTCACTCCCAAAATACCAGAATTTCAAAATACCAGACTACTCTCTTTACCAGATTCCTAAATCACCAGCTTCGAAATATTAGGTAAACATAATCAACGATACCAAAATTTAAATGTTATTTTTTGAGATTCAAAATAATTAATTGAGAATCCGGTATTTTAAAATTCTGGTATTTCGGGAATGAGCGGTTTTTCGTTTATTCCTATTTCTCGATTGTCTCTCGTGACACTTGTGACTCGCGACTGGTCTCGTTCGACTTTTCCCACTGGATTGTCTGTACCATCTGTCGTAACAGTTTTATCATGACGTTTTATTTATCGTTCACGTCTGTCGTTCTAGCTTCCTATAATCCTGACAGTCTGTCGTTGACGTCGTGACAGTTGTGAACGACAGTTTTTATGTCTTTGTGCTGTATGTGAAAACTCTATCGTTTCCTTAACCCACCGCAGTAATCATGCAATGGGTGATATTCGCCGTGCGCAACCTGTGCGAGAACTGCCCGGAGAACCAGGTAGTTATCCTATACCGATATCCTTACAATACATTACGAGTAATCCACATTCAACACTACAAAAACAACACACGGAACAGTACAATTGAAATAAAAAGATATGAAACAGACGACCTGAGGGGCTATTGCTTAACCAATCGCAATCGCAATTGTTTTCATTTTGAAAATCGAAGGCTTGTCTGCATACAAAATTAAAACAATTGTTCCGCTTTGAAGCCAATTGAGATTGCGAGTGCGTTAGGCAATAGCGACGCTGTTTTATATATTTTTATTTCAATAAGTAAATCAAAAGCAAGCTTTGAAAACCCGACTGCATTTTTAATTGATATTGTCGTGGATGTACCTATGTTAGAAACATAATAAGCGCAAAAAATCTCTATTTTTTTTACAAGTTCGATTTTCCCTTGCAATAATATTACGACGGTGACAAGTGTCAACCTTATCGATAATTAGGTAAATCTCTGATGGCCAATTTTGTATGGACCTTGTCCCCACCCTCCAACAGTCACGGGATGCATGTCCATATGTTCATTAGGGCCCAAAAAAAGACAAAATAGTAATTATAGTACCTAGCAAAATCGATGGGATTTTTTTAATGAAAAAAATCATTTCAAGAGCGCAAGGCCAGAATGTGTTCATTTTTAAACAAATTCTATACGATACGATTATGATTTTCCAAGAAAACCCCAAACATATGGCGATCGTCGCCATAGTAAAGATATTTCATGTTGCCAAGATCTATAAACTGGAACATGTTTCATCTATGTTGCTGGGTGGGGACATTTCTGCCCATCGTCCTTTAACTATAACGCTATATAACGTTTCTCTCCCCCTGAATCAAGTCCGGTTTCCATGATTTTCGAATATGTTGTACTGTTTGGTAAACTAGGGTTGCACGTTTAAGTTTCTTTTCCTACTCCTGTACTTTTATCTGTCATTTATATAGTCACGAACACTAATATAAGAACATACATAATATGTCCGCAGAATAATCCAGAGAAAAGTCTATCTTGTCTATGCCCCAAAACAGCACATGTGCGTTTTTGAGATAAAACGATACGGCCAGCTGCCAAAGCTTAGCGTTGCACAATCGATTTTATACGATTGTGAAATAGGGACTATAAATCACCTAATGTTTTGAGAAATGATTTCAGTTACCTGATTGGTCGATTTTAAAATAGCTGTATTCTGGTTGGTTGATACGAAATACAAAGTTTTTATAGAAGATTTAAATTAGTTGAAGAGAAACACGTACCTAAAAGAACCTATCGTTCCGTTTGACAGTCGATGTGTATTGTGATTGGTGGATTTAATTTGGTGAAGTATTCTGATTGGTCAAATTAAAATGTTTTGGAATTGTAAATAATTCTATTTTCCATTCCGTCAATTTAAAAACAAACGTTTCCCGCTCGTTTGTTGTTCTTCACTTCGTTCGTTCGTTTGTAAGTTTTTTCGCTTAGTTTTGCATTTTATTTGAAACCTAGTCGTAGAAAAAGTATTGTATGCAACGGTGTATAACTATTATAACTAAGTCAAAAAACACTCGTGGCGCTTACCTTTACGATGTTCGCCTTCGGCTCACATTGTAACACACGCCACTCATATTTTTTGACCTCTCTTATACAACTATTGCATAAACTACTATTTCAAAGAATATCTACTACTTATTAAAATATCGTAAAAAATTGACAAGTTTAACGCGAGAGAAACGTTATCGCAATTCGTATGGAATTTTCTAGCTCCACAATCCTCTCAATAATCATGAGTTATTTTTTAGCCATTATAATAAACTACTTTTTTTATTGCAGGAGGTGATAGCGAAGATGTCGCTGCAGGGCCCCGTGGACAACGAGGTGCTGAAGGACATGGGGCTCACCATCAACACCGACGGTCAGGGGAACACCATCAAGCTGGCTCCCTACGTCCGGGGATAACCTCGCCACCTCGTACCAGCTGGGTGGATCAACTTTATAATGTTGTTATTGTGTCCAGGAGACAACAGTGATAGAGTTTCGTTATAATATATACTTCGAGCGCACTCAGGAGAAAGCCATGAAATAATGGGTTTGTAATTGCCAATAAAACTGATTTTTAGTGGAGTTATATCCTTTAATATCATATAGTTTTAAAGAGTGACCCAGGAGACGTTACCATGGCAACGAGCTACAACAAAAAGTTGATTGACCCAGCTGACCACCAAGTTTTATTCTGGTATATAAGCAGCAGCTCTTGTAGGGTGTCAACATTCCCTAGTTCACCACGGCAGCATGGGTAGGTTAATTTGCTCGATCCCAAAATACCAGAATTTCGAAATACTGAATTTCTCTTTTTACTAGGTTCTTAATAAACCGTTTAGTTTTGGGTTTTGGGTTTGCGATATATTGGGAATCTGGTACTTATTTTAAAATTCTGGTATTTCGGAAATGAGCGAGTTATGTATGAGCATTTCTAAAAAGTTTTTATTTCAATTAAGACATGTATGTATGTATGTAAACTCTTTATTGCACAAAACATAAAATAACAAAGTTGAAAACAGACATTTTTATCAGTTGTTATTTTTTCCTATTTTGTTACCACGTTTTTAAATAATTTTAAACTATAAAAGGTATTTTTTGGTAACAAAAGTTCTATTAAGCGTACCAATAATCAATAAAAAACATTAATATTATTTTAATCAAAATTATAGAATAATGTGGTAGTAGAATATACAACATTAGCAATACCGATAAAAAAATACGTGTGTTGTATGGGAGCCTCACGTAAATATTTATTTTATTCTGTTTTTAGCATTTGTTGTTATAGCGGCAACAGAAATACATCATCTGTGAAAATTTCAACTGTCTAGCTATCACTGTTCATGAGATAAGATACAGCCTGGTGACAGACAGACAGACGGGCAGTAGAGTCTTAGGCCCGTATTAATAAACTCATCTTGGCTGAGATGCGCGTCACAAGATACGTCAAACCATAGAACACTGTAATTTTTGACACATCTCAAGACGACGATCAGTTTATTAATACGGCCCTTAGTAAGTTTTACCCTTTGGCTACAGAACACTAAAAACCAACAATTGTTAAGGAAAAAACTTTTTAGAAATATTCATATACGAAAACACTATAGTGACATTCATAATGACAAGGTTCTAAGTACTTTTATTGGGTGACTGAAAGCACGACAGTTGACAGCAGTACATTTATTTTATGGTCTTTAACTTTTGTAGAGTGCAATTCGTGTAACCCTTCAAGTCTATAGCTCGTGGCAGATATTCTTTGTTCACCTAATCTTATCCGCATATTCGCGCAATAGAAGTCAAGTATCCGTATGAATACGAAACGTTTATCGTTGCTCTCCGCAATTATATTTTTTGTATAATTTGTCCAGCGAGATGGTATGTACAGTAATCGTAGCTGAACTAATCATTAAATCAAATGAAACGTGTATTTGGTGTATCATTTCATTCTGATGGGTAATATTTATTTATTATTGATTATTTACACACAGAGATGCGATTTATTTGAAATACTTCTATTTAAAATGCAAATACAAAATGCAAAATAGCTATTTTGTATTTTGCATTTAAATGCTTTTTAGTAAGAAGCATTTTGTATTTTATTTGAAATACCTTTCGAGATATATTTTGCATTTTTAATATTCATTTCAAAATGCAAAATACTTTGTGATACAAAAACAACACATCCTTACCAAGTCAGCGCCAGTAGAAAGACTTTTTTCGTACGGTGGGATGATTATGAGACCTCACAGAAGAAAAATGAGTGATGAGGTATTCGAACAACTGGTATTGTTAAAAAGCGTAATAAAATAAATAAAAATATCTGAGATTAGGTCAAAAGGTATTTTATTTTGAAAAAGTATTTTGAAAATACCTATTTTGCATTTAGCATTTCGAATACAAAACGCAAAACTATTTGGTATTTTGCATTTGAAATAGTAAATCTAAAAAGTATTTTGCATTTTGTATTTAAATGCTTTTTTAAAACCATTTTGTACATCTCTGTTTACACAAAACTAGTTAGTGCCAATGACTCCGCCCGCCTAAAACTCGTTCATAAAAGAATAAGGGTTACTCGTTTATAAAAAAAACACTGTTGTATGAGAGCCCCCTTAAATATTAATTTTATTCACTTTTTAGTATTTGTTGTTATAACGGCAACAGAAATAGCTGTCACGGTTCACGTCATGACTGGCATGAGATAGCCTGGTCACAGACGGACAGTGGAGTCTTAGTATAATATAGGGTCCCGTTTTCACCCTTTGGGTACGGAACCCTATAAAGGAAACCAGGAGGAAGGAAGGATAACGTGTAGCTACTACTTAAGGGGATGGTTTAAAAATGTCTCGAACAGTTCAGCTGTGACAGTTCTTTTGACAGTGACAGTTACAATGTTGACAGTGACAGTTAAGTTGTTTATTGCCGATTTTTTTGGTTGGTCCGAAGAACCAATTAAAACACTAATAACTCTACAAGATGGTTAAAATAGCGCTTCAAATAAAGGCCAACTTAGAATGTATTGAGAAACTTTACACTAACCATCCGCATTACCAATGGTTTCTCAAACTGAAGTGCAGTAGTTGCGGCGAAGTCTCGGAGAAGTTTCACGATCTGACGGAGGAGGACAAGGTACCACAGAAACACAATAGGTCTGAGACAAACCTGCTTATTAAGTGCAAGTTGTGCTCGAGGGAAAACAGCATGGATGTCATCGAAGGCAGCAACGGTAAGTTGAATATAGTTTGGGACATATAACCTCTAACTACAACTTTGTAATTGGTATTGTCATCAAACACTTGATGGGACTATATGTCCCTAATACTGAGTTTTACTGAATTTTAGATTGTTTGTAATTTAGGCATAGCATAGCTAGTCTGGTCTAACTAAAAGCATAGTGCAATAGCGGTCAGTATTTTGGTTTCAGTAATGAGCGGGAGTATTTGTTTCTGGGTAGCAAGTTTTTTCTATTTATATAAGTACTAGCTATACCCTGCGACTCCGCTCGTATAGAAGTTGTTCATTGCTATTACCTCTTAGTATGAATTGATTACAATATACAACAAATATGATTATGGTTTAGTACCGGTATTACAACCAGCGCTGGATTAACCATGTCAGGGCCAGTAGGCAGTGCAATTCTGGGCCACCTTTAACTTTTTGGCATCCTAAAATTATTATTTTTTGGGCCCCTGGGTTATGCAGGGTGCGTAGCCGATGCGGGCCCCGGGGCAGTTGCCTACAGGGCCTAATGGATAATCCGGCCCTGATTACAAGCATAGAGATAAGTGCGAGACTAGGTCAATTTAGAGATTATCCCTGATGTTTATTTCTATGTATATTTAATTCCCTGTTTCAGGTGCTCTCACAAACAATGACATGGGTAAATTCAAGACATTGGTTATTTTTGACTGCAGAGGAGTAGAGCCGGTGGATTTCGAGCCCAAGGCTGGCTGGATTGCTGAGCCGGAAGAGAATGGTATACATTATTTATTATTATTATTATTATTTTATTATTATTATTATTATTTATTTTAGACAGGCAGTTGGCACTGATATGTCTAAATCCTTGATCACTGCACGAATTGTCACACTAATTTAGAATGTTTGTCAAACTTATTTTTGAACTGGTTAACACTTTTAGAGTTCACAACATTAGAGGGTAATTTGTTCCACATTTTTATTATTCTATTCCCTAAAAAGTTTTTGCCGATATTTGTGTTGTGTTTTTTTGTTGCAAGTTTAAAGTTATGTCCTCTGGTGCGTGTGTTGGTGTTACGAATAAACAGGTCACTAAGATCCGGACAGTCGTAAAAGCCGTTTAAAATTTTAAAAGTTTCGATCATGTCTCTGCGCTCTCGTCTTTTTTGAAGTGATGTCAAGTCCAGTTTCTTTAACCTTTCCTCATATGGCAATGATTTTAGGTTTGCAGGAATTTTGGTGAATCTACGTTGAACTCGTTCTATCATGTCTATGTCCTTCTTAAAGTATGGGCTCCAGATTTGAAATCCATATTCAAGGATTGGTCTAATGTAAGTTTTGTAGATTTTAAGCATTGTTTCAGGTGTGAGAATTCGGAATGCTTTTCTGATTACATAGATCATAGAGTTGGCTCTTTTAACCATTTGTGATATATGAGGCTCCCACTTGAGGTCGTCGGAGATGAGGACTCCCAGGTCTTTTTGTGTCGAGGTTCCTGCTAGTTCAGTATTGTTTAAAATATATGTTAGTTTAGGGTTCTTTTTACCCATGTGAAGTACTGTGCATTTTGTTTCATTTAGGTTAATAAGCCACTTAAGGCACCAATCCCTGACTTTAGTGAGATCTGCCTGCAGTTTGTTGTGGTCTATAAGCGGGTTAACAAAGAGTTTAGAGTCATCTGCAAAGAAACTGAAGTTTGAGTCTATGGTAGCTTGTAAGTCGGTGACAAATATGCTGAACATGGTGGTAGATATCACAGAACCCTGAGGAACCCCGCTCCAGACATGGAATTCTTCTGAAACACTGTCAGCGATCCGGACTCTAAATTTTCTGTCTTTTAGAAAGGATTCAATCCAAAGTAGGAGTTTGCCCCTTATGCCGAAGTGCTCCAGTTTGGCTAATAGTCTACGATGAGGAACTCTATCAAAAGCTTTTTCATAGTCTAGGTATATAACGTCAATTGGGTTTTTATTGTCGAGTTCTCTGGACCAAACTTTGACGCATGCTAGTAGGTTGGTGACAGTGGATCTTTTTCTCATAAAGCCATGTTGCTGGTCTACGATGATGTGATTTTTGTCAAGGAACAGTCTGATTTCATCATTTATAATGGACTCCATCAGCTTAACAGAGAGGCATGTAAGACTGATTGGTCGGTAGTTGTTAGGGTTAAGTTTGTCTCCCTTTTTGTAGATTGGTGTGACAAGGGCGTTTTTCCAAATCTGCGGTACTGTAGCTGTGGCAAAAGATTCGTTCATTATATGTGCTAGTGCTGGAAGGATAGCTCTACATTTCTTTAATACCACAGCTGGGATCCCATCAGGCCCCATGGAGGTGTCCTCACGAAGTTTCTTCATTTTGTCCCAAAGTTTGTCCTCAGTGAAGAGGATATCACATAGGAAATCTGAGATTCGCGGGGATGTGACATTTGGAGCACTGTCGGTCGGCTCTCTTACATAATTTATTTCAAAACGTTTGGCAAGTGCGTTAGCGATGTCTCTCTCGCTTGTTACTGTGTGGTCCCCATCTCTCATGATACGGGGCACCGAGACTTTAGAACACAATTGTTTCCTGATATAAGCATAAAAGGCTTTGGGTCCAAGCTCTAAAATTCGACTTTCATAATTGATTCTAGATAGTCTAGTGGTACTTAGAAGGGCGTTGTTAAGTTTTCTATATTGCTTATAATCGATCATACATCCTGTAAG
Source organism: Acleris laterana (assembly GCA_963966035.1). Taxonomy (NCBI): domain Eukaryota; kingdom Metazoa; phylum Arthropoda; class Insecta; order Lepidoptera; family Tortricidae; genus Acleris; species Acleris laterana. Next base: position 15,661,378 of record OZ014453.1, on the reverse strand, counting down.
TAAGTATTTATCCCATGCCTTACGTTTGAGCGCGATTCCTTGTTTTATACTTCCGTCAATCCATGGTTTGTGTGCTGCGTTGCGGGGAGGTCTAGTGTTTGGTGTGTGTTTGTTGGTCACTTCCACAACTGCTGATTCAAAGGCTTCCCATTTTTTAGTTGTGGTGTTTTCTGTACATACCAAATTTATAAGATTGCATTCTTTTAAATCCTTATCAATATTTTCCGTGTTTGATTTAAAATAGTTTTTCCTGATTGTTTTTTTGCTCTTGTCAACTTCAGTGTTATTTTCTAACTGTATTGATATCATTAAGAAGTCATGGTCCGATTTACCCACAGGTGGCTGATGTTCAATTTCTGTGATAAGATGTTCGTCGTTTGTCATGATAAGATCTAGAAGGGAGGGCCTATTGCCATCTCGGTGACGAGTGGGTTTTTGTACCATTTGATACAGATTGCTTTGTACAAACATTTCCTCAAACATGTACTCTCTCCTAGTGTTACTGTGCTGAATATTTGTTACTGGCCAAGTTATTTCACGGTAATTAAAATCTCCAACAATGATAACATTCTGGCTTTCAGACGCTAAGTTAATGTCACTAAGCAATATTTTTTCTTCATTTACACAACAGTCTTCTGGCCGGTAGATACATGATAATAAGAAGGAGTGCCTGTTCAAGGTTACGTCTAGCCATAACGTATCTATAGATTTTAAGCAGGGGTAATTGCTATTAATTTTTGATATAATTGCCAATCCACCTACCTCCCGAGCCACGTATACAGCAACACCTCCTCCACGACGTTCACAGCGATCCTTTCGGTACAATTCATATCCCGGGATACTCACTAGATTGTTGGTTATGTTGATGTTGAACCATGTCTCTGTCACAGCTATGATTACTGGTTTAGGTTTGCACATAAGAACACGAGTATGGAATAAATCAAATTTAGGTAATGATGAGCCTAGGTTTGTGTAAATAATAAGACTGTCAGTAATTGGTAAGATTTTTTTGGCTTGGTTGTAAGTTGTTATTGTTGTGTGGTTTGGTTTTTTGATAAATTTATTATCTTAGGACAGCCGTTTACGAATTTAATTGTAAGATTTTCTTCTCCATCTTTCACACGCTCATCTAGCTCTGTGCGCAGCACTTTGAGGTGCTCCTGTTGCATAGGTGTTTGGTCTGACTTGATGTTTCTGGCATTGGGGCACTTGTTCTTATTTTTTAGAATTTTCAGTGCATCATGTTTGTTCCTTAATATAGCCTTCATTGGCCTAGGTTTGGACGATCCGTTTCCTGGGCGTCCAAGGCGGATAACCTTGACCTCGGACAGCGTGATCCCAGTAGCAATAGATGACACAATTTTTTCAAACTCTTTTACGTCATGCAGATTTCTCTCTTCTGGCTGAGCTGAGTTACTTTCTGGTGCGTTAAAGATTATTACATTTTTGGCCCTTTTTTTCCGTTCTATCAATTCCTGTATAATCTCTTGCTATATCGTTTCGCCTTTTCAGATCCTCAACTTGTTTTTGAAGTTGCTGTATTGATTGCAGGATGCGTGGTAGGTCACGCAAGGCCTTTTTGCATTCAGTGCATAAGAATTGGACAACTCTTTGTATTGTCTTCAATTCAAACACGCGTACTTCGGTTGGCGAAAGACCCGCACATTCTTGACATAGTTTAGTACAACAGGAATCGCAACTAATGACAATACGTCTATCACTATTTGGTTTATTGCACTTTGTACACTTCATATTTATATATATTAAGATGCTTTAAGAGAATTTATTTATAAGTTAAGTAGTATAAGGTCCAAATTGGGGGTAGGTGCAAAGTAATATTATTTTTTTGATGTTTAATTGTAATTAATTGAAGTTATATTATTTGGAAAACACTAAAGTACACTTATTGCACTTTATTTTATAATATTCTGCTGGTATATTTCACGAAATTCACTTTTAATTAATATTTAAGTACAGAGCACAATTTTTTGCTTGTGTCGCGCTCGCGCGTCGAACTACCCTCCCAAATTTACATTGTTATTGTTAGATACTCTGGAATTGTACTGCGTAACCTGAGGTTGTACAGTCTTGAGTGAGACGTCCGTTACTGTTGATTTCTTCTCTTTAGTGATTATACTCTCACTCACTTGACATTGGTGAAATCACTGCGAAACTGGACCGCGATTAATAAAAAAAAATGGCCATATTAAGACAAGTTGGAAAATAAAGTTTGGATGGATAGACTATATTTTTTTTTTACAAAAATACCGTTTCTATTTAGTTATGTCTAATGAAGTGAGCTAAAAAAAGATTTACAATATTTTTTTTCTACATTACAATAGTTAAAAGCTAGCATTTATCGCATGGGCCTTGTCAGCTAACCTCTACAATTTCTATTGTTTGATTTCTTCCAGGTAAAAAGTTTGAAGATGTGGATCTCTCGGAGAAAGAATGGGTGGATTATGACGAGAAGAACAAGACCTCGGTGGGAGTTTACGAGTTAGAGTGGCAGTTTGTGAAAGTGAAATAGATTGTAATGTATATTTAAGGCCAATATTCATGTTATATTTTATATTTTAATAAATAATGTTTGATATAAGTAAAAGATTTACAGTTTTCTAAACATTAAATAGTTTTTCTGATTTATATTAGGTTAAAAAATTTAATAAAAAAATAAGAATCTTCTATAAAGAAAACAGGACGCCCGCGGCTTCCCCCCGTTGGGGCTGATTATCGAACTTTTTTCGTAGTACACCCCTAGGGAATCCAAGGAATTATTACCACGGAAGAGTTGTATAATAGACAGATAAGAAATTATAATGAGATTGAATGACAAGGCATATAATGTTTGCTATAGGCAGTTCACGAGGGACGTAGAACCCCGGCCCGTAGGGTAACGCCACCTCGGTCAATAGTGTGTGATGAAAATTAAATGATAGAAGCTCGATGTTACGTTAGTTCCATCCCTTTCTCTCGATTTATTCTCGAATGACGAGTGACAAGTACGGAGCTAACGTAATTTCGAACTTGGATTTTAAAAGTACTTAGGGCCTCTGGGGCCGTAGCTAAGATGCAAACGCTACTTTTTTCTTTTCAATCGCTCAAAATGTATGGGATGACATTTGACCACGTGGTTTATTGCAACGCAAGAGAATGTCATAGATTTTGAATGATAGAAAAGAAAAACGTCAGCGTCAGCGAAAGAAAAACGAAAAGAGCCCCTGCTAATCCTGCTAGTGTGACCACATTATTAATGACAAGTATTTATGCTTCTTGCCATATAAAGGCCTGAGAAAAGGTTCAGGGTGTTCAAAGTTGTTGTGTTGGGAAAAATGTAGAGTCCATTCTTTCTTAATCGTAGCAAGGGTGGAAACCACTTGAACTAACCTGGACTAATTCGCTCCACCGCTTAGGGGGTCGAATCGAATCGTAATCGTAAGGTATCGAGTTTGAACCCCGCGGTCAAAAGAGTTTTTCCAACCCGAGTTAGGGCCACTTGCACAGAAAAAATTAACACTGGGTTAAAACACTAACTCGAGTTAGTAAACGCCAGATTCATACGAAAATTAGTGTCTTAAACCAGTGTTACATATTTGGTGCAAGGCTGTATCAGCTGTGTGTCAGAGTGTATCATAATAAAGGTCATTCTATTTTCGAGGACTCAACACTGTTCGCGAAGTTTACCTATTTCCACGGAGTTGTCCAGCATATTATGTTTCGATAAGTAGATGGACTACTAACAGACAGTTCCTTATTGATATTCACTCGGAGCATGCAAAATAGCGTGTGTATGTCTACATTTCTCGCACGAGTTGCGCCCTAATTTTGGTTCCGACTTCCGAAAGTCCGGCACGCTACTGCGAACCGGAAAACGGGATTCCAGTTACGAAACGGAGGAAATAATTGAAAAGAATGTATGCCAAGCTCGATGGGCCGTGGCGGAATAGAGCGGCCAAAGAGTTAGATGGAGCCACAGGTGGAAGTACAATGCTTTTAAGAGTCGACAAATAGATTTAAACCGGCAATTTTTCAAAAACAATGAAATATTGCTATAAACATTTTTTTTAATTATTTGGTACCTTTAAAACATGTTTCATAGCCAGACATGATTGGTTAATTTTTAGCTAAAGTTTGACTGATAGAGAATTTTTATAGCATTAACTCTACCATTTGTTTGTAGTATTTTTTTAGGGTGCAGTTATTAAATAATATTTATGTGCCTACTTGGCTTAAGTTAAATGGAAAAAATGGAGCGAGAAATCGTTTTACGATCGATGTCACGGTAAAATTGACTTTCCGAACTCATCAGTAGGTACAGTCAAGGACTTTAATTGTTAAGCCACTATGGAACCCTATCACATAACGTTGATCATTAATTTTAGCGTAATTTCCTTCATATGGTTGGACGCTGTCATTATGACAGGGTTCCATAGTGGCTTAACAATTAAAGTCCTTGACTGTACTTCTTGTAAACTCTCCAGCTAGCTAAATAATGTGACATTGCCACCGCACGTTTTCTTTTCAGATATTTCAATGGTCCTTCGAACCGTTACTATTACGAAATCTTGACACTGCTTACATTAATTATTTGTTTATTTACTCGGCGATAATTATTTCGCACATGTTGTCTGAATGAAAACGGCGATTTCGCGCCAACTCGCGTGTGACGCGCATCGTTTCCTTTTCCGCGCGTAAACTTCGTTCGATAACGCTGTTTTCTACCGAAAGTGGATAATTTTCTTTATCCAGCACTGTTATCGTTTTTATTATGTTTGTATTTTTTATTCGTTTGTTTCTAAAGTTCCGCTTTACTCTATTTAATTTTAAGGTTTTTATTGGTTAGAGGACACATACACGATAAAGTACCGAACCGTCACTCTCGAACACTTACTGGTCAGAGAGGGACATATGTGTTATTCACGCCTATCCACATCGATAAACACGACTTTGATGTTAAGTATATAGGCGGTACCCGTGGACGTTCACAATCTGAAGATTGCAAGTTGCCTATCCTGAGAATTGCCAAGTTTCATACGTAAGATAACATAGATTAAAAAGGTGCGTGTGGTTTTTAACTATAATATTTTCCACCACAAACATTTGAATAACAAGATCGTTAATCCAGTACTTGACATATTCTCGTAACGTACCGATAACATACATTTAGCGGGGCACCCGATCATTTAAAATGGCGCGCGTACTAGAGAGCTAATCACCGATGAAAGCGACGGCGATTAGCGTGGTTGTCACTTACGGCGGGTGAACGACTCGCGTCACACATATTTAACCACTGCAGTGAACTTGGCCATTACAGAGAGATTACTTCATTACTTGACTGACAGGACTGGTCATTGGTTTGACGGCGCGGATAGCAGTTGGTATAGTTGTCTGGGATGATCAAGTGACAGCTTATACTACATGTATCACGCACGCGCTTTATTAACTTTGCATACAATTGAAAAAGACCGCTGTACCTGCGCCGTTGCGTAATTCATCGACGAATTTGGTGGCATGAAGGGGGCGTGACGGGGGAACACTCTGCCGGTATGCTTGCGCGCACGCTATTGTTTCGTTAATAAATTCAATTCAAATTCAAATTCAAAATTATTTAATTCAGGTTTCCCCATAGAGTAGTTAGTAAAGTTCCTTATTGCATATATTAGTAGACTACATTTACATTTACATATCAACTTTAATATTGGCACAATTTCACACTATTATAATTTTGATGTCACAATTTAGTACACATTATAATAAACATAATAAAAACATAATTTAAAACTAAACCTTACTCTACTTTCTCCTACCGATGCCAATATTCACCCAGTGCTGTGTCATAGGACAGTCCAGGCGTTCAGCGAACATCCTCAGGATGCCGTTGCCACTGGCCCGCACGCGTTGCAGTAGCGATGCCACTGTCTTGCGCCTGACCGCATAAAAGTCATCGGTGTGCGCCTCGGCAAACATACCTGATGCACTACAGTGTCGCGGCAGTTTCAACAGCATCCTGAAAATGTTATTGTACTGGACCCGAAGCGCATTATAAGCACGCTGCGTATGCCTCACCCACAGACTACTCGAATATAGCGACTGACAATAAGCTTTAAAAAGCGTGATCTTGACTGGAGTCGTACATTTACCAAATCTGCGAGCTAGCATATTGCCTCGCACCGCCAATGCCCTCCGCTCTCTTTCAATATCCAGGTCATCCTTCAAATCATCCGTCACCATATGTCCCAAATATTTAAACTTATTAACTACTTCTAGAGCAACACCGTCCAGCATGACCGGGGGTACGACTGTGGGATTGTACTTTTCCGCCTTAAAGACCATCAGTTCACTCTTTTTCGAGTTGTACCTAAGGCCATGCCGGGCAGCATAGCTCTCACATGTTTTTACCAGCATCCTTATTGAGTTGATTGAGGGACCCAACAGCACCATGTCATCTGCATAACTTACATTATTGACACATTTTCCGCCAATGTGGCATCCGACATGCATGCTGCTGAGCTCTCCAATCAAATCGTTAATAAACAAGTTAAAAAGAGCAGGAGACGTTAGTCCACCCTGCCTTACACCACATTCAAGTTTATACTCGTCTGACAGCTCGCCAGCCCATTTTACCTGATTGACCTGGTTCTTGTACCAATACCTTAGCAACGAAATGTATTCGGCTGACACGCCCGCCTTTCCTAGCTTATCCCACAGCAGGTCATAAGAAACCAGGTCGAAAGCCTTCGATAGGTCTAGAAAGCACGCATAAATTGGCGTCTTTCTATCCCTATAGAACCTGACAGTCTGCTTAAGGCTGAAGATGGCGCTCTCAGTGGACAAGCCTGATCTAAAACCAAATTGAGCATCATGTATGTTTAAATGTTCATTCAACATGCCGCTAAGCAAACTATCTAGCACTTTCGCAATTACAGTTGCAAGCGAGATAGGCCTATAATTAACTGGGTCTGACATATCCCCCGTCTTATTTTTGACTAGGGGTACGACTACTGCCCTCATCAACTGCTCTGGTAGGTACGAGTGACGCAAACACAAAGTAAAAAACATCGCCAGAATACGTGGCATATGGTCGCCAGCAAACTTGAGGTGCTCGATGCTGAGCCCGTCGTGACCTGGGGATTTGCCACGTTGCATGGACTTTATGATTCGTGCGACTTGTTGCGCAGTAAAGATCTCGCATTTCTCCCCCAGCACGATTCTCTCAGCATCGCGCTCCTCACTCCGCGAGGGTCCGAGTGGGGACATAACAGTAAATATTTTTTTAAAATTATTAGCAATGTCACCCTTATTGCTTACGCCCCCCACGCTCACAGGGACACCCGCTCCTGGATTAAGCTTATTCGTATTTTTCCAGAAACCCTTGAAATCCTTTGCCGCATGGTTCGTGGCCAGGACCTCTAATTTTATTTGCTCCTGTCTGTCTTGACACCACTTAAGCTTAGATTTAAAGAGCTTTCTGCTATCGTGCATGTCTTCAAAAATACGACCGAATGTAGGTTTTTTAGCAGAAACCCAGTTCTGAAAATTCTCCCTGGCGGTCCTGTGAGCATCGGCAACGTACTTGTTCCATCCAGCTATATAGCCACCTTTCCGGTTACATTTCTTTTTACATGTCTTCCTAGCAGCCTCTGACAAAACACTAACTACGCTTTCATACATCTTATCTAACACTAAAAGATGACTCGGATTGTTACACATTCCATTAGCACAAGACATGAGTTCAGACGGAAAATCTACACATTTTAACTTATTTTGGCACAGAGAGTGATACAGTTCTATCTGAGAACTTTGCCTGTCTCCCCACACTACACCTAAATTGGTTGGTTTGGTGTTCTCCCAATGAATCTGCACTTTGTCAAGATCGCACTCCATGACCAGCGGCAGGTGGTCAGACCAGTACACGTCATGCTGCACCCAGATGTCGCGCACAGTTTCTCGCGCTGACTCTGTGACTATGCAGTGATCCAACCACCTGTTGCAGCCATGCGCGTCGCTCGTGTAGGTATAGGTGCCGGAGGTAGTACCTAGCATTTCTAGGTCGACACAACACCAGCACTGCTCTGCGCAAAACTGCAACAGCTCTTTACAAAACATCTCCTCGGGATGGGCATTAAAATCACCCAACATATATACCACACTAATGTCAGTATTATCCTCGATAATTGAGCTTATTTCACCCAAACATTCTGAAAAAGTAGGTAAGTTATCTACACAATTAACTGGCATATAAACGCTAAAAACTAACACTGACCTGTCATTCAGATTAATTTTGATGGCTGCTAAACGGACACTTTGACACTTAATAACAGACACTGATCGGTAGGCACTTTTCCGCCAAAGAATCGCCACCCCTCCGTGAGGACGGCCCGCTAGGAGCCCCGCTCCCGCGTCGACTGCGGATGTCCCCGTGGATGCAAAGTCTTTGTGTACTGTACTCAGAAGCGATAAATCATGAGGTAACAGCCATGTCTCTTGCAGAGCCAGAATGTCAGCTGTTTCACACAACAATCTAACTCCCTCGATAGATCGTTTTAACGACTTACAATTAAAACTTATAAATTTACTAATTCCACTGTTATTCGTCATTATGTAATAATATTATTTCAACCTCACTCATTTCCAAAATTAATAAATCTCCGAAACGAAATCCCCGCGGGCCACAGGTCACCATCCATAAACATAGGTATCTAGTTTTTGATTTGAGACAAAAATTTTGTAGGATTGATATTCCTTTTCGTTCTTCATTTTAATCTTAAACAACGATACCCGTTCACTCGTTTTCTGATAAATATAATCAGTGATGTCTTTTGCTTGCACGTCCTTATGTACATTTGATATAAACAGTGCTACTTTGGTATCCGCCGCTCTAAACTTAATGTTTGAACTCAGTTCAGCCTTGCCCTTGCATCCTATAAACCTATTTCTTAATCTCCGTTTTTGAACAACCTCCCATTCCTCATCATGGTCGGTTTTTTTCCATGGTTTTCCATCTCCAGTCATCTCAGCAAACGATAATCTCTTTATTATAGGTTCCAACGAACTTTGTTTATTTAAAATAATCGCGTTGTCAGTTCTATTGCACCCATCCTCACAGCGCATAGGAAATTCAATCTTATTACCCATTACTTTGTTTGACTTTTGCTTCGAATGCTTTATCTGAGAAACAGTCGCGGGTGTAAAATGCAACTCAGCTGTCTCAGCTACCCTCTCTTGTCCGGGCGCGCTCGACTGGAACAGCTGCGAGCTCTCGCACGCGTGCGACAAGGACGACGCGTTATCACATATCGCGGCATCGGCGGTACACGGCGCGGGCTCCATCAGCTGGCTCGATAAATCGCCCATATCATCCATCGAATCACTTAAAATTGTCTTATTATGGTCCGGTGTAAGAAAACCCATCGGGCCACTGTCCCCCAAATATGCACCTCTTTTTGTATTTACGTTACAACTACCAAGTGACCCATATTTATAGCTATGCCACTTGCTATCGAGTTCCTCGACCTGCTTAGATGTTGCATAGGTTTTCTTTATTTGCTCGATTTCAGATTTGAGACGCACTACGTCTTTAAGCAAGTCCGTCACATCTACGTGATCAAAAGTGACGGGAGGAAGTTTGTTCAAATCTTTGGCCACAAATATAGGAAACGTCTCAGGGTCGGCATCCTTTAAAACACAGAGTATATCTTCCAAGTCTCTGTATATTTTACCTTCCTTTCTTCTCGAAACTTTCCGTTTGCTAGTCTTTAAACTGTCGAATAACATTGCTTTAGCATTATCAACTTCATCCACTGTAAACGAGGATAAACAAATCCTCAGCAATGATTCATTATCCATAACGTCAATCTTATTATTGATAAACGCCAACACTTCATTTATGACGATGTTACAATTCACACACTTCACTATTCTCGACAACGACATTTTACCAGCAGATAAAGATGCGCAGCACTCACACGCCCGTACGAAACCGAGAGCGCGCGCAGAATAAAACAATAGGTAGTCTAATATTTTCGGCCGCGTCTGTACCCATGCGCAAGCACATCCCTTCCATGGTCGCTAAGCGGCCTTTTTACGTGACGGGATCTGTACATTGATGCAAACGAATGATTAATCACCTCACTTTACATGCCTCGCTTCCGTGCTTGCAAGTGTATATTGACGACTTCAGACATGGTTATAATTTACTTGTAAATGTGTGTGAGCGTCAATATCTCTTCTAATCAGATTAATGATCCACATAAAAAAAATATATTTAAAAAGAGGTTTATTGAGTAAATCACCCAGCAGCGCTTCCCAAGCGGAGAACATCTGCTGAGAAGAAACGCCGCAAGAAACACAACAGTCAGTCAGAAACACACCTACACTTAAAGACCGACATCTTGAAATGAATTAGCGCCGCCGTTTTCATTCAGACAACATGTGCGAAATAGGTAATTATTGCCGAGTAAATAAACAAATAATTAATGTAAACAGTGTATATCTGGAAAGGGAATAAAAGTATGTCATTGTGCATTAGAAAAATAATACTTATCCTGAAGCTCAGCATAGTTCGGACTCCGCTGGCTCATAAATTTTCTTCAATTGCCTTTTTTTCTTCGTACAATCTCTAGCCTTGTAGTCCCCTGAGATGAGGCTAAGAGCAACGCTGCTAAAGTTATATACACTCGGCGTCAAAAATATCGCACCTTCGGGAAAAATATGTTCAACCGACATTATACCCTATTTAATCAAGGGTAAAGGTATGACTGTTAGGTATTATTTGAAAGGTAATAAAATATACTTTTTAAAAAAGCTAAAAAAAATGTAATTATTGTAACCAGATTTAAAAAAAAATAAGTTTAATGCGAGGACAAGAAAAATGTTTATTAAATTGTAAATTAACATCAATGAAATGGTTAACAAACAAACAAAAAAGACACTTAAAAGTAACCTTAAACCTAGTTTTACCCCCCCTTGCCCTAACTACTGCTTCCATGCGGTCTTTCATTGACCGAACCAACTTCACTACGTCCGTCTGAGGAATGAGGTTCCATTCTTCAATCACGGCGTCCTGGAGGTCTTGGAGAGTGGTAGGGATGGCATCACGTGAGCGAACACGTCGCTTCAGCTCGTCCCAAAGGTGTTCGATTGGGTTCAAGTCGGGACTTCTCGCTGGCCACTGGATAACAGGGATCCCAACCTCTCCCAGGTAATCACGAACGAGCAATGCAGTGTGGTTGCGGGCGTTGTCGTGCATTAAAGAGAATCCAGTGCCGACAAAACCCGCATATGGGACCACATGCTCTTCCAGGATCTCCGTGACGTCCCGGTGAGCAGTCAGAGACCCCTGCCCGCGAGTGCCCGCCGTCCGGGAGACGCACAGAAGGTCGGTCTTGCCATCTGTGGACATACCGCCCCAGAACATGCACGAACCACCTCCGTAGGCCACCGTTTCTTCAATGCAGGCTTGAGCAAATCGTTCTCCCGACCTTCTGTAGACTCTTCTACGCCTGTCGTTGCAATAGAGGCAGACCCTCGTCTCATCGGAGAAGAGAACCTGCCTCCACTGGTCGAATGTCCAATCGACGTGAGCACGAGCAAACTGCAGGCAGTCTCTGCGATGCTGTGCGGTCAGTTCGGGACCTGTAGCAGCCCTGCGGGTCACAATCTTCTTCTCCCGCAACCTTCTCCTAATGGTGGAGGTGCTAACAGAGGTCGTCCGAGCTTCTCGGAGACGCTGTTGCACCTCAACAGCATTGGAGAAGCGATTGCGTAGAGACGACGACACAATAAAGCGGTCGTCTCTTTCAGATGTGCAGCGTCAGCGGCCAGCTCCATGCCTCCTAATGAAGCCTCCAGTCTCCTGGAACCGCAGGTATACTCGGCGGACAGCAAACCGGCTTAAATTCAGTTGCCGAGCGATATCACATTGCTTGGAGCAGTGCGACCACCTGGGTTGATTCAGCAGCAGTGGTTTCCATTTTTGAGGGTAGTTTTTTTGCTTCAGCTCATTAGATGTGTTCTCTTTAACGTCTGGATAGCGAATTATTGACATTTGACCTTTACCAGACTTTTTATACACCTGGAACACGGCACAACTCGCGACCATTCAAACGCGTAATTTGGCACTTTTTTTTCGAAACTCTCAGTTTGCGAAAACACTTTTTTTTTCTTTAAATTAAATATTGTTAATTTAAAACACATTAAACGTGCTTTCGATTGATACTAATATTTACGAGGTGGGACAATTTTACTAAGGGCTAGATTTGATTGAATCTGATTTTCAACGAGGTGCGATATTTTTGACGCCGAGTGTAGTAATGGTAGCTGAATTAAAAACGAATGCATTATGGTGCTACCCAGCAAGGCCTAGCTGCTTCTTCGTTCAAATGAAACCTGCGATTAGTCAAATATTGTTATTAATTAATACTCTCGCTGATTTCACCAAGTGGTCAATTCTGTATTTGAATAAATGAAAACACTTTTGTTATCACAGCAACACTCATTTACTCACAAATGCCTATTCTACGCATTCACACGACAATAACTTATTAACATCTATGCGGTACAATAACTGACCTTTAACAATTATATAAGGCTAAATACACTGTCACTAAATACACTGGTAAACATCTAAGCCTGAACATTTTAAAGTGGTTGGTAATTCTGTAGCTCTACCTAGCCCACTCTGGGAATGAAGGTGTTAGTGTATGTATGTGTATACAAGACTATATTTACACTTACATATCATATACAACACACAATAACGCTATTCAGGTTTTATTCTCCATTTGTTTAAGCACTAGGCACAGTTTAGTAAACAAAAACAAATTACATGGCGTTGTTCAGAGCACCACCGACCGAAGCTGCGTGCCCACTGCGTTGGAATTAGAGCGTACGGAGCGGACAGATTTGGTGTTTTGTATTGATTTCTATGGTATGATATGGTATAGGGAATGCAAATTAACCGGAAATTAACCGTTTTAGTACGAAAATAACCGGTCAAAACTGGTTATAATCAGTCATTTGCATTCTCTAGTATGGTAGCGTGCACTGGATCGGCATGTCTGTATAGGTACAGTCAACCAATTTGATTCCTATATAGGCCACTATGGACTTCGTCAACGTGACGTTGTAAACCAAATCATAGGACGTGTCCTTCGTTTTGGTTGACAACGTCACTTTAACATAGTCCAAAGTGGCCTAGAAATCAAATTGGTTGACCATAGAAATCAATACAAAGCAACAAATCCGTCCGCTCTGATTCTTAAGCGAGATGGCCTTTATCCGACTCGGTAATTAACCATGGTATCCTTGACATGTTACGGTATGGTTTTTAACTCAGCCGCCATTACTGTCACGTAAATAAGAGCTATCAAAGCGTTGACAATACTAACGTCAAAAACAATATGTCAGTTTCAGTGTTATCTAAAGGTTTCATATATTTCTTTACAAATTTGAAAGTGTTAGGCAGTCTGACGACTTAGGAGTTCTATGTTAGGACCGTAAGCGAACTGTTGTTCAGTCCGTTTAAACAGCCAATCAAAACTGTTTGTGCTTTCGCGTATTCAGAGTGTTTTGAAAAAACATGCTTATAGAGGTTTGTACCAAAAGCAAACATTTTTTTTGTTGAGTATTCAATGAGAAAATAAATAAACACATTTCTGCAAATGGCTAAACGGCTTAAACGTCACACACAGCTTGTTAAAAAAACATAACGCGTTACAAACAAAATGACGTCATTCCGACTAGTCCAAAGCAACTGTAGCAAGCACTGACGGTAATATTCAAGTTATTTTTACTCAAAAATAATAATTATAAAAAATAAAAAATATGAGCAGGATGGTTTTTTAGACAAATTTCTACAAGCATGATTTTTTTAAACACCTTTTAAAAAACTCATGTTTTCAATCGGCTGACAAACTTTATCACGTAGTTTTTTGTTTACATTTAGTTAAGTACCTAATTAAATAAATAGGGTAGAGTCACAAAGATTTGAGACAAACTAATATATCGGTGTTCAATACCCTTCAGTTTCACTGTGACTTCAAACCATTTCCTAAAATTGTCCATAAACACTATTAAAACTATTCTTCTGGACATTTAACGTTTATCTAACTACTTAGTATATTCGATGTTGATGTTGATGTCGACTCTACAGTGGTTGTTTCAAAACCCTTAGCATCTGCAGATACCGATACTTGCGTATCGGTAGGACTTTCAACTGATGTCGTGTTTATTCTGTCGGATCTTTCACTAGGTGATGATGTTTCCGCTTTGTTTAAAGTCTCTTCTGTTTTGTTCAAACTTTCAGCAGACGTGGACTGCGATTTTTCAAAACTTTCAGCAGACGTTGTCTCTGTTTTCTCGGAACTTTCAGCAGACGTTGTCTCCGTTTTGTCGGAACGCGATTGGAATCCTGCGAAGCCGGTGTTTCCGTGCACAGTCACGACGTGATTCGGGACGCTCGTCACCTCTTCAGACGCCGAGTTGAGTCCGGAAACCTGACGGTTGATTTCGTTATACCTCTGGAGATACGCCTGTTGCAGATATGAGTTGAGGTATTCAGGCACTTGACCGTAAACCGGCACCTTTACCGGATAAGGCACTTTAACCGGCACCGGAACTTTCGTCTCGACCGGATAGGGCCGGGGCACGTAAACTGGCACCTTTTTTTCTACCTCAACTTTCTGAGGAACTACAACTTTGTAGGGCACTGGCACTTTCTTCTCTACTTCGACAGGGTATGGGACCCTCTTCTCGACCGGCACGGCGACCGGCGTCGGCACCTTCACAGGGTAGGGCTGCGGGTAGGGGACTCTCACCGGCACGTGCTTCACTACCTCAACTGGTTCTCTTACTTTGACCTCGACGGGGTAAGGTACTCTCGTTTCGACCGGGTAGGGTTGAGGCACGAGCACTTTGACCGGGACCGGGTAGGGGACGCGCTTCTCGACGGTGACCGGGTAGGGCCGGTCCACGGGCACCGGCACTTGCACTTCCACCGGGTACGGCACGCGCTTCTCCACGGTGACCGGCACTGGCTGCGGAACCTTCACTTCCACGTGCTTCAGCACCGGCACGTGTTGCACCACCGGGTATGGCTTCGGGACGTACTCTTTTTCGATCACTTTATAAGGGACCGGGTGTGGTACTGCGACTTGAACCGGGTACGGCACTCGCTTTTCCACTTGCACCGGGTACGGCACGGGCTTCTCTACGATCTTGATCTTCTCGACCGCTACGGGTACCTTCTTCTCCACCGGAACCGGGTAGGGCCTCGGCACTTCCACCTTGTACGGGACATTGACTGGTTTCTCCACCGTTTTGATGTATCGGTGGTGATGGTGGTGGTGGTGGTGCTTGATCCTCGTGATGGTCCGCGGGTGGTGGCTCCCATCCTGCTGGAGGTCCCCGTAGGCGTACGCCGATGGCGAGCGCAAGACAGGTCTTTGGCTGTAACCAGAAGAATAGATATTGGGATGAAGTTGCCGCTTCTTCTTGCGGAATATTATCATCTTTTTCCTCTCGCCGACCGACGCCGCGGCCGGCCGGCCCGGCACGGGGACTAGCCCGTACGATTGCAAGTACATCGTGCGCTTACTCTCCTCGGGAATCTCGTCCGGACTCATTAAATAAGAGTCTGACCTTCTGGAGATCGGCGTCTGTGCGGGCCTGCGTTTTTTGGGGTGATATGGAGGAACAATAGGTACCCACTCATTTGGCTCAATGCGGGTGAAATTGTAGTCGATGTCAGAAGCGACAGTTGTGGTGTGTTTGGGTTTTCTGACTACCTTGCGATAGCCGCGGGTGACCGTAAGCGGGACGAAGGTCGTCGTCGCGGTGTAAGGCGTTCGGTTTGTGTTAATATATTTAAAGCGGTAGTGGGTCGCTGAAGCTATCTCGAGATCTGTGCTGTTAGTGCTCGTGCTGTTGTCAGTGTTGGTCGAGTTGCTTGCGGTGGAGTTGCGGGAAATAGCTCTTTGCGGTGTACTGATCTTTTTCTCCAAATATCCTTTGGGCCAAATTCTTTTGTTTCTCAAAGGTCTTTGGGTTGTGGTCGAGGTGGTCGTCGAGGTGCTAGTGGAGGTGGTGGACCTGTCGAGGTTCTTCGGCGGCCGCACGACGTCCGCGCGGATGCCGTTGATGGTCTCGACAGGCACACTGAACTTGGGAGGTTTGGTAATGCGGACGGGCCTGCCGTCGGAGGCGGCGAATAGGAGTTGCTGGCGGTCGTGCGGCTTGGAGTAAAAGTGCGCCCTGTGGTGCGAGGGCAGCGGGATCACGCGCGGGAACCGGTACACCGTGCTGGAGGAGTGCCGGATTTTCAGAGGCTTGTGCAAGCGTTGCCGGTGCGGCGGGCCCTTCTGCACCACGTGGCTGTGGTGCGGGCGCTGCTCCGGCCGGAGCTGCTCAGGCGCGGGCCGCGCCGGCCGCGCGCGCGGAGTCTCGCTCGGTGGCCGCGGCTCGGGTCTCGGCTCGAACCTCGGGTCGGGTCTTCGCTCGGGTCTCGGCGAGTTCTGGTCTGCTCGGGTTTCATTAGTCGGCGGTTGGATCGGGGTGGGAGGGGCTACGTACTTTGGGCCGTCGATTATGGTGACAGCTCTGTTCTTGGACTCGTCAGCGACTTGGTCAGCCTTCATGTCATCTTGTGCCGTCACGCCACCATTGACGGCGATCACTAACGCTATGATCAGGAATGCCGTCTGAAAAGAAAACGTTGTAACGTTTATTATCTTTGTACATAACGACCTCGCAAAAGCACGATCTCCAGATCAAGATCTCGAGATCACTAGTGAGGACATCCATGGGATGGACCGATCAGGTGTTATCATATCATAGCATAAGCGCACCAGAATCAAGAGATATAGTGAGATGTTTTGTCGATTATGTTTGTATTCGTCTTGCTTTCTCAAATATGTAAGTAATAATAGTTTATATCGATAAGTACTGCCGATTGGGAATGCCTAGATAAATAGTAACTTTTCCAACCAAATACAATGGCAATTGTTATTTGTAACATCTAATCAAAGTACGCTTGACGATACTAACAGTTAACTATGACTACTTTGTGAAGAGTGTAATGACAGAAGTAGAAGAATTTACTTTGTATAATAGATTAAGTCATAACAGGTAAGTACACATTCTTAAAATTTAAAAGTATTGTTCTCGATCAGTAGATAAATTCATGTTACAAACCAATAAAAGGCACTTACGTTACGCTAAAACAAATGACAAATTACTTTTTCACTGGGTAACATAAAACTCAAACAATGTATACCGTCATATGGACATGTCATGAATGTTTCATAATGTTTTTAATATCACGATTATACCTGCGCGTGATTAGTTTAGTTCAAGTCACACGCACCTTCCGTAAGCATAGTCTTTTTGTGGGATCGAAGAATGTTGGGAATTTATTACTGATTATAATTAAACGTTATTGTTAATAAAAAGAAAATTAGAAAGGATTACCAACTTGTGAACTTGAACTTTGAAACTTAACCTTGAGTCGTTGAAAATGAAAGTGTTGTCGTTTGCGTATGTAGGGATGTTTTGGTTATAAAATGATTCAAAAAAGAAGAGGCAGCGAAGTCTCCACCGAATAAGAACCAATTAAATACATGAATAAGCATAATTCTTTGTAAACTAGGTTCACCTTCAAGATATCTTGAAGCCGATTTAATATATATCTATATCTATACATATTATAGAGGTAAAGTTTGTGACGTTGTAAGGGGTAATCTCTGGATTTCCTGAACCAATTTTGAAAATTCTTTTACCAATAGAAAGCTACGTTATTTGTGAGTGTCATAGGCTACATATTAACCTACATGTTTATTGCTGAACGAAGTGGTCACGGGAACAGCTAGTATGTTATAAATCATTAAAGTAAGTAAGTAAGTAGGATCTCTACAGTTTCGGCGAATTTTTTTTTTTCGAATGTGTAATTTCTAGGGATGCAACGATTGTGAAGCGGTGCATCGTATTGCATCTATTATCGTAATAATTACGATTAATAACGATGCGATGATCATATTGTAAAACATAAACTTATCGATAAGGTTATTAAACTTATTAAGAAAAACAATAAACGTTAAGTATCTAATTTCTTTAAACATTTATACTTAACTGTAAGTATAGTTTTTTTTATATAATGTACGTCTATAATATTTCAAAAGAAAAATAATGTCTTAAATACACAAATAAATAAAATAAATAATAAATAAAGACAAACAAAAACAAACGAAAAATCAAAAGTATAGTAGACACTTTTAATTACGGGTCGCGACTTATGTCTTAATTGTAATAATATTTTTAATAATAAATTTATATCGTAATCGTATTGGCCGAATCGTTGCATCCCTAATCATTTCCCAAATTTTCATTTACGAAATATATTTCCCGCCGCAACTGTTTGCATTTTATTGTAGAGTCTAACTAACCTAATATGATCACTGATCAATATAATTATCGGTCTCTGCATACTAAAAACCGGTTAAGTACTAGTCGGAGTCGCGCACCGAGGGTTCTGATTTTAAGATAATACCTATGATTGGAAAACGCAAAAGAAAAATAGGCACTCATTTTGTTATGAACTTTGATTCCTATGTAATAAGTTCTAAAAGGTTAAAAAGTTTATTTTTAAATCCCAAAACTGTAGGTATTTGACAACTTTTTTTTAATTTTACCTACTCATAAAATATAAATAATTAATTAAATTTTTCAGATTGTTTCCCCATACTTCGGAAGTAAGAGGGGGCAGAGTCATATTTTGTATATTTTTAGCTGTAAATCAAAAAATAAAATCGTAAAATTATAAACGTAAACGTATACTTATCAAATCACTTTCATTTTGTAAACCCCCCTCCCCCCTTTATCAAATATTCAGAAAAATAATTTCATATTGTTTTTTCTAAATTATAAGCAAATCTGCTGTTACATACAGACAGACACAGACACCGAAGTCTCACCATAAGGGTTCCTTTTTTACCATTTTGGTACGGAACCCTTTAAATACGATTTGTAAAAGTCCACCAGCAAAATAGCGTATCTTCATGGGACGTCCTTAAGTGGCGAAGTGCAGTTTTTCGTCTATAACTCAAAACGGTTTGTCCGAATATGTTGAAAAAAAATCCTTGTAAGTATTTAGTAACGTTAACCCTACCTTTGTATTTTTTTAATTTTTTGGACTTATGATATCAAAGAGGTAAACAAGGTATTTAAAAAAATACTAACAAAACTGAAATATGTTGCCGACACAGTTAATAAACTCGTTTATTTATAATTGTATAAAATATTTAAATATTTCATTTAAGAAAAAATGATAATTTAAAATTTAATGTCGTATTATATTAATTGTAAACTTAGTTTCGTCTCCTAATAGGGCAAGATAAATGCTCTAAACGTTCAAGCTAAGTAGTTCTCCTCAAAATAAAATTTCGTTTCAACCATTGAACTAACACGGCGTATTTATTTTATAATAGAACATATCCAAGGGCACTCCAGATAATTCACCGCCATAAATAAATAAATAAAAAACACCTTTAAACTACACTCCACTTTTTAAATAACCTCACTTTCACTCACTTCACTTGAACTCTATGGTTCCTGTCAAATTTTCCCGCCCATTTTTGACGTTTATATTTTTTTACGTTAGTGATGTACCTACCGATAAGTGTTGCATTTTGCGGCCCCGGCGGCCGGTCGCAGACATGTACGATACGTAATGATAGGCGCGAGGAAGCAGCACTCACTTATATAGCATTGGTGATGGGTGGCGGAGTTCCCGCCACTTTCTCTGCCAGTCCACCATTCCCTCATCCCTGCGGGACAGATGACTGAATAAAGTGTGGTTTGTTATTTTGTATATTTTTGGGCCGTTTCGATTAATTTAACCCATATTTGTTTACCGACGCTGGTACAGTCGACTACAAAAAAAGAACTTACTATCTTAGTTGGTGACTGTACCGTACCATAATACGTTTGCAAAAAACTACCCAATTAAGTAAATATAAATAAAATTTACATCGTTTTAATTACATTGGAGTAGGGCCATAATTTGATAGTTATATAAAGCCACTTTTTTGGGTTCCGTACCCAAAGGGGGTCAACCCTATTACTAACCCTCCGCTGTCCGTTTGTCGGTCTGTCTGTCAGCGGGCTGTATCTCATGAACCGGAATAGATAGATATTTGAAATTTCGGTGTGTATGGTATAATAGACGCAATAAATAAAAAATAAAAAAAGTTAATTAAAAGGGGAAATACCCCGTACAAAACAGTTATATTTTCTTAATCGTAATATTGTACAGCGGTACGGAAACCATCGTATGCGAGTCCGACTTGCACTAGGCCGGTTTATTTATTGTTCCAATTTTTCGTGCTCTTTCCAAATCTAAAGATTTTTTGTGCCACGGCTAAAAATATGTTTATGACATGGTTTTAAATTCATGTAACTTTTTAATTGTTTTAAATAAAATTACTACTTGCATTTAAAGCCCTTACCTGCGACTTCACCCATGTGTTTATCTCAATTCCCTCAAGATCGGTCAAATTTTTCAGGATAATAAAGAAGGTAACCTTTAATCACTATCTGACTATCCAGAGGACAAGTATCTCTGTTTCAATTTTCTCGTTTCAAAATTCCGTGGCTATGGGCCTAGTATGGATGAGTTAATCACGTGATAAAATATGGATAAAGCATCCGTCACTCGTACTTATTTATATACATGTCAAGAAGTGACGGATATTTTAACCTTGTTTTATCACTAGGGGGCATACCCCCTGATTGTGCAAAATGTGGTTACAGAATTAACAACAACTTGGGGACCTACTCTGGGGACGAAGGCGTCCATGTATGTATGTACAAATTCCGTCTTTGGCTAACAAACACGCATCTATAACATAATTTGTATCGGATGCACAGCAAAGCGACAAATAAAAACCATAAATAATAGAAGCGACGTTTACTGCAACATTAAACCAGTTATTAATAAACTGCTTTTAGGGTTCCGTAGTCAAACCGTCTGACAGCCTGTATGTCACACGCACTTTGTCTCAGAAGCTATACTTAAAAGTTAAAAAAGTTGATATTTTTTAATCAAGCGGGGCTATTACGTCAGTGGGGCAATTACGTCGATGGCTTTATTTTCCGTTTTAAAGTTCGTAACGAAAAGTTACATCTAGTGAGATATATGTATTTTTGGTACTATTTCACTCTTCGATACGAATTTTAGAATGGGAGTTAAAGCCACTTGACGTAATTTTTTGCCTTTTTACAAACTTTTTATTTTAGTACACCGCGCGCTTAAGTCAGTTAATAAAATGTTAAACAAATATTTCTGGATATCGTTCGTACATGTAAAGCAAGGGTACGGCGCGGCGATTAAAATGTTTATACCAACAGAATCATTCATCTCAAATGACACCAAATTACTATACCTAAATAGAAATACTGCTGATACCTACTTGTTGTTTTGAAAATATAGTTATAGTTTTATTTGTAGTAACAGAACCCTACACTGAGCATGGTCCGACATGCTCTTGCCCTGTTTTTTTTGTAAAAGAAATGTAACGATATATATATTTTTTTAACAAATACCTTGTTACTCGTATCATCGCGTCGCGTGTAATGAAAGTGGCATGTCGTTTTTTGACAAATTAATAGTGTAAATAAATTAATAGCATTTTTATGAAGAGTTAGAGTTTACTTCTACTCACTTATTAAGTTTAACAACAAGTTGAAGAAAAAGAATCGCGTGGAAACCTGCACGGGACTACAAAGTAGGGTGAAGCCAGACGAGCGTCATTTTGTGAGTTGCGAGTCGTGTAATTTCTGCTACATTCGGTTTCATACAAAACTCCTGTTTGGTTCACTCGGCGACGCAAAACCAGTTGGACTTTTATGCAGCAGAAATTACGCGAATCACGCATTGGTAGATATATAGAGACGAAATTACGGGAATCACAATGGAATCACAACTCAACAAATTACGCTCATCTAGCTTCGCCCGTATCAAGCTAGATAGGATATCTAGCTGATACTAGGTAGTTCCAATCGTGACAGTTTTTTTGCTACAATTATTTCTATGATGTGGAGAACGCTCATAGACCAATTAACCCCTCCCCCCGCTCCTAATTAATTTCACAGATTCGCCCTTGGAAATCAAACATTGGTTCAAACAATTGAGCCAAACTCAAGGCAGTTGGCACTTGACCGCCGAGTCAATCCATAATAAATAACTCTATTTTTATAGCCATAAATAATAATATAAACACGCGCATTGACAAGCGTCTGTTGGATTTATTATCCCTTGATGTTTATTTTTAAACTGACGAAGATAATATTGAACATCAGTGATATACCTACCTATAATAATACTATAATAGCTATAATAAAACGACGATCGCGTCTAAGGTGAACACGCCGCCAGTTTTCTCCGACGAACTCGGACAATGGATAGTAGGTATATTTTAATGGTCCATAATTACGTAATATATTTGCAAAGGGCAATTTTTTCAGTTCTAACGAGAAATATATACTGAGTGTCCCTAAAATCAACGACAAAACTGAGAGCTATGCTATCGATTTAACCCCTAGTACATAATATGTTCAGCGATTTTGACTAGTTTCAGAGATATTGATCATTTTAGTCAGAATTTTTGTAATTTTTCATGTTTAATTTCATAACTTTTCATGATTAGAATCATTACGTATCAGCGAAGATTTTAGACTGAAAATTAAAATTAAAAAAAAAACAGTTGTCATTATGAAGTTATTTCCACGTCCTAAAAATTGTCTTTACACGATCACAGAAAATGGTTATAAACCTCCATTCACAAACACCGTAATTGGTGGTTTAGCGGTTTTCCAAGAATTAAAAATAAAACTTTAGTCCCTAGAGATTAATAAGGAGCTTTAGTCCCGATGCGCAGAGACTAAAGTAACATTTTAAGAGCATTTCCCTACATACATATTTTACAAAGACAGCTAAGTCATAAAGTTTATATTTGCCGTGCCGATAAAAAAAAGTATAACACTGAACTAGTTCCACAGCGCGGCGACTGAATGGGTTGCAGTCCGTGATCAAATATTGAGTTATACTCGCGGTTCCTGCTTCCTTCCGCACGCTATTCCTTAGCCTTACGCAACCGCGTAGTTATGCACGCATAGCTAACGAATGCGATAGAGAAATGAATCGCACGTTTAGTTATAAAAAATGCGGTATAATATTCATTCCTTTAAATAGTAAGTAGTCACATTTGTATGGAATAGAGGCCTTAAGTATCTTTTGCAAACTTTGCTTGCGCCTGAGTCATAATAACTACAGCATATTAAAAAAACCGGGCAAGAGCATGTCGGACCATGCTCAGTGTAGGGTTCCGAAGCCGTAACGACAAACACAAAAAACTATCTCAAAAATCAACATGTATGAAACAATTTTCTATTTAAAGTTATTTGGCGCTGTCTTAGATGATTTTTAGTAGGTATAAACCCGTTAATCGCCTGTATCTCAGGAACTAATCATGTCTACTTAGCCGTGATAGTTTTCCTTTAAAATTCGTTATATGCGCTTTCGTTGAAGATTTTTTTCAGATTTTTAGTACTTGTAGTTTTGGCTGTAGGGGGGGGGGGGGACACTTGACTCTAACAAAAAATAGCGCTTTAAAGCTTAATATTTCATAAACGGATCCCTTAATCGAAAAATAAACCCGCAATATTTTTGAAAGACCTATCCAACGACACCCCACACTATGGGGTAGGCAAGAAAAAAAAAGACATCCCCACGTTACGTGTAGGGGAGGTGCATTAAAAAAATATATTTTTCAAAATTTTATTTTACCACTTTGTCGGCGTGACTAATATGTACATTCATGCCAAATTACAGCTTTCTAGTACTATGAGTCTCTGAGCTAGACTGGGGACGGACGGACGGACGGACGGACGGACGGACATGGCGAAACTATAAGGGTTCCTAGTTTGACTACGGAACCCTAAAAATCGTGGCAGTCGGACCATTTAGGAGGTGAGAAACGTTTTCGCCAAGTGAGCCTTTATATATTGTTTTTGAGCCACTTGACGTCGGCGGCTTTTGCTTGGTTCAGTCTTAACAACATACCTAGATACGATAGTACAAAATTAAATACATGCACTCGTTCAAGGTTGAACAAAGCTTCTAAATAAATAAATAGAAAAAAAAAAAAAAAAAAAATACATGCACTCGGAGTTTTAAATCTTGCTTTTTAGGGTACCGTATAGGGACCCCAACGGGATGCTATAGTTTACCTACGCTGTCAAAAAGCTGTATTTTTTTAGCCGTATCATATAGCAGTGGGTTTCTGTTGTTTTTTATAACATGTTAACACAATATTTATGATGGATTTATTAACAAATATAAGAAATTAAAGACAGTGAAATAATAAAGGAGACGCAGGAAACTTTTTTTCAATTATTTTCATTTATGTTGTAAGTATCGTAAAAACCTTAAAACAAACAAGCATCAAATTTGGTATGATTAAGTATAATAAAAACTTGAAGAAGAAATACAAACACTACAAACAGGGTAGGTAGTGATTCTCTGAACAACGACGATCGGACGGACGGACGAGTGAATGTCGAAGCGGCGAGTTTAAGTAGTCCCGTCAGTGCGAACAAAACATTATTTTAGCGCGTGCATTTTCAAATTTAGCAGCATGGTTTCTGCCGATGGATCGAACGTATAAGACTGCTGAATGGAAAATGCACGCGCTAAAATGTGTTTTGTTCGCTCTGACGAGACTACCGAGACTCGCCGCTGCGATTTCGCTCGTCCGTCGGCCCGTCCGTTGTTTTTAAGAGAATAACACCCCAGGTCAAGTGTGAGTTGGGTGGGCTCGCGCTGAGTCAATTCAAAATCGAATTCAAATCGGATGTTTATTGATTAAACACCTTTTATACATACATACATTAAATCACGCCTGTTTCCCAGAGGGGTAGGCAGAGACCACTTCTTTCCACTGGCTACTTTCTTGACAAATTTATTTCGCTTCTTCCACATTCATACATCGAGTCATGCACGCACGTAGGTTTCGGGTACTTAAGATTCGGCCCTCTTCCAGTATTTCTCCGAGTTGACTCGAAAAAGTACGCCTAGGGCGGCCCCTTCCGACCCGTCCACTCACTTTCGATCTGTATATCTCTTTCGTCAATCTTCTTTCATCCATCCTTTCCAAATGACCGAACCATCGAAGCATGCCCTTTTCAATCTTAGTCACTGCATCTTCTTTTATTCCACATATCTCTCTGACTTTTTCATTCCTTACTCTATCAATCAGTTTCACACCACACATACACACCTTTTATCTTTTTTGTTATATATAATAATACCTACTTCGGGGCGGTACGAAACCATCGGTGCGCGAGTCTGTCTCGCAATTGATAGTTTTTTTTAAATTTATTAACGATCGAGAACTGGCGCTAACCGTCGGCGTCGAGCAGCAGAGCACTGAGTAGCCAGGATCATCCACCAGGAACTTTCTTCGATGCGGTCTCTAGCTCGGAATTTTGGGTGGTTTATGTGAAATTAAACTTATAATATAAGTTAGACTTATGTAGGTTGTACAGTCAAGGGCAAAAATATGTATACACTTTAGTACCTTGTCTATTTTCGTCATATTTGAACAGTCACAGTGGTTAAAGTGACAAGGTACTAAAGTGTATACATATTTTTGCCCTTGACTGTACCTATATTGCGTACGTCTCAGTTTGACAACAAATTTTTCAACCTTTTTTTTTTTTTTTTTTTTTTTTCTTTACGATAGGGTTCTATATTACCTGGCACACACTTATATTAGCTTTACTTATACTGTTGGAATAATCGAAGAACAAGTACTAGTACAGTCACGCCTAATAATATGGAACCAGTTAAACTTTCAAGTTATTCAAACACCACTCTACTACAAGGCAATAGGGTTGTATATACATTTCTGAAACCTTGTTAATGTATGTATGATGCTGACTGCACAAGGAATAATGCAAAAACCTATATACATATGTTTATCATAATTATATCTGTCATTCAGTGTGATGTTGTTCTTTATGACTCACTTCAGTACAATATCTATTATTTTATCAAACATACAAAAGTCTCGTCTCGTGGCTTGACCGATTCTTATGAAATATTGTGTGAATATTATATAATAGGATGTAAACCATTTTTTATAAGGTTTGTATAAAAAAAAATGCACCTGGGCGCGCCGGGCGCGGACATCTACTATAAATTATAATATAATATAATAGACTGTTGAACCGTTAAATGACTTTTCTTTTGCTGCCCGAACTTCCAAGACTAACAAATCTAATTAAATCTCGAAGGATGATTTTAGCCATCCTACTTACTTTTTATTGTAGAATCGACAATTGACAAGAGGAACTTTTTTAAAAGGTGTTCTGAATAAAAATCATGCTTATTTGTTTGTCTCTAAAGCATACTAGTACTGTATTTTTTTGTTCATCATTTACTGAGCAAAATAAATCAACTTTCTGCTAATGGCTAAAGAGCACAAGCGCCACATGCTCTTTTTTTTTTTTTTTTTTTTTTTTTTTATGGCATTGAGTAGACAAACGAGCACACAGGCCACCTGATGGTAAGTGGAAACTGTGACCCATAGACATTCGCAATCACAAGAATGCAATGCAATCCTAAGACTGCAAATGCGTTGCCAACCCTGAGGCTAAGATGGAATGCCTCTATGCTAGTCATTTCACCGGCTGTCTTATCCCCAAACCGGAACACAACAATGCGAACACTGCTGTTTGGCGGTAGGTTAATGGATAAGATGGTGGTAGCGATCCGGACGGACCCTGCACAAGGTCCTACCACCCGCAAAACCACCGGTCTTTTCTACGTCACAGCTAGAGCTAATACAGCTACAGATATTCAATATTTTTCTCTCAATAAATAATAATAAAAAAAACATTGGACTTTAGATCTACAACGCCAATAAGTTCACAAAAAAATATTTACTTTCCTTTCCTTCCAAGTCTTTATTATTATATACATTTATGTTACTTTATTGTATTTCTTTCAATATTTTAAGCCTATACTTGTCGTCGGGGAACCTCATCTTGACAATCTGCCGGACCTCCTCGCAGGCGTAGCTCTGGGCGAGCTCCGTGCCGTTGTTCCAGATCTCTGCAACCTCCAGGAGCTGGGCCTTTAGCAGAAGCGGCATTTTGGTGAATTTCGTCCACACATTGATTTTCTTGTCAATCTCTATCGGTTCCTGCAAAGAAACAACACAAGTATAAAAAATTGACATAGAAAAAAAACCGTTATGTATAATTGAGCTCGGTATTAAAATGACGAGTTAAACGAGCCTAAACTATAGTCTATACTTTTAGGTATTTAAAAAAATGTAAACATTTCAAACCACGTGACATTGTTAAACATTGCTTCTATTGGCTGACGAACTATATCACGTGGTTGTTATGTTTACATTTTTTTAAATGCCTAAAAGTATAGACTATAGACGGATCTATTAAGAGAGATTGAGGAGTTCCTATGGCCACCTTCTGTCTTCACCGTTATAACAGCCGAGCATTATTGTATCGATTCTCTAGGTTTGTTTACGTTATTAATCAGCTAGCTACAAGTGTTGCTAAGTGTGTTAAAATAAACTATGGCTATTCTACAAGCTATGACGTTAAACATTGCTTTTGACGTGATATCATTATAATTATCATCATCGTTGGCTTATATCAGTCCACTGCTGGACGTAGGCCTCCAACATCTGCCAGCGCCCAGCAGTGTTTTACGAATCAATCCATCTCGCCGGAGGCGTCCTACACTACGTCTGCCGAGTCGCGATTTCCACTCAAGAACACGTCTACCCCAACGGTTATCGGTTGTTCTACAGATATGGCCAACTCACTCACTGCCACTGCGCTTGCTAATTCTCTGGGCTATGTCAGTTAGTTTGGTTTGTCGGTTCTCTGTTCTGCATTGCACGCTCCATAGCCCGCTGAGCGACTTTAAACTGGCGGACTACCTGCGCTGTTAGTGTCCACATGGACGACAAGAAGACCTGGGGGGTTATTATGACATAGCTATGCAGTTCACTTTACGGTGAGCGTAAAGGACGGAGCTATGGCAGTTACATAACTCTGTCCTTTTCTCTCAGCGTAAAATGAATGGCACAGATAGCTCATAATAACCCCACTGATGTAGTATTCCAAATGCTGACCAGCCGAGGTGGGCTTCCTCGGCCTCCATCTCAAACTTGTTGTTTTTTACGTGTTACGATAGGTATATAGGTAGGTAGGTGTTCCCCGTGTGGTTGCCGGATTAGAATAGTGCCACTCCAAGTCTTCCCGTGGATGTCGTAAAAGCCGACTAAGGTAATAACGGCGTGTAGTACTGTTAGGCGATGGGCTTGCAACCTGTCACTAATACACTGGTAAACACCTTCGCCTAAGTGTGCAAAATGTGGTTACGGAATTATCAAAAAGTTTTTATAGTTGTTGGAAATTTTGTAGCTCTAGTAGTAGTATGTGATAGGTATAATTTGATTAAGAACATACCTCAAACAAAGTGCCAATATCTTCCCCCGAATCCTGCAGCCTCTCAGCCAGCATGTACACCAGCTCCTCGCTGATGGGCTTGCTGTCAGCGAAGATCCTCTGCAGCACCGCTTGGCAGAACGCCTGCACCAGCGTGCACATGGCCATCTCGTACATGCGCGTGGGCAGGATGTTGTGCCAGCTGCACTTCAGGTCCCTCATCAGGATGATGGTGTTGTTTACTGCAGTGTCGAACTGCTCATAGTTGTCTTTGGACCATGGAGACGGTTCTAGAAAGAAGTGTTTTGGGTCAGGGTAGTTTTATTAAAAAATTACGTCTATTGAATAAATTATTCATATAAATAACACAAGAACAAAGTGCCTTCCCCTTAATAGAGACAGTAAGAAAAGAGTTAATGGACACATTCTTAGCTTAGTTGAATTAACAGGTCTCAACCACTCAATTATTTATCATCCATAAAGTATACATTATTTTTTGGGTATATCATATAGTTTAATAACAATTCACCTTCGAGTTATTAACTTAAAGGAAAAAAAGCGGTCAAGTGCGAGTCGGACTCGCGCATGTAGGGTTCCGTACCACTATACATCTAAATAAATGTATTTCTTTATTCTTTATTATATTGGAGTGGATTGAATGAAATGTAAAATGCGGTTTACGATTTATAACGTAGATATTAAGAATACATTATCTAAAAGTTCTTGTAGCTCGTTGTAACTTTGATAAATGTTTTAAAAATTAAATTTTAAAAAAAAAAGTATTAGATCTCGTTCAAACCAATTTTCGGTGGAAGTTTGCATGGTAATGTACATCATATATTATTTTTACATTTATCATTCCCTTGTTTTAGAAGTTACGGGGGGGGGGGGGACATTTTTCCACTTTGGAAGCGTCTCTCGCGCAAATTATTCAGTTTAGAAAAAAATAATATTAGAAACCTCAATATCATTTTTGAAGACCTATCCATAGATACCCCACATTTTTTTTTTTTGATCAAACCCATACGGGGTTTGATCAAAAAAAAAAAATTAGTTTCAGTTCTAAGTATGGGGAACCCCAAAAATTTATTGTTTTTTTCTATTTTTGTATGAAAATCTTAAAGCGGTTCACCGAATACATCTACTTACAAAGTTTCCAGAGTATAGCTCTTATAGTTACGGAAAAAAGTGGCTGTGACATACGGACGGACAGACGGACGGACGGATGGACAGACATGACGAATCCATAATGGTTCCATTTTTTGCCATTCGGCTACGGAACCCTAAAAAGTGGCCACCTTTTCCCGTTAATCTGTTTGTTATGTTTTGTAATTGTTATTAAAGTTTGTTATGTATCCCATAAATTGTGTTTTTACTTCCGCTACAAAAACATATCGTCTGATTGCAAGGAAATTCTTTAGTTAATTAGAAAACACAATAATAGTATGGGGGCGCCACTGGACGCTCGACGTTTGCTCGGTGCAGACTTAATGTAGCATTATACATATAAAACTATAAATATCAGTCCAGTAGTAAAACATGTCACAAGTTCAGAAACCTGAATGATTAATGATTATATGTATAAGTTACAAAAATTAATGTGCTAGACAACCACATCACACCAATCATAAAACAGTTTAAATATATAGACATGTATACATATATTTTTTATCACAAAGATACATAAAAGCATCTCACCATTAAGCTCAATACTCTTTGTTATAACATTCTTCTGTTTCTGCAGATATAGCGAGATCTTTTCCAGGCCGAGCACCCTCAGGTCCTGGATGCAGACCAGCATGGTGAGGGTCAGGTGATCAGCTAGGGGTGCCGGCAGCGAGGTCCTCCAGGGAGGCCCGAGAAGGCCGTGGGCCAGGTAGAAGCAGTTATTAAAGAATAGAGCTGGAAGATAATGTGGTTTAATTAGTAAAAAAATGTGTCAAGATATTGTATTAAAGGTAATTAACTAACAAAACATATATAGTTTAAAAAGTTTTTCAGAGATAAACCAGTGACAAGCATAGAGGCATTCTAAGTCTTCACTGTTGCTAACACACTTGCTATCTTAATATTCCAGTCTTAGGTTTACTGTCTTGAGATTTCAAATGTCCATGAGCCTTAAATCAGGAGGCCTTTATGTTTATTTACTTGTCCTCTGCTTAATAATAAATTATATAGGTAGTTACCTATTTAAATAGTCATAGTCATATCATTTATTGCATTTATGTGTTACATTTGTTGTTACAATTATTCGTATAGTCCAACATAAACCCTGTAAGGGCACAGCAATTTACAAGTTTATTAATTTACACAAACTTAAGCTATGTACTTATAACTAATACTTAAAATCTAAAAATTCATGCAATGTGTAAAAGCTATTAGCTATTAGAAAATCCTTTAATTTTTTATAAAATATTTGGTGTTCTTCCATTAATCTAATGGTCGGTGGTATTTTATTGTATATTTTGACCGCCATGTGATGAGGCCCTGAACTAACCATTTTCATTCCATTAGTAAATGTGCTTAAAAGCTTGTTCCTTTGTCTTAAGTTATGCGGATTAAGCTGTTTATCTCTTGATCGGTCAAATAGATTAGGAAATAATTAATATTCATGTATGTTTATGTATATAATAAAGCGTCTAATAATACCAACCTATGTCCAGAGGACAGCATTCTAAATTGACCTTAAACTTCTTAGGCACAATAGTCTGGTACATCACAGTAATATCCTTGATGTAGGACACTAGCTGGGTGCTGTACTTGTCAGGCAGTTTGGTGCTTTCTTCTAGATGATCCACTATCATTCCCAAAATTTTCTTAACATTTTGTGAAATTACACATTTAGACAGAAATACAGGTTTATTCAAATCCCAAACATCTTTCTCCGTTTTCTCAGTGACTTCTAATATGGACTCGTTTTCATTTATTATCTCAGTACCGACTACTTCTGTGCCGTAGGAAAGGCTTTGACTGAGTAAGCAGCGCACATCATATAGCAGTTTGTCGCACTTCTTGTTGTACAAAACACATTCTGTGTCGTCAATATACTTGTTTAGTGGGGATTTGGAAGCCTCAACAAATCTTGATTCTATCAGGAATTTGTTAAAAGCATCCAATTCGACAACAAGATTTGTATAGTTCTCGTAAGTACTTGTACAAGAAGGCAGATTGTTTCTGACACAATCTTGTATAATTTTATTAAAGAACTTCTCTCTGATGGATTCGGCAAATATTTCAATGAATTTCTTTTCACTCTCTAATTGGGAACCTAGAGTGGACTGCAGGAACTCAAATATCGCTGTCAAATTGTTGAATATTGTCTGGTAATTTGGTCTATTTTTATTACCAAGGGTGATTTTGATATTGAAAACTACCGCACCAATATGGTCTTCTGTGAATATTTCACAGTTATGCCTTATGACATTGTGCAGTAACTGGTTTATGAAGAACTGTGAAAATAAACCAAGCTCAGCATTTAACCTTTCTGTGATTTGTAATGTCCTTAGCACTTTTTGCAACACAATTGGGTCGCTTTGCTGAACAGATAGTGAATAAGTAAGAAAAGGTAGACTTCTCTTCTCAGACCAAGAGAAAATGTCTTCCCAGTCCACACTTAGGTGTGCTGTGTAAAGTGCCAGTTGGTTTTCACTTTGTGCCACCATGTTTAACAGTGCCTTACCAGCATCGCCTTCAAATTTCAACTTCAGAATTTCACTTTGAAGTTCTTTAACAGCTAACATAGCTTCACAGTAGTTGTGTCTGCGAAATTCATGGTTTGCTTGCTCCAGAACACGCTTGCCTTCTACCGCTACACATAATTCATTCAAAACATCCATTGACTTCTTTAATTCATCGCAGCGGTCATTAAATTCGTCGTCCGTCACATCGAACTGTTCACGTAGTAAATTAACGCTTTCAGTTATCGTAGAGTAGTCGGTAACGATATTTCCTTTCCTATTCTTGTAGTTCAATTGCTCCAGGCTCTTAGTTGTCGTGTAATTAAGGTAAGAATCGATAAAGTTTTGTTGCAGGGTCCATGATAATAATTGCACTCTATCGATAAGGTCTTTGAGTTGCGGCGTTAATTCATCGTTGTGTTTCTTGAAATCCTTTTGCTTGGTGGAATCGACTTCTTGTAAAACAGCACTTAATAAACTCATTGTTTTTAACTTATGTAAAGCACAGTGGATTCGTTAAGTTTGGTTCACAGATAATAAGGGTACACCTTTGATTTTAGTTCCTTTGTTTTTAGTTTCAGTTAAGTCTTTGAATTTCGAATTGACTTTGACGTTGGTTTGACATGGTTGTTAAGAATCTTTACTACTTGCAAAGACACTTCACTATCTTTAGGCAAAAATAAACATTTTATGGATACTGTCTTTAATACTTTTATTGGCCTATATCTATGTATTATAATTAAATTATGTATTATGATATTATGAATTACGAAATGATAATTCACCCACTAAGTTCCAACAATCAAGAAAAGTAGCCAAGTTTTTGAACACATGTCTTTGCGTTTAGTTTCTGTTTTTTACCACTGAAGTAACGAAGCGCGAAAAATAAAGTTAATTGTTTTTCAACTTACGAATTAACTAGTTACTGATATCTAGAGTAAATTACTGAAAAAATAAACAACTGAATGTTTTAGTCGAACTTTTCGATTGGAAGTATCCTTGAATACAACGTTGCTGTATCTTGTTAGATCAATATTAGTTTCAAGGCACTGCTACTTCTCGATTGAGTTTGCTACGATTACAATTGTATCTTTCTTTATCTTTTGTCAAGATGCACGATTGCGAAATCGAAACTCTTAAATCTGAACTCGAGCATGAAAAGTCGTGCAGGTAAGGTTTTTATTAGAAATTTTAATATTTGCTTAGAAATCCCTAGTTGCACACTTTAGTGCTTTGGCACAGGCGTTGAAGTGAGAAGGTACTAAAGTGTGCAGCTACCTTTCCGGCCGTCTGTACCTACTATGCATTATGTACAAAAAATGCAAATCCTATTCCGGTTAATGGTATTTCATAATTATATAAAATATCATTAATTCCGGTCGCTATTCGGATCTTTATGTGGTTCACGCGAAAGGGACCTACTATTCGTGTTGGCATCTTTTACTTGAAAATAAAAAAAAAATGAGAATTCAACACGAATATTCGACGAATCCCGCAGATTTATTTATTTATTTATTCAAGGCTCACAAAACAAGTTACAATCAGAAATAAAACTAATATCTTGATAAAAAAGAATACATGAATCTAGACTATAACTCTAAACTATGTGTGCACAAAATGATTAAAGTGTATGTAAATGTTTGATGGTTAGTGGTATTAGTTAGGTATCTTATACAAAGTTAGTCAGATTTATTTTATAAGTTAGTTTTACAGAGAGGAATAATATTATATTAATTACTCTAGTGAATTCAGTACAGAATATATTGTGAATTTGGTTTTTAAAAGAGGGCAATTTACTGTTAAAAATATCCAAAGAAGAATGCTCGGTCGCGGTATCATTATACAATCGGCACATTCGGGTTATAGGGTTGTAGTAGGACGTGTTATTTTTATAAATTTGAAGTAGAAATATTTTAGGCGAGGGATTACGAGCTTTGAATTTAATTCTAAAACATATAAGGGAAAGAAGCGATGGGCAATCAACATAGGAGTGTATGATTTTGAAAAGACAGACTAATTCATTGGATTTACGACGTGAAGCTAATGATGGTAGATTAAATTTTTCAAGTCTACCAGCGTACGATCGAACCTCTCGGCCCAAATGAAGTCTCCAGCAAAGTATGTTTAGGAACTTTTTCTGCAATCCTTCAATTCTGTCACTATGCACTGCATAGTAGGGAGACCAGATAACAGAGCCATATTCAACGATGCTTCTCACTAGTGAAAAATAAAGATACGTGAAGGTTCGTTGGTTCTTGAAGCTCTTGGTTGAACGAGAGACAAAACCGAGCATTTGGGAACTCTTTGAGACGATATGATCGTAGTGAGAGTGGAATGTTAAACCTTCGTCCAAATATATTCCAAGATCTTTGACAACTGACTTGCGCTGTAGGGTATAATTACCCAGTGAGTATGAAAATAAATGTTTATTCTTTATGCTAGCAAAAGAAATGACCATACATTTGTCAACATTTAGGAACATCTCATTTTTAGTACACCACTCAGCGATTCTAGATAAATTAGCCTGTAAGTTGAGGCAATCATTAACGTCATTGATTATAGAGTATATTTTTAGATCATCTGCGTATAAAAGACAGGGGCAAGATAGTTCATATACCAAGTCATTAATAAAAATTACAAAAAGAAGAGGCCCCAAATGGGACCCCTGTGGTACACCGGATGTAATTTCTAAAGGTTTCGATAGATGCCCCTTTATGCCTACAAGCTGACTCCTATTTTCTAAGTAAGATTTTACCCATCTGAGCAAATTTCCGTGAATACCGTAACCCTCTAGCTTATGGCAGAGAATAGAGTGATTGACTTTGTCGAAGGCTTTAGAGAAGTCCGTATATATCGCGTCCGTCTGCGCCCTTTTAGCAAAAGCAGCACATAAATAGTTCTTAAATTCTAATAAATTGCTTACAGTGGATCTATTTGAAACAAAGCCATGTTGCAAGGGAGACAAAAATACGGAAAAGTGGGAATATAATGTGTTATAGAGAGTTGACTCAAATATTTTCGCAAAAGTAGACAAAATACTGATAGGTCTGTAATTTTCACAACGGTTCCTATCGCCTGATTTATAAATAGGAATTACGTGAGCTTTTTTCCAAAGATTAGGAAAGACGCCAGATTTAATTGATTTGTTGAATAGAATACAAAGAGGCAATCCTAGTTCGTCGCAACAGTTTCTAATAAAAGACGGAGGGATACCATCAGGGCCAGGTCCCTTAGCTAGATCGAGACTTTTTATCTTCTGGTATATGCAATTGACGCTCACAGTAGCATCACTTAAGCCGTAATGATGGGGGGGAATATCAAAGCGAGTAGTTAACTGGCTTCGTCCCTCGAAAACTGAACCAAAGTATTGAGAGAACATCTCACAAACATCCTCAGGATTAGAAGACTCAACATTATTATATTTCATCGTGATAGGAATGCAATTTGAACCCTTCATGTCATTGACGTATCGCCAGAAATGCTTAATATTATGCTTAATCGAGTTCTGAACGGACATTAAATACACATTGTAGCATTTGTTGATAAGAGTCTTGCACCTTGCACGCAATACATCGAAGGCGTCATAGTCCAATGGATTCCCATATTTCTTAAAGCGCTTGTGGTATTTAGCTTTTTCTTTTAAAGAGCGTATCAAGGTCGGATTAAACCAGGGTGGGTACGCATTTGATCGAAGTATTTTTAAGGGTGTGTGTTTCTTAATAATTTCGTTCAATTTATCATAAAACAATTGTACTGCAATATTAATATCCTCACATTGAAAAAGATAATTCCAATCGATCGAGTCAAGGTCACAACGGACTGACTCAAGGTTACATTTGTTAAAGTTCAGTCTCTTCTGTAGGTTAGCTTTTATAAATTTATGGGGGGTGTCCGTAATCGGAATATCTATAAGCAGTGGGGGATGATGCTCATCTATACGACTCAGTGCAACAGCACCGTATACTCTTGTGCAGTTGATTGAAGAGAAAACGAGATCAAGATACCTATTGTTTTTGTTAGGAATGCTGTTGAATTGCGTGAGATTACACAAAGACACCGTCTCCATAAGAAGTATAGATTTAGGGTCGTGTGCTGGAGTTGGTACCATATGGTTAAAAGTTAAAGATTGTGTCCAGCTGATATTTGGTGTGTTAAAATCACCGACAAATATAAATTCATGATCTTTATTCGCGTCTAGCATTCTCCTTTGAAGATTTGAATAAAATGTTGTTAGTTTATTTATTTCTAAATCAGGCGGTAAGTAACAAAGGCATATTATATATACCCTACCATTGATAGCAATACTTAGCCAAATATCCTCAACTTGACTTTCCCAGGCATTTAAACGATTAATTGTAAAATGTTTTTTTACGGCTATGGCAACCCCCCCGCCGTCATTTTTAGTTACCGTAGTTGAGTTACGATCTCTGCGAAATACTCGATAACGCGAATCCAAATATTCATTATCAAAGACGCTTTCATTGAAATTAGTTTCCGCGAGGCAAATAACGTCATAATTACTGTTCAGGATATTTAGGTAAACGTCGGTTAACTTACTTCTAATTCTATTAACATTTTGGTAATAAACAATCATTATACTATTCTTTAAAAGTCCAAATAAATGCGTGATAAATATATAAATTAAATTAACATTATTACAAAAATTATTTCAATTTCTTTAAACAATCCAAATTTTTAATATGAATACAGTTAGATTCGTCATTCTTACGTACATAAATTTTACCGAACCTCACCCACACATATGAAAACAGTTTTGTTTTGGCTACTTTTCTGGTCTCTGCGTAAAGCGATTTGCAGTCCGGCGAAAGGTGCTCAGTTACATATATTCTCGTTTTCTCGCCGGTGATGCCGAGGTGCGTACTGTTAAGCAGTTGGCTGGCATCTTTGGATTTTGTTTTGTTGTAGCGCCTCGCCATCGACAAAACGGTGTCACGAAGCCTGGTGGAGGGTAGGGTAACCAGTATGTTCCGTGGTCTGGTCGATTTAGCATCCATTTTGGCAACTCTTCTGCAACCCAGCACGTTCGAGTCTTCCATGTTTAGGCCAATAGTGGAGCATAGTTGTTTAAACAGTACCAAGACATTCTCAGAACGATTTTCAGGAACTGCCTGTAATTCTATATTGCAGCTGCGGGACGTATTTTCAATGGAAGACATACGTAGGTTCAGGCTACGTATCTCTGCATGTAGAAAACTGTTTTCAGCTTCTAAATGTTTTATAGCTTCTTTTTTATTAAGTAACTCTGACTTTAACGTAGATTGTTCCGCTTGAATGAAATCCGTGGTAGCTGTGAAGTTGCTTTCGAGGTCTTTAACCACTGTTTTGATCTCTGATTGTACTAATTTCCTAACGTCTTCCTGAATCGCCGTCCGAATAGATACCATGAATGAGGCAAGTGAATTTTCCAATTTTCTTTCTATAATGGTGGAGACCGAGGTGTGAATTTTTTCGTCTAACAGAATACTGATTTTTTTCATGGTGACAGGATCATCTTTCCCTTGAGGTGATATGTTTCGGGCGCATTGACTCATTTCATTTGGTCCGATACCGACTTGGGACACTGAAACCTGGTCTCCCTGCAGAGCATCGTCAACGGACATGGTACTTTCATCTAGCGCCGAGCAGTCGAATTGCCTCCGTACTGGAGTGCTGTCGTTTTTACGGCGCAATGTTATATTTACGCAGGGCGTGCAGCGCCAGCCTTTAATTAATTCATTAATGTTGGACTTGTAATACGCTGTTGTAATATTCATACATTGGTAGTGATAGTCACTTTTGCACAATGTGCACTTCAGTAATTCCAAATTTGCGCGTATTTCGCCCTGACACGCTGAACATATCATTATAATGCTTGTTTAGAATAATTGTAGGCCTAAATGTTTAAAATTTGCCGTCGGAAAGATAACGCTGTTAGTAGGCTGGCAGATCGTGGTTAACACCCCCAATTAGGGTTTGCAATATTCGTTGGTTTTTAATATTCGAATAATATGAATAGTTCGATTTCCGATATTCGAATATTCGAATTTTTCGGATAATTTGAATATTTATTGAAACAAAACGAATTAATGGTTTAATGTTGTAAAATCAAATAAATAGGCCTTAAATATTTAAAAAAAATAGCATTCCGTGGTCAAATTAAATATTATTAGTTATTAATATAGCAAGTAGCAGGAAGCGAGCGACCCAACTACGTCACTCAACTCACTCACTGCTCGTTATTGTAATATATTTTTATGAGCTAAATTTGTTTTTTTGGGAATGTTAACTTGTAGATACTAACTTTAATTAAGTAAAACAACATAAAATAATATAACAACCATAAACCATAACACAATAACTGAAAAAGAAAACTAAAATTAAATAAAACTAACTCTAAATATATAAATTACCTACCTAACTAAAACATTAAATCTAAGAATGGCCCCTGCGGCATTGTACCAACGATGCTGGCAGCATTTCCTCGCTGGATGGTTAAACTTATACGTTGAGCGAGGAAACTGCCAGCTCTTCGGTCTCC
The DNA here is from genome assembly GCA_963966035.1 of Acleris laterana. Classification (NCBI taxonomy): domain Eukaryota; kingdom Metazoa; phylum Arthropoda; class Insecta; order Lepidoptera; family Tortricidae; genus Acleris; species Acleris laterana. The sequence goes on along the minus strand of OZ014453.1, from coordinate 15,622,630 downwards.
CGTGACGTCAATGAGCCTCTTCGAAACTTCTTTGAAGAGGCTTCGAGCGCTAGGACCCCACGGACCAAGGGTCTCGACACCGAATGGAATAAACATATTATATTCTGGGCCGAGACCACTATATTTTACTACCTTCATGCTTTCGGCCGCTTCAGCTGCCGCACCAGCCCTATTAGAGGTCCGGTGGAGATGTGATGGGGCTAGCGTGTCTACACAGGCTGCATCCCACACTAGCACCCGTCCCATATTCCACGGGATCAAGGTCATTCCGTCAGGTCTCTTGCCATCATTTCTAGAAATGCCTGTCGGCTCTAAAAGAGCCGGGACCTTTATTGAGGCAAGAGACCGACGAATGATGTCGTTGAGTGCGGCGTGTCTGGAAAAGCGGCCAGCACTTCTCTGGCAAGAAAGTCCGTGATGTCCTAGCCGATCTACGTCACTTCCGCATGGGCAGCGATGTGGAGCGCAGACCGGGACCACAAGGCGAAGGCAAACTGAAAGTCGGAGTGTGTTAGGGTCTAGGAAAGTTCCAGTGCTTGGCGAGGGATGAGCTTGAAGCCAGTATCCAGCCTCCCTTGTACCGACTGCTAAAATTCTAGCACGATCCGCTGCGCAGCTCTAGCTAAGAAGGGAATCAACAGTCAATTTGGGAATTAGTTTTAAAACTCATGTTGTCTCATGTTATATTTGCATTACAGTTTAATATTTGCTTGCATTTCTCAGTAGGTATGAAAAAAAGCTGATTCCAGCGTTCTATTAAAAGTGGGAAACTATTTCAATCCTTTTTAGTACTATTCAAAATATCCGAATTATTCGAATAAGTAACACTGCCGTATTCGAATTTAATTTGTGTCGGATATTCGAATAATATGAATATTCGAATATTCGAATTGCAAACCCTACCCCCAATTGAGTAAGAATACGAAAATGTAATTATCTTAGTCACACTGCTGCAGTTTGCTATGTAATGCTAGCTTGCTTACACTTAAGTAATTGATTAGTGATAATTCCTGATATCGCTGTGCTAGATGGCGCTGTTATTAATTAATGTTCACAACGATATTATTTTGGAAATAAACAATACCACAATAGTAAATATATTGTAAGTCTTTTGTTACTTGTGTTACCTCAATGGTAACACCCTTTGATAATGAATTCTATCACTTTGTAGCTGCAACTTTAAACTGAGTTTGTGCACCTTGATCGAAACTGTTATTACACCTCAATGTTAAATGGGTTTTAATGTGGATGCCGGGAGATAATGTATATTCCAGTAGGTTAGGTATTAGACAATGGACATATGTTTTATTATAACGATTTGAATTGCACTTTTCCACTACAATAAGTCACATTTTAACGTTTAAAACTTTTAACCGTCTTCAATTTGTCTAGTAGTTGACACTTGCAGAATAAATTTTTACACAGCACAAAAACAATACATACACTTTACAATTCACTTAGATAACGTTCTGACTTGAGTTTAGGGTGTTATTTCACAGAATTTTATAACTTTTACTGTAAAACTCGACGAATATTAATTTAAAACAATATTTTTATAGAGGTACCGATACGTAGGCCACTAACGCCATCTTATTGAGATGTTGCCATAGGTGTTCCAACAAAAGCAGGTAGTATTTTATGGCCAAACAAACATTACTATAGGGAAACAGCAGCCTGGCAGAACAGCGATTTAGAGAAGCAAATCGAAACCGTCCAAGAAGACCTTCGCAAGAATGACTATCCCTGGGACCACGACGAAGACTTGCAGAACGAGAGCTCCAGACACAAGCTTCTTCTGGAAGCCACTGAACAGCTGCGAGCGGAGCTGCCGATCTGGAGGGAGAAGTTGAAGAACGCGAAGGTTTGCGGCCCAGGTGACTATTTAAACTATGTTTTGTTACTATAATTTCAATTCCTCATTATTTAACGTCAAAGGATTCATTAACGCGGTGCACGGACACCTGCAATACCAGTGGCCTGTTTTATAAAGCTACAAATTACAAGGTTACAAGTTTCCATTTGACACAACCTCGACCAATGATGACCAGCCATTTGAGCAGTGTTGCCAGTTTAGACCTGTAAAATTGTAACTTGTAGCTTTATAAAACGTGCCCTATCAAATCGCAAATGCGTTGTCAGTCTTTGCTGTCATTTTGCTTGTCTTTTAAAGGATTTGTCACACTGGATGCGTTCTGCGATCAGGTCAAACTGATTTAATTAAATTTGAAGACCTGACCGCAAAGCATCCAGTGTGGCAAATGCCTAAGGGTTCCAAGTCGTAGCGCCACGGAACTGTAAAAATCCCACACTAAACATTGTAATCCAAATTCCAATAGGTGATTCCTGTGTTTTACGCAGAATACTTATATCAAGGGTGACCTGAGAGCCTGAGACCCTACTTTGAAAATTGAAGTTACGAAGCTCCATCCCTTTCTCTGGATTTAGTCTCGAAACTTCGATTTTCAAAGTAGGGTAGGGCCGCTGTCTTTAATGGCCTACGGCCCGCCCCTTAATCAAAATCCTGGCTCTACTCCTAGTGCTCCGTATTCTGTCTGCGTGCCTAATTTTACAAAGTCAACGGCAAACGTCGCGTGGTTGAGCACATAGAAGAACCCGATATTCATACATCTTCATACACTTTGAGTATTTTTATTTTACAGATTGCAAGCTGAAACACGATGACCTGAACATTAACTTGGATGTTCTCACTCCAGTAAGTATTTTTACACAAGTTTGTCATGTTACAACTTACCTAAGTATCGCTAAGCATCTTGCCTACTAGGATACACAATGCAATACTGCAATGCAATGCAATGCTGTTGACCAATCAGACCCGTCATGTTAATTTTGACTTTGACTTTGTTAATTTTGCAAATAATTATAAACTAATTATTGATTTTAGGCTGAACTTCTCCGCACCATCAAGCGGTTTGAGAGGCTCAAGACTGACCTGATCAGCAGCCTCCGCAGCAAGGAGTGGCGTCTGGATTCAGAGTCTAAGGTAGTGTGCATTTCATTGGCTATCCGGTTCAAAGGATCATTCGTCCACGTGTATTAGAAGAAATTGAGTTAATCTTGTACAAGTATACATTTTATATTTTTTATTGGGACTACCTAAGAATTTGCTTAAAATAAGAAAATTCTAAAAGTCGGTCAAATCATTAAAATTATTTACATAAAAATACGTATGCTGACACTACGAAAACTGAGTTATACATCGAAATCGCTCGCGAAACTCCGGCCGATTTGCCGATTTTGCGATATACAGTGTGTCCCTGGATAAAGTGCACAAACGAATAGGGATGAAACTAGACACAATTTTATCGACAAAAAAAAAAATAAAAAAAAATTACCACCTTTATTTATTTTTTTATGATTTTTTAAAAAAAGTCATAGTACGCAGAGGACCTCATCGGAACAAATCAAGATATTTTGGCTCCTGTGGGCTCTATTGATTTGAAACAAACGGAATTATAATCACAAAAGTTTATTTGTGTCAATGAAAATAGAAAAAAATGAGAAAAAATGACATAAACCCTAAAAATAATGACTTTTCCTATGAATTTTGTGTTTTTTTTTCTCGAATTTTTTGTATTTACTCGATTTACTCAAAATTATGCACATCTTACCTCATGTTATTTTTACCAGTAATGGTTGTGTATCTCATTACCTTTTATTTAAAAAAATAACCAAGTGTCTCGCACAATTACAAGATCCTTAATGAGCGGCCAAACAAAGACATTGCGTTTACACTTAATTAGGTAGCCGCTCAGGTTGAAACCCTTAATGGAGGATTAGGATTACATTTTGGGTATGGGATTATAAAATCAAACGATTTATGGAATTTCATAATTACTTATTTAATGTAATAACTGTTCAAAATGCCCACCCCGCTTTTGCAAACACAATCCTGCACGTACTGCTATTTGTTGAGTTGCTCGACGTATCATTTCCGGGTTATTTTTTATGTAATTTACACAATGGACAATTCTGCCACGCAATTCCTCTTCTGTGTTGATAGGGACGCTGTATACCCTCTGTTTCATTGTGCCCCAAAGGAAATAATCCAGTGGTGTCATGTCTGGTGAGCGTGCTGGCCACGCCACTGGCCCTTGTCGGCCAATCCAACGATTAGCATAAGAGGCGTTGAGAAATCCCCTTACGTCAAGTGCGTAATGGGCCGGGCATCCATCCATTTGTAAATACATTGTTCTTCTAGTCTCCAAGGGCACATCCTCCAATTCAAGGGGCAGATCTTCTCTCAAAAGTTCTAAAAATCTGGGACCGTTCAAAGTTCTGGGGAGAAAAATAGGGCCAATGTCACCAATTAGTCCAGCCCACAGATTTATCGAAAACTGCACTTGAAATTTTGACGACCTTTTGATGTGAGGATTTTCTCCCTTGGGGTTCCATTCATGTAGATTCCTGCAGTTTGTGATCCCATGTCGTGTAAACTGACTCTCATCCATCCACAGAATTTTTTGGGTGAATTCAGGATCGTTCCTGATCTGCCGTTGAATCCAAGAAGACAGCACACATCTTGGTACCCTGTCTACGTCGTCGTGTAGATGTTGAACTCGTTGGTAGTGGTATGGGTGAAGACCTTCTTTTTTAAAAATCCGCCAAACCGATGATTTTGAAACTCCATGCTGCAAGGCCAACCGCCGAATACTGGTCGTCGGATCAGCAAATAAACTTCTTAGTATGGCTTCCTCAACAGCTCCATCAATCACTACTCCTGCTTGTTCTCGGCGATCTCGATCCAATCGAAGTCCATTCGACAATCGTCTGTGAAGTTCTTGAAAATTACGAGCAGACGGTACAGGTCTCCTGTTCGGGAATGCTGCCATGTATAATAAACGAGCAGCTCTGGCATTACCTCTCGCCATTCCATAATAAAAGTGGATGTCGGCGAGATCTCTGTGCGTGAACTCACTTAAACGGGGCATTTTATGAAATCCTGATAGTAGAAGTAGTTGTAACTGAGAATAAGTAACGACGAATGATTCGAAGTAACTGATGAACTAAACCTTATCTTATCACTATTTATGCTAATCCTAACATGTATTCCCCGCCCCACCCCAAATAAAATTCAATAAAGAGTAAGGACAATAATCTACCTGGGCGACAACCTAATTAAGCGTAATCATTATGTCATTGTTTGGCCACTCATTAATAATCTTATAATTGTGCAAGAAACCCAAAATGTAATCCTAATCCTCCATTAAGGGTTTCAACCTGAGCGGCTACCTAATTAAGTGTAAACGCAATGTCTTTGTTTGGCCGCTCATTAAGGATCTTGTAATTGTGCGAGACACTTGGTTATTTTTTTAAATAAAAGGCAATGAGATACACAACCATTACTGGTAAAAATAACATGAGGTAAGATGGGCATAATTTTGAGTAAATCGAGTAAATACTAAAAATTCGAGAAAAAAAAACACAAAATTCATAGGAAAAGTCATTATTTTTAGGGTTTATGTCATTTTTTCTCATTTTTTTTCTATTTTCATTGACACAAATAAACTTTTGTGATTATAATTCCGTTTGTTTCAAATCAATAGAGCCCACAGGAGCCAAAATATCTTGATTTGTTCCGATGAGGTCCTCTGCGTACTATGACTTTTTTTAAAAAATCATAAAAAAATAAATAAAGGTGGTAATTTTTTTTTATTATTTTTTTTGTCGATAAAATTGTGTCTAGTTTCATCCCTATTCGTTTGTGCACTTTATCCAGGGACACACTGTATTAGGCTGCAGTATCAATTTTCGACAATTTCTATTCTATTCTATTATATTCAGTAAGTAACGTAAAATACTATCTTGATTGTCCGATACGAAGGACCATAGCCAAAAAAAATAGGTTTATTTTCAAATTTCGAATTGTTTCGAACCGAAAATTAAATAAATAACGGAAATAGGTTATATAGAGAACGTATTTTTAGGTGTTCGTGAGAGTGAACGACCAGAGAACGTATCTGCAGAACGAGCTGATGATCTGCCACAACAACATCTTGAGGCTGCAGAGGAACGGGGCTTACTGGCAGTAAGTATTACCTTATTTATGAAGATTTATTGAGTAAAGTTATCTAGATATTTTCCGCTTTGTAATGGCAAACTCTAAACCCCACATCTAAGTTGAGAACCTCCTTTTAAGGGAACCCTTATAGTGTCTCCATGTCCGTCTGTCTGCCTGCTAGCTGTCATTCTCACTTTTTCTCGAACACTATCAGTCAGCTAGTAGGTACAACTATTATAACTTAGTGAAATTCAGCTTTCAATAATTCATATAATTTAAGCTTTAATCATTTGCATTATGTAGTCATCACTTGTTTGTTTTGATTAAACAATCATTTTACAAAGTAAACATTGTAATTGATCGTCGCTGCGGGTACTACGTTCCAGGCACGGGTCCCGACGGGCTGACGAGCGAGTCCTGGACCCAAAGCGAGGACCTGTCAAGAGGTTCCTAGTCCGCGAGCGCCTGCCGCCCATCGCCACCTAATTGGACCATTGGAAATCAATCAAGTACCTTTGGATACCCATGGTACTCAGCACCTTTGGATAGCCATAGGAATAAATAGCTTTGGATAGCCATTTTTCGGAGTACCTTCGGTTATCCATGGTAATAACACCTTGAATAACTATAAGATTAAATACTAGAGATGGGCCGATTAGGGATTTTGCCGACTAGCCAGTCGGCCGACTAGTCGGTTCTTGAATTGCCGATTAATCGGCCGACTAGTCGGCAATGCCGATCGTAGGTTTTTAGCTAAGTTCGGGTGCAATCGGAAACGTTCGTGTCGCTTCGTTTCTCGCGTCATTCACTCACAACCCAGAGATTGTATTATTATTTTTAAATAATAATAATGTTAATATTATTTCTTGTTTTGATTAGAGTAAAATAAGACATGTTTGTTAAATAATAAATAACGCAACATAGTACAAACTATAACTTATTCATCCTGTGCATTAAAAATTTAAATGTAAAATAAGTTTCTTACAAAATGGTTTAATTTCTTCCTATATTTTCCTAGGCAAATAAGTGCCCAATATTCGGCACTTTTTGCCGACTAGTCGCCGACTAATAGCCGACTACAAATGGTGCCGAATAGTCGGCGTTCCCGACTAGTCGGCGACTAGTCGGCCCATCTCTATTAAATACCTTTGGATAGCCATGGTACTAGATACCTTTGAATAGCCATAGGACTAAATACCTTTGGATAGTCATTGTTCTGAGAGCCTTTGGATAGCGATAGTACAGTCAGCTGCAGAGAAATGTAACCACCTTTGCTAGGAAACTTGTATGCAGGGGGGGTCACTTTTCCCTGCAGCTGACTGTACTAAGTACCTTTGAATATCCATAGGACTAAATACCTTTAGATAGCCATGGTACTAGATACCTTTGAATATCCATAGGACTAAATACCTTTGGATAGCCATGGTACTAGATACCTTTGAATAGCCATAGGACTAAATACCTTTGGATAGCCATGGTACTAGATACCTTTGAATATCCATAGGACTAAATACCTTTGGATAGCCATGGTACTAGATACCTTTGAATATCCATAGGACTAAATACCTTTGGATTGCCATTTTTCGGAGTACCTTCGGTTATCCATGGTAATAACACCTTGAATAACTATAAGATTAAATACCTTTGGATAGCCATGGTACTAGATACCTTTGAATAGCCATAGGACTAAATACCTTTGGATAGTCATTGTTCTGAGAGCCTTTGGATAGCGATAGTACAGTCAGCTGCAGAGAAATGTAACCACCTTTGCTAGGAAACTTGTATGCAGGGGGGGTCACTTTTCTCTGCAGCTGACTGTACTAAGTACCTTTGAATATCCATAGGACTAAATACCTTTAGATAGCCATGGTACTAGATACCTTTGAATATCCATAGGACTAAATACCTTTGGATAGCCATGGTACTAGATACCTTTGAATAGCCATAGGACTAAATACCTTTGGATAGCCATGGTACTAGATACCTTTGAATATCCATAGAATTAAATACCTTTGGATAGCCATGGTACTAGATACCTTTGAATATCCATAGGACTAAATACCTTTGGATAGCCATGGTACTAGATACCTTTGAATATCCATAGGACTAAATACCTTGGGATAGCCATGGAACTAGATACCTTTGAATAGCCATAGGACTAAATACCTTTGGATAGCCGTATTGACATGTACTAAGTATTTTGGGAAAGCAGTAAGCAATAGTACTGATCTTTGGGTAGTAATAGTACAAAGTATTGATGCATAGCATTGGTATTAAATACCATTGGATAACCATGGCACTAGCTACCTTTGGGCGGATATGGGAAAGTACCATCGAAGGAAACTTATACTTACCTACTCGTATTTATTTAAACAGCTTTATTCGGAGGATGAGTCCGACCAGCATAACATTCACTTATAAAGATTGGTATATTGTACTTCTAGATTCATCTTTCAAAGACTTTTGAGTGTAAAACCCACCACCATACCCCACCGTACCATTGAATGGCGATGCCATAGTAAGTACCATTTGGTGGTACAAATACTTCTGGGTTGAAAAGGTACAAAAAATCTAATTAGAGAGCAATTTCATCACGTTTATTAAATAGATAAAGCAAAATGTGTTCCTTAGGACGATAATTATATAGTAATTTTAACTGTTAAGGTATATAAAGTATGAAATGATGTCATCGAAGATATCCAAAATTGATCCTATTGTGTATGGCGTTAGGGCGTGTTCAGATATTTTTAGACACGTATGCACACATTATTTGATGGAGACGGTAGATACATAAGGGATCATCTCTTATGACGTTTATTATACTAACACGTCAAAGTCAGAGAACAAAAAAACCATAGGGTAGTTTTAGAGTGTTAGTAAATGTAATCAAATATATAAATAGGTATTGAAACAAGACGGAATAATTTAATTTATTTATGCAAGTAGAGGACTTAACTATTATACTATAATGTTCCTTTAGCTATTAAATATTAATATGTTTAATAAAATATAAACTTAAATAAAATTTCGACGTGGTGAGTGGTGAGAGACAGACAGAACCACAATGTTTTTATTTATTTATAATAAGTGGTAATCACCACAAACAAACAGATTATGTTGCAATTATCACTTCGAACCAATGCACTATTAAATTTAGCCAAGCTGTAATTTGTAATGATTGAAAATATTTTTCCTAGATTATAAAAAGCGCTCATTCCCTTTATACCACAAATTTTAAATACCGGATTCTCATTATGTCGGAATTTCAAAATTAACATTCAAAATAAGGTAATCGTCAATAATTTTTGACCAAGATTCCGAATCTGGTGATTTGTACAATCTGGTATTTTTGGAAAGGGCTTTAAGAAGTACGTTTATAGAGAACTAGCTCCTGCCCGCGACTCCGTCCGCGTGGAACTCGTTTATATCGTAGCTCCATACAAATTTTAACCCCCCATTTCACCGCCTTAGGGGATGAATTTCGGGAAAAAAACTATCCTATGTCCTTTCCCAGGATTCAAAGTATCTTTGCACCAAATTTCACCTCAATCGGTTCAGCGGTTTAAGCGTGAAGAGGTAACAGACAGACACATTCCGCATTTTTAATGTTATAATATAGTCTATAGTATAGTATTAAAATATTATAGTATATAGTATGGATAGAATTGAAAATAAATATTATTTCCTAGAGTTTCCGCCTAGTCAGTAAAACTAGCATATTACAAAATGATTTATTTACATAGTATAATATGACACGTAGCGGCAGGCCTAGGCAGTATTGAATGTTAGATATCTAAACGAGAAATAAAGGATAAATGTTGAACGCTGGTAGTTTCAATTCCCTGTGTGGCGGTACCTGGCGGGCGCGTCCACCGTCACCGACAGGTACTCACTCTCGGGCTCTGGGTATGACCTGCGATTAGAAGACGCTGAAAAAAAAACATACTTAGGTTAAGTAATTGAATTATCTTTTTTATCTTTACATAGTATAAAAAGTCGTTTAATAGTTCGTCAATAGGTCGAGTGATTCAAGAGGAAGGTTTTTATGTATTATAGTGCGCGGCCGTTAAGAAGTCAATCCTGACAGCTGTCATCGCAGTACAATTTATAACCTATTCTTGGCTTTGAGGTTATAATTTGTACTGAAATGACAGGTGTCACGATTGGGGGGGTTATTATGAAATGGTAGTTATGCAGCATTAGTAACTGCTATAGCTTTGTCCTATGGCTTTACGTTCGCCGTATAATGAACTGCATAGCCATGTCATAATAACCGCCCTGATCTTTCGAACTGTAATAGATGGCGGGTTGTTTTTTACCATTATATATGTATGTTATTGTTATTACGGCGAATTTATTTTAAAGAAAGTAAAATAAACAACGCTGTACCTAGTCGGTTACTAAGTTCTGTTACTAAGATTTATTACAATTTAAAAAATAAAGTAAAGAGTTTCATAAACCTGTAGTTCATCAATCGAAACCTTATTTTATATAGACCAAAAATAAGCGTTATTTGTATTCTTTACTATTGCAATAATTTGGTGTACGAGCTTTAAGCATTCCCATTCGGGGCAGGAAAGCATGGGTCAAAACACGCACGACCACGATACTGATAACGGCTACAACTTTTGTAAGAGTTCTCGTATTGAGTCGAAATTTGCGTGACATATTGACCAGACTTTTATCTTTAAATAATGATACGAATGTATTCCAAGCAACTAAAGATCCGCTTATACTCCGGTCAATCTTCAAGTCTCATTAAATTGACGTTACGATTTCACATCAATTTGCAGAAATACGAAAACAGACCAACTTTCGTGCTTCATAAGCTTGGTTTTTGAGTATCGCTAAGACAATAATGCTGGTCTCTGAACATACCCAGAGATGAGGGGCTCCACAAAATTAAATAAAAAATAATATTGGTCAACAAAGAGTAACCTTTAAAGCCTTTTCAAAAAGTGAAATTTTCATAAAAGTCGTGCGTATTTTTATCGATGTATTTTATTTTATGTTAAAAGGTCGTATCGGAAATTGCGGCGACTATATAGAATGATTATTAGTTCCTAAAAATGTACATTAATTAAGCTTTTAATTTTTATATATTTTGAAATTAAAAAATAAACAGAAGTTAGGTTTTATTTGATTAAACCTTAGCAACAGAACTTAGTAACCGACTAGGTACTTAGTAAACGTTTTCATTTATTTTTGTTCCATCGTAAAAGCGGTAATACATAACAAATACGCTATGGTTATTAAACAAAGCCTGAATAAAAATAACAATAAAAATTGGGGTGGTTAGGCTCGCGCTGATTCAATTCGAAATCGAAGCCATCAGTGCGCAAGTCCGACTCGCACTTGACCGGTTTGTTGGTGTACAAATGAATACTGGAGAGTGTAGAGGTAGTATGTGTGAGCTCACGGTGGACGCAGCTGCGGCGGTCGCGGTGCAGGCGCAGCGGGCGCGGGCAGGCGCACACGTGGCCGCCCGCCACGTTCACGCACGCGTACGCGCACCCGTCCACGCGCAGCGAGCACTCGTCCACGTCTGCGCAGTCAACACAAACTCAAGCTGTAACCTCGCCGTCAACAGAACTTGTCAACGATGTAAACTAATTAGTACTGTTTGACGGGTCTATATCTATTATTAGTCCTATCGTTGTGTCGCATAACGTCTTTTGTCCTAATAACGTGTGGCATACACTTTGTTCCGCATATTTTTGATTGTCCGAAATTGTTGCTCCTATTATCGTTTGTCCTAAATATTATTTGTCCTATCGTTTGATGTGGCTAAGATTCAACTGTCGAATGATTGATGTGCATAATTGTAATATTCCTAATATTTAATGTGCTAATAACCTAACCTAACCTAACCTTGTCAAACTTGTTGGTTCTGGCGTTTCGCTTCGCTCGTCGTCGTACCTAACCTAACCGAAATCTGACCTGCCTGAAGGTAGAATACGTAACGATTCTGACTTCACGCCTACCATAGTTTAGTTTAAGTGCTGTAATTGTAGCCAGTTTAATAATAGGCAAAATAATTATTAGGACAATTCATGTTAGGAATATTATGTTTTAGGTAATTAGACTTTAGAGTTATCAATATTAGGACAAATTTGCTTTAGGACGTTAAATGAGTATGCGCAAAAATTATTAGGACAAACGAGTAGTATGCCATTCAACAGTATGCCAAACATTCTCGGCCAAACATTTTTAGGACAAAAAACGTTATGCGATACGACAGGCGCCCCTGTTTGACACATAACCTAAAATATTCACCAAGCGTGTTTTTATTAAAAATAACGTATAAATTATAATTCATCTTAAACTTAATATGAAAATAATGGTGTAGTTACTTAAATCATTGCAGAGACCTCACTTGATCTTTCAAAATACGTGATAATCGAGTAATGGTGAATTGGTTCGTTTGGTTTTGTTTACAACTTTTGCAAGTCCTATTGACGCCCACTTTAAAAACCTTGCGTATTGGTAATGTCATCTACATATATGGACCATGTTACATACGAAATCCGCCATTTTAAATTTAAGTACCCAGTGACGACGGTAATGCGACTCCAATGCCAACTCGCTTGTCTGCACGTTATATTATTGCCCCAAAGTAATGTTTTTTCTGTAGCGTATATTCCAATCGTAGTTTCACCATCATGTATGGGCAAAGGAAAAACATCTCTCACATTAGAACAGTGAAGCACTTGCAACATGATTCCGTAACCGTGTCAATAACGCGTGTCAGAACCGTTTAAAAAAGTGGACGTTATACTTATTAGTCATGCTACGATGTGACCCATCCTTAGTAACTGTAGATTTGCCACACAATATGATCTGATGGAGCCCTATAGTGTGGCTTTTAAAGGGGTCATTGCGCACAATATCCTACAGGACCGTAGTGTATACCAATCAATGGGCATATAGTACATTAAATAAGAACACGGCTGCTTATTTTTCTGCTAGTATAAAGTGGTGAGACTCACCGAGGCACCGCTGGCCGGCGTCGAGCGCGGCGTACCCGGGCGGGCAGCCGCAGCCGTACCCGCCGCGCGCGTTGACGCACGTCTGCGTCGCGTGGCACACGACGCGCTCCGGCTGCAGGCACTCGTCGATGTCTGGCGGCAGGAACATGCCTTCACTTTCAGTTATCAAACATTCTTGGAAATATTCGTGTTATTTATAATTACGCCGGATGTACAGTGGCGCCCTCATTACTTTTATTGTGTTTTCTAATAAACTAAAGTATTTTCATGAAATTGGACGGTATGTTTTTGTACTACAAATAAAAACACAACTTATAGGGTATATCTTATAGTTTGATAACAATTCACCTTCGAGTTATTAACTTAACGGAAAAAAGTGGCCACCTTTTCCCGTTAAGCTGACCACACAAAGGGTAATTGTTATTAAAGTTTGTTACGTATCCCATAAATTGTGTTTTTACTTGCACTACAAAAACATTTCGTCTGATTCCAAGGAAATTCTTTAGTTAATTAGAAAACACAATAATATTAATGACCACATCCAAAATTCAGAAACAAACGCTCGCGCTCATCACACAATTATTTACCCATACAGGGTATGCAGGGTCCCTAGGCCTACGCGTAATCACGAATTAGACAAGATGAAGAAGAGAAATTCATCACCTGGAGGGCTTCTTCCCGGTCTAGGCGAGGAGTAATTGCAAATAACAAAATATAGTGTGGTTTCGGGAACTGCCCTGATCTTACCATCGCAGGCCTGCGTGGAGGCGTTGTGCGCGAACCCGCGCGGGCAGGGCCCCCGCGCCGCGCCGCCCGCCACCGGGAACACCGGCGACCGCACCTGATCTGCAACCACGAGGGCCGTTTATAATGCCTGACGTCCTTAGGTACTTGTCTTATTTAGTAAACAAGAAAACAATTCTAACCTAAAATAGTTTTTTGTGAGAAACCTGTATCTGTTGTTACCCTGTATATTAATGTACCTGTATCTTAATGTTCACGGTGACCGATACTTTAATGTGAACATTAAGATGCAACTATAGCGATACTTTAATGATAACATTAAAGTACAACCACAGATACAGGTTACTTAATATAAGAGTTTAGCTTACCGTTTCTGAACATATTATTATTTGAAGTTATGATATGGATGTAGATAAATAATTATCAAAGATCGGAATAGGTAGAGCTAATTTGCCTAAACTGGATGCACCTTCATTCAATAATGTATTCCCATTTCACTCACGCATTTTTTTTTTTTTTTTTTTTTTTTATGTCATAGAGAAGACAAACGAGCACACAGACCACCTGATGGTAAGTGGAAACTGTGACCCATAGACATTCGCATTCACAGGACTGCGATGCAATCCTAAGACTGCAAATGCGTTGCCAACCCTGAGGACTAAGATGGAATGCCTCTATGCTAGTCATTTCACCGGCTGTCTTATCCCCAAACCGGAACACAACAATGCGAACACTGCTGTTTGGCGGTAGGTTAATGGATAAGATGGTGGTAGCGATCCGGACGGGCCCTGCACAAGGTCCTACCACCCGCAACCCCGCATGAATGAATATGCGTCAAGTTTAAGCAAATTAGCTCTACCTATTCCGATCTCTGATAATTATATATTTTTTCACTTTGTATGAAGCTGCCAACTAAAGTTGAAATGAAATTAAAATTACATCTTTGAGTATAATAACACGGGTGGGCTATACGTGTGTGCACGTGCATGTTTTCTCTGTGTGCGTAGCGTAGTGTGCGTGTCTATACGCGTTACCACTACAAGTATGGCCCACCCGCTTTCGTGAGATAAAACAACTGTACAGTACACCAGCAGCAGAAGTAGCTACGCAACCGAAGAGGTCGTAATGATCTGCATTCGAATCTATTGTCAAGAGAATACGTCGTGTCTAGATCATTTTAAGCATGTTAATCTGCTTAGCTTAAGACAAAAGCCTTGATTCAAAATTGACCTCCTATTGTCGTACATGTGTGTCACTTTGACGTAGACGGTGGTGCCACTGTTAGTGTCTTCAAATCACTCGTACATTTTATGTTCTTACCGGATTGAACGTAGAAGTCCTCAGCACTGACCACTTCCGGCTCCGACTCGAAGGTAGCTTCCGGCAAGAAAGTACCCTGCACAGAGCAGACGTTATTGAGAGAGTTAAAAGAAGAAAACTAAAAAGTACTGCTAACATCAATTATTCCGTCAACGTTTTTAACATACATATAAATACATATAATACATATATACATACATACAATACATTTCATTTCATCAATCCGCTATCCATAAGGCGAGCCCCGTTAATCGTCAACGTATATGACTAATGATGAAACTAGAAAATTGACTTTATTCCACTCATAATAGATTCATATTCCATTGACAAATTTCGTTGTATGGTGGGCTTTAGGAGGTCGAGCGTACGCCGGATGTACAGTGGCGCCCTCATTACTATTATTATGTTTTCTAATAAAACAGAGTATTTTTTTGAAATTGGTCGGTAGGTTTTTGTACTACAAATACAACTTATAGTTTAATAACAATTCACCTTTGAGTTATCAACTTAACGGAATAAAGTGGCCACCTTTTCCCGTTAAGCTGACTACTCAAAGGGTAATTGTTATTAAAGTTTGTTACGGATCCCATAAATTGTGTTTTTACTTGAGCTACAAAAACGTCTCGTCTGATTGCAAGGAAATTCTTTAGTTAATTAGAAAACACAACAATAGTAATGTGGGCGCCACTGGACGCACGACGTTTGCTCGGTGCAGTCTTAAGACTGGCGACTGCCTGTAAGGTTGACATTCGGGTCGCTCTCCAGCAGTCATCGGTTTGTGAGTGTCGCCTTTCATATTCAACAAAATAAGTTAAGTGTTTTTGTTTTAGTTAACTTTCCGTACTTTGAACGGGTTACGCGCGTGTAAGCCCGAAGAAATATTGAAATACTATGTCATCATGATTACATTGACGACTGTGTAAAAATTTACAGTTAGTAATAAAATTGTTGATAAAGCTAAATCAATTATACTTTAGACCATGTTACTGACATTTTCAGGGCTTCCAGTTTCTGCCTCAGCACTGGAGAATACTTCATTGTTCGAAGGATCGCCATTCTCGTCGCAGTTCGGCAGATTTGGGCACTTTCTTAGCTGCACAACCAAAACAACTAGTATATCACCTGCTTGAAATCTGTAGATAAAGTCAATTTGTAATCTGTAACAAGAACTGGGCCTCTATTTTATTGGGTAAAAATCATCTTGTTTTTAACATGTTATCGTATTGTCGTTTTGATAGCTCTTATACATACATACATACCTACACATACATAAACTCACGCCTTTACTCCCACAGTGGGGTAGGCAGAGCTACAGAATTTCCAACAACTATTAAAACCCCTTGATAATTCTGTAACCACATTTTGATAGCTCTTATTTACTTGATAATAATGACAGCAAGCTAAAAACAATACCGTAACAAAAATGTCAAAGTCGCGTCTAGAATGATTGTTGAGTTGATGTCATCTGAGTAAATGACTAATGATGAAAGAGATCACTTTCTCGTGACGTGACGTCCCTTTCACTGTTGTACGTTTGGCTATTTGTTATTTCAAACATTTCCCAATCACTCAAAGGTTAACTGGAAGAGATCCCGTAAAGGGATAATTTCGCCTTTGTATAGTCACGGTAAAAAAAGGGTTCGTCTCTTTTCGACCCTATTTCAACGCTATTAATGTCCAAAAGTGATGAACTGTTTCTTACTGTGACTATACATATCTCTTGTGTTTCTGTCTATTTTGTTGTTTGTTATTTTCCATTTGTACGATAATAGTACATTATTGCCTAGGCAGTGAAGCAGGCAATTGCGGGCCCAGGATTGGTTTAAACGGACGAGCTTGCGAGTCCGTTTAAAAATACGAGGCCCGCAATTGCCGTACCTGCCGAGGCATATATAGTGCTTTTCTCAAAAATCGAACGAAAAAAATTGTGTTGGAGTAAAGTAAACAAGCAAGCTTCACATAACAAAAAACTATTACTCTTTACCGCCTTTATGTTTATGACAAGGAGAAACGCAAGCTTTTTTTTTAATACTACTCAAGCTATTCGAGACACAGATAAAAAAGTTATGTTCCGAACAAAATTTGGATGTATAAGACTTGTGCCCTCATTTTATTAAGGCCGTTTTCACTTTAAAAAAAGTTAGATACTAGATAGTAATGACATTTGTATGCAACATTGCGTGCTTGTGTAGCGAGCACGCAATGTTTTTTTTTTTAATTTGAGATCTGTCAGTAAACTATGTACTTCGCATCCCAATATATAGATAGTAATGTCAACTTTTCCTGTCATTTTTGAGAAAAGTATTTACATACATACATACATAGATACGTTATCACATAGCGTGGTGGTGGTGTACCTGCACGTTGTCCCCGGCGCAGGCGCCGCGCCGGCAGCGCCGCGTGCGCGCCTGCGTGCCCGCGCCGCACGACGCCGAGCACGGGGACCACCTGCTCCAGCCCGCCCACACCGCCCCGGGGGCGTCCTGCAATCACACCGACGACTTTTTACACAGAAACAATACAACTTTCAACTACTTCCCGGTTTTGTTGCAATAGTACTTTCAATCAACAAAGTATCATCGTAGTGTAGAACGCCCTCAGACTAGGTGGAGTGACGATCTTCGCAAGGTGGCTGGCAAGAGCTAGATAAGAGTGGCCACGAATCGTGCTCGTTGGCGTGCAATGGGAGAGGCCTATGTCCAGCAGTGGACTAATATAGGCTGATGCTGATGCTGATGATGATGATGATAATGATGATGAAGTATCGTATCATCCCGCTAAATAATAGATTTTTCTTAAAGACCTAACTTGTACCCACCCGCCCGTAATGTTCTGCTTCATCTTAATAGGTACTCGTAGTTTTCTATTAAAGATTCTCTCTGAATTTGTCGAAAGCTCTTTTCAAATACTTATAATTATGCATTTTCTCCTCGTATTTTTTTAGTTAAGCATTATAATAATATGCCTCGGCCGCAACAGGGATAGCCTGTCTCGGATTTTAGCTGGCCTCGCCAAGGCTCGCCCAGCTAATGACCTCAACAGGCGATTCCCTACATTCCGGGCGTAGTCAATAATATAAATACTATTACGTAAAGACCGTATCGTTAATTATGGAAACAAGTTTGAATAGCTCTAAAAAAAAAGTTACAATATTTTATCTTGTCTGTCATAATATGTCAATCTGTTAAGCATATAGTCAAATATTAAAACTGATTATAAAAAATAGTATAGTGGTCTATGACTGGCTGTCATTCTGAAAACATCTGTCCAATTATTTAATTTTTTGTAAATGATTTTATCGTTCATTTTGATTCGCAAATCCAGGGCAGTTTTGTGGGACAACTTAACATTGATGAAGAACTTGCATTAAATAAAATAACAGTGAAAAGATAGTTCCAAATGAGTTAGCGGTCAAGATCACACCAAGCCATTGAAGTGGATGCCCGCCATCTTCAAGGGGCACGACTATGACTGGAAGACTTCGACGACAGGACTGGATTCACCGTACAACGTTGCTTATATATACTTGACATTGGCAAAATTACGTTATTATGTAGACGCCATTAAATAAAGAAATAATAATAATAAAAATAGTATAATTCCTACACACTGCAAGATGAAGGGTCTCTCAGAGAAAAAACGACTTTCAATTGTGACCAAATATTGTAAAGAATCAGGTATGACTATGAGAAAGATTGCTTCAGAGGAAGGGGTTAGCCTGAAAGCTGTTTACAATACGATAAAAAGGTTTGGTATGAATAATACTTTAAAAGATTTACCTGGTCGAGGTAGAAAACGAGGCCCTTCATGTCCTAATTTAGACAAAAAGATATGCGAACATTTTTCCCAAAAAAAAGAGGTATCGATTCGGGATTGTGCGAAAAAATGTCGTACTTCTATTGCAAAGGTTCAGCGTGCCAAGGAGCGTAACTTGCTTGTAACGTACAAAAAGCAAAAACAGCCTAAACGCAGCAAAACCCAGGAGTCTTCTGTCAAAACATGTTTAAAAAATGACTGACTGCTGAGTTTCTTGCGGCGTTTCTTCTCGGCAGTGGTCTCCTCTTGGGAAGCGCTGGTAGATGCATGACGTGTAAAAGTGTCCGTGCGGCCTACTTAAAAAAAAAAAAAAAAAAACAAAAAAAAAACTCGGGCTCGGAAGTTGTACGACCAAGTCTTAACTAAAAATGAACAATGTATTATAATGGACGATGAAACCTATGTCAAACTTGACTATAAAACCCTACCCGGATCGCAGTTTTACACCGTAATAAAAGGAACGAAGGTCTCTAAAGAGGACAAAAATCCATATTTTGCGAAAAATTTGGGAAAAAAGTGATGGTTTGGCAAGCTATTTGTCAATGCGGCATGAAAACATCTCCGTTTATTGTAACGGGAAACTTAAATTCGGATGTGTACAAGAAGGAATGCCTTCAAAAGCGGGTACTACCAATGATACGAAAGCACAGGGGTCGTACATTATTCTGGCCCGATTTAGCTGCATGTCACTATGCTCGCCATGTGTTGAACTGGTATCGAGAGAATAATGTCGAATTTGTCGCGAAATCATTAAATCCTCCGAATTGCCCTGAGATCAGGCCCATCGAGAAATTTTGGGCTCTGATGAAGGCAAGGCTACGAAAACAAGCTAAACCAACAGATAACATCGACCAATTCAAAAAAGACTGGATCCGTACCCAAAAAACTTTCAAAACAGTCGATGTCCAAGGGCTAATGAAGAGCGTCAAAAGCAAAGTGAGAAAACTGGCAAAGGGGGTCAATAAATAACTAAATGAAGCTTTTATGATTCACTTAGAAGATCTAAGATTCGCGTATTAAAAGTTGTTTTTTTGTAATAAAAGGTATTTATTCAGATTACACCATTTTATTTGTTTCCATAATTAACGATACGGTCCTTAGGTACTATTAAGTACCTGTACCTTATTCCAAGCCTATAAAATTGGAGATGACATTTCCGTTTCCTATGGCAAACACGTTACTACCACGTGACTTGTCCTGTTTTACCGCCATTATTTCCTCCCTAATCCAGCGGCCAGGCTCGGTTGCGCACCGAGCTGCCTCATTGGCGTTCTGTTTCCGACAGAAGCAACACGTATTTTTAAATCTTGTGGAGTTGTTAAAGCTTCTATGAGAAAAGTTTTCTACCGCGTGATAAAGTTAGAATGAATAATTTAATTACTGAAAGTGAAAGTGCAAATGCTCCACGGGAGCAACCGGCATTGGGGAATGATGATGCATCAAGCTCATCATCCTGCAGCTCGTCTGGGGAATCTCGCAGGCGGAGGCACCGCCGCCGAGGCCGGCGCCGTGTACACAAACTGGAGAAAATTGTGGGTAACTTGACCCAGGAGGTAAGGTCCTTACGTGATACTATCTATCCAAATATCGAAAATGATTCTGATGTGTTGTCGATTTGTGCCACTGACGATTTCGAGACCATCCCTGCGCCTACCGCACCCATCTTGTCGGAAGGCGGGCCAAATTTGGACATTAATTTCAAACTTGAGACTACCCTCAAATCATCTTGTGCAACCACATCTAAAGAGCATGCAGACATTTTAGATAAATTGCAACACTTTAATACGTCCAACTGGGCTCAGGTACGCTATATAGATGCACAAAAGACGTACGTTTCTTCTCCCGGATTTACAGAATTGGAGAGTAATGATATGATAAAAACGTTTGACCGTAACCACGCTTTAGCAGTTACCGAAAAAACACTAGCGGCTGTTTCTCACGCTCTCATTATTCAAAACGAGAAGCTGAAGGACGGCTTCGACACTTTATTATCCTGGTTAGAGTCTGAAACTGAACCTATAACGATAACAGCAGTTAAAAATAAAATTAATAATATATTTTCTGAGGGCGATTATTCACGTATCCACTTAGATATGTTACAAATGGTGTGCGGTCGGCGTGCAGACATTATACAGCAACGCAGAGATGGTGTTTTGCATTTTGTTAAAGATCGATGCTTGAAGGAATCTCTGCGAAAAATCCCTCCCACTCAGGAACACCTTTTTGATGATAAACGGTTTTCTGATTGTATATAATCTGATTGTATGTAATCTGTGGTAGCACTGACAGCTGATATACGTCAAATTTTTATCTCCGTATTTTATTAAACGATTTTAATATAAAAAATTAAGTAATAGTCCTAATTAGCATCGTAAATTGTAGATAGTAGTGTTTTCGTGGAATTGTAACAACAAAGTCTGGATATAAACATTACTTAACAGTAAAACAGGCCACTTGCGACTGCGCCTGTCAACCGTCAACGGACGTTTTCAAATTCATCAAGAAAACCTGGGGAGTATTTCTTTTAATTCTTACTTACACTGGTTTCGTTTTTATTTTAACACTGTGTTCATGTTCATACTTCTCATTGCTCACTGTTGAAGCCGTGAGCGACGTCAAACACAAAACACTGGCACGGTGAAGACTCTCTTTGCTTGACGAATAGTGGAAGCTGAGCTGAGACATCACATTCGCCACAGACATTGCCGTACACGATACACTGTTCACTAACACCTATTCACTCACATCCCTGTTATAATTATCAACAACCTTCCTTTACTCAAGTTACTAAGTTGTACTCAGCTGTTTTATATATTTCAGTGCATTTGTGGAATTACTGTGAGACAATGAGCGCCTCAAACATGAAATCTCGCAAGGCCACTGCACGCCAGCAAGAAATCCAGCTCAAGGCCGCCTTGAAACAGCTGCAGGAAGCTAGGACCTTGAATGACCAGTTAAATAGGGAACGGGATGACAGCGAGGAGGAACTGAAGAAACTGATGGACAAGAACACGGTGTTGAGAAGCGATCTAGTGGAGTATGACTATAAGTTATCAGATGCTCAAGATAAGTTAGAGCAGTTGCAGTCTGTGATTGATACTTTTAACCAGTGCGCTTCTACCCACGAAGTGGCATTAAAGCGCATCACAAACCTGGAGGAAGAACTGGGCGCAGCAAATGAAGAATTAAATTATTTAAGAAAAGAACGTCAGTGCTATGATAGTTTAACAACACAGAACCTGTACCAAGAGCTGGTAGGGAATAACGATAAGGACAGTAAGAAATTAATATTCTTTAACAGCAATAATAAATTGAAGAAATATGTTAAAATTAATAATTATATTAGGCGAACACAAAAATTAATCAAAAGTCAAAAATGTATTAAAAACTATACTAACATGAAATTAGAATTATCAGTAATGAAAGATAGGGTGCGTCAGTGCAATTATAAATTAGATTCAAGTAGGATAGCGTATGATTTAAATACTCAGAAACTCGATGCTGAGATTACTAAGTTAAAGGACCAGCTTGAAGTTACTTCTTTAAAGTATGTAACCACTCAGAAAGAAGTCAAGGAGCATATTCAGGCTTTCACTCAATTGGTAGAAGAAAGTAGATTAAATGAAGAGCGTTTTAACTCTCTAATTAACAGTGGTTATGGTAATTGTGATAGATTACAAGCTTCACCAACTATTGTGATTCAGCCAGATATGGCTCTTGATACTTTTAAGGAGTCCCCTAGACAAATTTTAAGTAGGACTAAAACTATTGTTTATTCCGACCAACTTGGATCTGGACTAGGTTTACTGTTAAATAATAAATTAAAACAAAAGGTTACAAATTACTGTTACCATAATGCAACTTTAATGCAATTAAGTGATTTACTTTTAAAAGGAAGTTTTGACAAGACCACCACTTTGGTCATTTTGGTAGGTAATAGTCTTAGTGTGGATAAGTCCAGTGTTGATAAATTAATGTCAACACTTAATATAATTGAAGGTAGGGGAATAGGTAAAATAATATTGTGTGCGCTACCATACTCACACAGTATGCCATATAGTCATAATAATAAAATAGCTCACTTTAATTCTATGATGTATAATGCTATATGCTGCAATAAAAAATATCATTTCTTTGATTTTAACAAATTTATAAAGCGCCTTACCCTAACCACAGGAAAAATTCATTTGCCAAGGAAATATATTTTGACTTTGGTTGACCTATTAGCTTTTAATATAGAACCAAATATATACAGTAGCATCAAGTCCCAGCAAGCCAATATTAGCAATAATGCCTTACATCATGATTTAAACTAAATTATAGGACAGCGGAAACACCCTTGAGTATAAATTTAATCCATCAAAATATTCAAGGTTTTTCCAGCAAAGAACTAGAAATAGGGTTGTTCTTAGATAATGAAAATGTACAAATTATGTGCATTACTGAACATTGGCTTAGACCAGACCAATTGATATTAGATTTCATAAATTTTAAATTAGTTAGTTATTTTGCCAGAAAAAGTGCCATTCATGGTGGCTCTCTTATAATTGTTAAAAGTACCCTTAAATCCAAAGAAAGAAAGGATATTATAAAGCTATCGATAGAAAGGATTGTAGAAATTTCTTGCGCAGAACTAGAAAGTTATATAATAATATGTGTTTACAGACCACCACTATCTGATTTTTGCACATTTGAATCTACCATGGAACATGTGTTAAAATTAGCAAGTAATAGCCAGAAGCATGTTATAGTTTGTGGAGATTTTAATGTTAACTTACTTGAAACGTCAAATAATACCACTCGGTTACTAAGTTTATTTAAATCTTTTAATTTAGCTAATCTGTTCTTTGAACCCACACGGATAGGTGTTAGTAGTGCAACCTGCTTAGATAACATTTTTTGTAATTGCGAATGTTTGGATAAAGAAATATTTAATTGTTTTAATTCTGACCATAGTGGTCAGAAGGCATCTTTCTTAAATGATTTTTATCAAAAACCTCAGACGATAACATACCGACCTATAACTAGCAATCGTTTGGAATTATTCAAAAATAAAGTTCAGGCTAATCTTTCAGTGTTACCTTTCTTAAACAATGACTCTAATAGTATTTACAAAGACTTGTTTGGCGTAATTCTACACCAATTTAATAATAATTTTAAAATGAAAACTATTTCTAGGTCGAAAACCAAGTTTAGTGAATGGGCTACTGTAGGCATTCATAAGAGTAGAAATAGGCTTTATGACCTATATAAAGAGAGGGAGGACAATAAGAACGCCGACTTCCTAATTTATGTTAAGAATTATTCGAGGACCTTTAAGCAAGTTTGTTTAACTGCTAAGGCAAATTTTCTTAGTCTTAAACTCAAATCAGCTGACAATAAAGTAAAAACTGTATGGAATATTATAAATAGAGAAACAGGAAAATCAAAAACAAGTGACAATCAAGTCACCATAAACGCAGGTGACAAACAAATCACGTCAAATAAAGACGTTGCCTTAGCATTCGAAGATTATTTTTCAAACATAGCCTCTAATACAACGAAATGTCTTAAATCATCCGCGGTTGAAGCTCAATCATTACTTTGCACTAATGTCAGTAAATGTAATATAAACTTTGAATTCAGCCCTGTAAATTCAGAATCAATAGTCAAGGTATTTAAATCGCTTAGTTTAAAAAAGACTGAGGATTTGTGGGGCACATCAGTTAGAGTACTATTTCATATCATAGATGTAATTGCACCCCATTTATCATTAATTTACAATAATTGTTTATCAGAGGGGATCTTTCCAGATCTCATGAAATATAGTAAAGTCATACCTCTTTTTAAATCGGGCGAGATGAGTGATTTAACGAACTTCCGTCCCATTTCCATACTACCCGTTTTAAGTAAAGTCTTTGAGAAACTAATGCTGAATGATATGTTAGGTCACTTTAATAGAAATAAAATACTTAACAGTAACCAGTTTGGGTTTACCCGAGGTCGATCAACAATAGATGCGGCTTCTGTGCTCATTAAATATATATATATAACAGTTGGGAGAAATCTTGTGATGCAGTAGGAATATTTTGTGATCTTTCTAAAGCTTTCGATTGCGTGGATCATTCGACCCTAATTTTAAAATTAAAACATTATGGATTGTCCAATAAAGCTTCAAGTCTCATGTCTTCTTATCTAAGTGATAGAACTCAAACAGTTGTTGTAAACAAAACGCAATCTGTTGGAGCTACAGTGAAATTAGGTGTGCCGCAAGGCTCAATTTTAGGCCCTTTTTTATTTCTGGTTTATATAAATGACTTACCACCAACAGTAGATAAACTTTGTGAGATTGTACTTTTTGCTGATGATACTTCATTAATTTTCAAAGTAGATAGAAAGTCCATTGACTACAGTAGGATAAACGCCACACTAGTTAAAGTACTTAATTGGTTTACTAGTAACAATTTACTACTAAATGCTAAAAAAACTAAATGTGTTAGGTTCGCTTTGCCTAATGTTAAACCGGTAGATTCTAGTATTTTTCTAAATGAAGAGTGTCTGCAAATGGTAGATTGAAATAAACCGAGCATGAGAACAGGCCGTGTGATTCGAAGGTGACCAGAGCAGTGGAGACTCATCAAATTTATACTTATGAGCGCCAGATGAGTTCACCGTCAAAATGAGAACATGCTAAATAAAAGTCATAAATCAGTAACAAGTAAACATTTATTAATTAAGTCCTCCCCTTACCCTCTTTACAGATTGCCAAGTTGGCACTAGGATTATCTTATAAGTAGTTACTTAAGAGCGAGGCTTTCTCGGTTGCTTTGGTACCGTTATTCTATAGTTATTCAAGAAAAGGTTAGAATTTACCGGCTTTAGAAGTACGAGTTTGAGGGTGTTGGTCGAAATGAAACACGGAGTTTTACCCGGAGAACATCACCCGCAGGATCCCGTATGAACAGAGGTCAGACACAGCTTGGCTACAGGTCAAACAGCGCCCGCCGTTACCATTGAATTGTAGCAGAATCTGACTTGTGGATCGCGGTACCCGATGTACACGCGGTTGGACTTCGTTTTCTCCCTCAATAGTGATAGTTTTGTTCTGGGACCAAATCGTCGGACATCAGCACACCCGTGTAGTTGCGGGGCCGCCGTAAAAGAGTGAAGCGACGTTGAAGTATCATAATAAATTAAGGAATTTTCATTGGTGAATAACTGAAATTAAAACAAATGCTTTGAGAAACATTGTCAACAAAACAATGTCACCGCTTCCAACTAGATACGAATAAATAAGTTTAGAAACCTCACCTGAGTAGTGGATGGACAAAACGTGGACAGACACAGTAGTGATTCTCCTTAGTTAGGACATCATTTGAAGTTAAATTAAACAATCTGGGCCGAACGCTGAAAGTAATTGAACAGATTTATTAGAATGTCACCACATTAGGCAAATAAAAGACACCTTTTCGACTCAAAACTCACCCCGAAGCGAGAAATTGATCCAGCGACTTAAAATTGTGTGTGTTCACATGGTCGAGAAAAATCTGAATGCAGAGGTCAAAAAAGGTCGATAGAAAGATCGAGAACCAATAGTCATGTGTTCCGTTTCGTCGTTGAAGCTAGAGATTTATTTGGACGAAACCGACCGAAATCAAAGACATAATTTATTGAAAAACGAACACACATAAAGAATGGGGAATAGAGGGGAAACTTCAGACTTCATCCTATTTTTACCGAAAAGCATTACTAAAATAAAAAGCCAAAATGGGTGACATTTATCCATACACTCGAACACAACTTGCCTGAAACGAAACCAAAAATTACCGGGTTGCCAACTTACGGCTGCGTTTTGTTCGACACGGAAGACTAATAATGACCAGCCAAATTGTAAGTAAATGAATTATATATTTTAGTAATTAGTGAAGATCTATGATTAAATGTCCTACATGATGCTCAGGATTAGAATATATTCATGTGGAAGCTGAAACAAGTTCAATTGTAAGAAAAATATATGGACGACTGTCAAATGTGACAGCCGCGGATGAA
This sequence comes from Acleris laterana, assembly GCA_963966035.1. NCBI lineage: Eukaryota > Metazoa > Arthropoda > Insecta > Lepidoptera > Tortricidae > Acleris > Acleris laterana. The sequence continues at coordinate 15,595,714 of OZ014453.1, read as the reverse complement.
ATCCAGAAATGTAAACAAAGAAGTATCGAAACGTTACGTTTGACAGTTAATGGCTAAACAAGAAAAATTATATCTGTTTGTTGATGTTCTATTTGTGCAAATATCAGCGTGATTAAGTGCTAAAAAGTTGGGAAAGTGAAGAGAAAAGATAGTATCGAAGTGACGGAATGCATTTCTTCCATAACCGCTGGCCTTATGGACCAAAAGAAGGTAATAAATTGACTTTGAAAGTTACATTCTCGTCCAAACTTCATGTAGGTTGTTTTAGTAGACAAAGTTAGCTAAATCTATAAAATCTAGACTAGAAAGTGTTACAGTACCGTTTTAGTTGGGTAAAATAATTTTATTTCAGAATTAACTAAATTCTGAAATAAAATTATTATAAGCCTCCTCGCTATGAGTAAACATAAAAGGGGAGTAGTAGAGATAAATTATGTTATTTTTTTTAGTATTTAAGACATGGTTTAACTGAACAGAAGAAAGAATATCAGAGACCTAAGTATGAGAAGCATGAAGCTAGAGGTAGCTAGTGAGCTTTGAGGTGAAATAAGCAAGACACATTCTGACAACGTAGGGCAGAATGGCTTATCACCAAATAAGAAGAGTAAAGTAAGAAATATTTTCAGACCGTTTACACCCATGGTGTAAGCGACGGAATCTAGACTACTTAGTGGTCCTATACACTTTACTAAATTAAACTATAAGAGGAGCATACTATACAGATACGTCTTGCACAACTGTAGAAAAGTAGAAAATGGTTTGTCTGTGCCAAGTGTGGGCAGACAAGTGAAATCATGTGTCGTGGAGTAGGCTTCCTAACGTTCCACGGAGAACCTAAACCTCTTCACACTACTACTTAACTAATTTAACAAATATGCCTATGTCTATGTTCTGGACAGCAAAGAAAAGTCCAAACATAAAAAAAAATGTCTGTGCCAAGTGTGGGCAGACATGTGAAATCATGTGTCGGAGAGTAGGTATCCTAACGTTCCAAGGATAACCTAAACCCCTTCACACTACAACTTAACTAATATGTGAGACCTAATGCTTACAACTAAGTTTTTGGACAATACGAAGAAAATCCAAAGAAAATTGGTTTATCTGTGCCAATTTTGGGCAGACAAATGAAATCATGTGTCGGAGAGTAGGCATCCTAACGTTCCACGGATAACCTAAACCCCTTCACACTACAACTTAACTAATATGTGAGACCTAATGCTTACAACTAAGTTTTTGGACAATACGAAGAAAATCCAAAGAAAATTGGTTTATCTGTGCCAATTTTGGGCAGACAAATGAAATCATGTGTCGGAGAGTAGGTATCCTAACGTTCCACGGATAACCTAAACCCCTTCACACTACAACTTAACTAATATGTGCGCGCACTAACCTAATAAAATTACACGGTACTTGCTAACTTACAATTTACTAGTAATGAATGAGTGAGTCGACTCAAATTCTCCTATTTCAAAATTATTAACTATGGCATTAGATGTTTACTTTATTAACAATGCACTTTGGAATAGGATCGGAAAGGCAGACTATGCTGACCATTTCTCAAATACCTAGAATCCAACCAAAAAAATGAGGCTGGAAAACAGTTTTGCAAAAATTTACTTTTTTCAGCATTTTATATATAATTAACTTCGAAAAGTATCATCTTCTGTAAGATTACAATATTTATAAGAGTGAGTAAAGGAGGCGAGACGCTTAGATGAGCGACACCAATGTTAAGTTAGTTTAGAGCCTTTAGCTTAGGCTACATACCTCAGGCGTGACACACGACCAATGAGCTATACACGAGAAAGTAGTCCCGTGGAATATGAAAGAATTTTATTAGATGAGGACGAGACACTCAGTCCTAACAAGCTATCCGTTGACAAAGCAGATACGATGTCTGCAGTAGAGACGTTGAAACAAAGAATCTGAGCAAAGACCGGTGATGTTAATTACAAACACTAAGCTTTACTCCAGAAAACGTCAATAATGAAATATGAATATAGTAACTCATAATAAATACCACCTTTATTCTTAGAGTAGGAAAGGTAGAGTTACACAATTAGGCTTAGATGTTTACCAGCGTAGGGGTGATGGTTGCAAGCCCATCGCCCAACGGTATTGGAAGCCTTCATCTCCTTTGTCGGCTCTTACGACATCCACGGAAGAAATGGAGTGGCACGATTCGGACCCGGATACCACACAGGGAAATATCTAACATTAAGAAGTGGGCGCAGCTTCGCCAGGACGGACTAGATCTTTAATGTGAAAATTTCCTAGATTTTTACCAGATAGGGATTTCAAAGTATGTAGGACTGATACTTCCATCGACACGTCTGAACTTCCAGAAAGATTAAAATTTACACCACCTTTATTAGCTAGTTCGGCTGTCTGTGCAAGCACCTGTTGTAAACTATGACGACGAGATACTGGATTTACCTTACAACCTCTAATAACTAGTTCATGACTGATTTCGTCTTTTTTCAGATGTGCAATACTGCAACCGGCTAATAAAAAGTCCATCTTGTTTTGTACTAAAATTATGGAAATAAATAGTAGACCATTAAGAATAAAGCCGAAGTCCAACACAATAAAAAAAACAACTCTTATTTCGCTGGTATAAGAGAATTAAGGTTAAATTAATAGCAACCCAAAGCGTCCGAAAAAAAAATTACAAGTCTAATAATATTAAAATATTACAAGTTAGTTCTAACTGTTCATAGTATAAAATTACAGTAAATTTGAACAACAGACAGTCTCAATAAAAACAGCTTAAAACACTGATACTAAACCAGAAAAAAGAATAATTTATAAATAAGTTGTATCACAGTAAACTAGTTAAATCAAACCACGAAGTTAAGGATTACCAGCAAATTCGAGTTTAAAAACAAGTTTAACTTCAAGTTTCAATGCAAATTTCTAATAAATTTAGGATGAGAAAATTTCATTTAAAACTTCAAGTAAGGTTTTAAATTTCTAAGTTCAAACCTTTAAAGATTCAGATTTATAGTTTAAATCCCGATAACAATAAACATTTTCCCTTATTGGGTTATGTTTCTTAATAATAAAACACAAAAGAAATATCTTATACACTACTCAGTTATAATAAAAATACTTATTCCAAAGCAACCTGTTAAATTTACTTAGCAAATTCTCAAACTGGCCCCACGTTGGGCGCCACTGAAATAAACCGAGCATGAGAACAGGCCGTGTGATTCGAAGGTGACCAGAGCAGTGGAGACTCATCAAATTTATACTTATGAGCGCCAGATGAGTTCACCGTCAAAATGAGAACATGCTAAATAAAAGTCATAAATCAGTAACAAGTAAACATTTATTAATTAAGTCCTCCCCTTACCCTCTTTACAGATTGCCAAGTTGGCACTAGGATTATCTTATAAGTAGTTACTTAAGAGCGAGGCTTTCTCGGTTGCTTTGGTACCGTTATTCTATAGTTATTCAAGAAAAGGTTAGAATTTACCGGCTTTAGAAGTACGAGTTTGAGGGTGTTGGTCGAAATGAAACACGGAGTTTTACCCGGAGAACATCACCCGCAGGATCCCGTATGAACAGAGGTCAGACACAGCTTGGCTACAGGTCAAACAGCGCCCGCCGTTACCATTGAATTGTAGCAGAATCTGACTTGTGGATCGCGGTACCCGATGTACACGCGGTTGGACTTCGTTTTCTCCCTCAATAGTGATAGTTTTGTTCTGGGACCAAATCGTCGGACATCAGCACACCCGTGTAGTTGCGGGGCCGCCGTAAAAGAGTGAAGCGACGTTGAAGTATCATAATAAATTAAGGAATTTTCATTGGTGAATAACTGAAATTAAAACAAATGCTTTGAGAAACATTGTCAACAAAACAATGTCACCGCTTCCAACTAGATACGAATAAATAAGTTTAGAAACCTCACCTGAGTAGTGGATGGACAAAACGTGGACAGACACAGTAGTGATTCTCCTTAGTTAGGACATCATTTGAAGTTAAATTAAACAATCTGGGCCGAACGCTGAAAGTAATTGAACAGATTTATTAGAATGTCACCACATTAGGCAAATAAAAGACACCTTTTCGACTCAAAACTCACCCCGAAGCGAGAAATTGATCCAGCGACTTAAAATTGTGTGTGTTCACATGGTCGAGAAAAATCTGAATGCAGAGGTCAAAAAAGGTCGATAGAAAGATCGAGAACCAATAGTCATGTGTTCCGTTTCGTCGTTGAAGCTAGAGATTTATTTGGACGAAACCGACCGAAATCAAAGACATAATTTATTGAAAAACGAACACACATAAAGAATGGGGAATAGAGGGGAAACTTCAGACTTCATCCTATTTTTACCGAAAAGCATTACTAAAATAAAAAGCCAAAATGGGTGACATTTATCCATACACTCGAACACAACTTGCCTGAAACGAAACCAAAAATTACCGGGTTGCCAACTTACGGCTGCGTTTTGTTCGACACGGAAGACTAATAATGACCAGCCAAATTGTAAGTAAATGAATTATATATTTTAGTAATTAGTGAAGATCTATGATTAAATGTCCTACATGATGCTCAGGATTAGAATATATTCATGTGGAAGCTGAAACAAGTTCAATTGTAAGAAAAATATATGGACGACTGTCAAATGTGACAGCCGCGGATGAAATCCAGAAATGTAAACAAAGAAGTATCGAAACGTTACGTTTGACAGTTAATGGCTAAACAAGAAAAATTATATCTGTTTGTTGATGTTCTATTTGTGCAAATATCAGCGTGATTAAGTGCTAAAAAGTTGGGAAAGTGAAGAGAAAAGATAGTATCGAAGTGACGGAATGCATTTCTTCCATAACCGCTGGCCTTATGGACCAAAAGAAGGTAATAAATTGACTTTGAAAGTTACATTCTCGTCCAAACTTCATGTAGGTTGTTTTAGTAGACAAAGTTAGCTAAATCTATAAAATCTAGACTAGAAAGTGTTACAAGATAAGGCAGTTTTTCTAGGCATAACCATAGATAAAAATTTGCAATGGAGTCCCCATATAGCGGTACTGGCAGGTAAACTAAGTTCGGCAGCTTACGCGGTTAGGAAAATTAGACAACTAACTAATGTTGAGACAGCTCGCATAGTTTATTATAGTTATTTCCATAGTGTGATGTCGTACGGTATTCTGGTTTGGGGTAAGGCAGCTGAAATACAAAGTATATTTGTCTTACAAAAAAGGGCTATTCGTTCTATTTATAACTTAAATTCCCGTGACTCCTTAAGAGAACTTTTTAAAGAAATTCACATCTTAACTGTAGCGTCTCAATTTATTTATGAGAATATTATTTATGTTATTAAAAATTTAAATTCTTTCACCAAAAATTCCGATGTACATAATCTAAATACAAGAAATAAAAATAAAATTGTTATCCGAAAATTCCGCGTCCGTAAAGTATATAAATCATTTGTTGGTCAATGCATTCATTTCTATAACAAATTACCTGACGAAGCTTTAACATTACCCTTTCCAGCACTTAAAAATTACTTAAAAAAGTCGTTAATATCTAAAGCGTACTATAGGGTCGAGGACTATCTAACAGATAAAAATGCTTGGCCGAAACCCGAAACTTAGTCATTCATAATTTGTAAAATTGCAAAGTTGTTTGTCTAGGGGACACCGTTTTTTTTTTTCCCTCTCCTCTCTTCCCCCCCCCTTGTCTCTCTCGTAATGTTTTTGACATGTTTTCCTGCTGAACTACGCATGCTATTTGCTATTTGATATTATATTTAATTTAATATTTATTGCTGTATATAATGCTAGATTAAGTACTACCATTGTAACATGTTTAAAAAATGACTGACTGCTGAGTTTCTTGCGGCGTTTCTTCTCGGCAGTGGTCTCCTCTTGGGAAGCGCTGGTAGATTCATGACATGTAAAAGTGCCCGTGCGGCCTACTTACTGAATAAATATCTTTTATCTTTTATATCTAGTAACGGCGGAATCGAAAAGGTATTTTTCAGCCTACGCACTCCTGCGCAAGGAGCTGCGGGCAAACGAACTATTGCGCAAATAGTCTCACAAGCGGGGCCTAAAAGGACGTACGAGCAACCAAGGTTTCGTGCACAATCCGGGCCCGGACCTTCTACCAGCGCAAACGCCCCACCAGCGGTGGAAAGGAAGCGCAAGTCTGTGCCGTTTCGTCCAGCTCACCCGACGGACAAGTACTACAGGAACAGACGTGGTAAGCGATCTCAGAGACGCTACGATTGACTATGTTACTTTTCAGGCCGGACAGTTAATACATTTTCTAGACAATTGGAAAATACTAGGAGCCCCCGAATACATACTCAAAATTTTATCCGGTTACAAAATCCCGTTTTTCAAAAAACCGCCATTGTTAAGCCCATCTCGAATTTAATCAAAATTGTACACAAAGTCAACCCCAGCAATCTGCGAACAGATAAAAGTCTTGTTAGATCAGGGTGTCCTAGAACCAGCCCCATTGACTCCAAGTTTCGTATCAAATATTTTTCTGGTTCCAAAAAAGGGGGGGGCTGTTCGACCAGTGTTCAACCTGAAACTGCTCAATACATTCGTACGTACAACAAAATTTCGTCTCATAAACATGTACAAAGTTCCGGATTTCCTGCAACCACAAGACTGGCTGGTAAAATTGGATCTCCACAACGCTTATTTTCACGTACCAGCGAGCGTGATACACCGGAGGTTCCTGAGGGTAGTATTCCAACGTCGGCTCTGGCAAATGACCTGCGTGCCCTTCGGCCTTTCAACTGCACCAAAGGCTTTCTCGTCAATAACCAACTGGATAGCGGAGGTACTCAGGTCTCGAGGTATACGAATCCTAGTATACTTAGACGATTTTTTCCTGGCATGCCAGGATCCGTTACTGCTACAAGAACAAGTAAGTCTCACGGTACGCATTTTGGTAGATCTGGGCTGGACTATAAATCACGAGAAGTCCAGTCTACGTCCTCAGCGTGCCATGGAGTTTCTAGGAATCCGCTGGGATACTTGGAACAACCTAAAGTCACTCCCAGAAGAAAAGACCCTAAACATTTTACAGAAGTGCCGCGTCATGCTGTCGAAGAGAGTGACTTCATTGAGACAGATTCAGTCTCTTCTCGGTTTGTGCAACTTTGCCAGTTTCATTATCCCAAGGGGGCGTCTCAACAGCAGGCTTTTGTTAGCATTCTCCAACCAGCTTTTGGACATGAAGCCAAATCTCAAGGTAAACCTGCCTCCGTCCGTTGTCCCCGAGCTGGAGTGGTGGACCAGTCATGCACACCTGTCATCCCACATTCATCCCCCGGCTCCCGAGTTCTTTCTTACGACAGATGCTTCCGGCCGAGGCTGGGGCGCCCAGCTTAACGACGAGAAGCTAGCGGGCCAGTGGTCACCACAGGAGCTAGGAGTTCACTCAAATGTCTTGGAGATGATGGCAGTAAAAAAGGTGATAACCTCTCAAGCTACAAAATTAGCCCAATCTTCGTTAATGATTATGTCGGACAACCGGACAGTTGTTTCATACCTGCGGAACGAGGGGGGCACCAAATCTCAGCGAATGATGAACATGTCATACAACATCCTAAATACGTTGGATCTCTATCATATTCATATGACAGTGCAGTACATTCCCGGCCGTTACAACACCGAAGCCGATCGTCTTTCGAGATTCCGGAGCCAGTCAGAGTGGCACTTACTCCCCTTGGCGACGGTAAGAATTTTCCAGATATGGGGCACTCCAGAGATCGACCTTTTTGCGTCGCAGAGAGCTCATGTTGATAAAAAAAAGATATTTATTCAGTAAGTAGGCCGCACGGGCACTTTTACACGTCATGAATCTACCAGCGCTTCCCAAGAGGAGACCACTGCCGAGAAGAAACGCCGCAAGAAACTCAGCAGTCAGTCATTTTTTAAACATGTTACAATGGTAGTACTTAATCTAGCATTATATAAAGCAATAAATATTAAATTAAATATAATATCAAATAGCAAATAGCATGCGTAGTTCAGCAGGAAAACATGTCAAAAATATTACGAGAGAGACAAGGGGGGGGGGGGGGGGAAGAGAGGAGAGGAAAAAAAAACACAGGACAACCAAATAAAAGTTTGATATGCTTTCCCACATCAACGGTGTCCCCTAGACAAACAACTTTGCAATTTTTTCAAATTATGAATGACTAAGTTTCGGGTTTAGGCCAATGTATGCAACGTTAGACCCGATAGACCAGAACGCTGTATTCGTCAACGCGTTCAGTCAGAAATGGGAGTATCAACTAGCATGGATATTCCCCCCGCCGTGCCTGGTACCCCGCGTACTAACTCACCTCAACGAAGCCAAGGGTACATTTCTAATAATAGTCCCCAAATGGGAGAAGGTGTTTTGGCGCAGTGACCTGAGAAATCGATCTCTGGCCCCACCTTACGAGATCCGCAACCTCCAAACCCGGTTAGCAGATGTTCAGACCCAACGACCTCCTTTAGATGTCAAGCGGATGGTTTTGGAAGTCTGGCTGATACGGGGTGGGCCACCTTAATAGATTCATGGAATGATAAACAGAAAATGTTATTAGCTAGCGGTTGGCGTAAATCTTCTCTATCAACCTATAAACCGGCCTGGCTTAGATGGTGCCGATGGTGTGTAACTAACAATGTGTGTAAAAATAGTCCAGCACCGCAGGAGCTTGCAAAGTTCTTAACTGATCTGCATCTTATTGAAAAGTTATCATATAGTACAATTTGTTTACATAAATCGGTCGTGTCAACATTTTGCCCATTGGCCTCCGGCCCACCTCTTAGCTCACACATAATTATACGCCAAGCTCTTAAAGCTATTTCCCTTAGCAAGCCTAAGCCATTTAAACCTCCTATCTGGGATGTTAAAGACGTGTGTAGGTATTTAGAAAACCATATACCTAATTATACCAGTTTATATGAGGTATCTAAGAGATGTGCTATTTTATTATTATTGTGTTCTGGTCGTAGGATTCATGACCTGACATTGTTAAATATAAGCCCTTCTAGTTGTGTGATTGAATCTGATAATATAATACTTTGGCCCGACTTCGGTTCTAAGACAGACAATGCTATGAGCCGTCAATCTGGTTGGAAATTATTACACTGTCTTTCTAACACTAATATTGATCCAGTATACTGGATTAAAAAGTTGATTTCTCTGTCTCAGACCCGAAGAGGAGATATAAATAATTTGTTTATTTCTACTTGTGGAGTTGTTAAGCCAGCCTCACGGACAATCATAGGCGGATGGGTCAAATCAGTGTTGAAAGACTCAGGTATCGATAGTAGTGCAGGCAGCGTACGCTCCGCTGTTGCTTCGTCAAGCTGTCTTGACAACCATAATATTAATGACATATTGATTCGCGGAAACTGGAAAAGTGCGTCTACTTTCCACAAATTCTACAAGAAGTCTGTAAATTCACAAAATTTTAATTCTAATTCCTTAGACAAATGTTTTCAATCAGTTTAAAATATAAGTGTGATTCATAATCAATGTACCTATTTAACTTTATTCATAATAAATAATTTGTTTAAAACATTTATTTTATTCTCACATTGGCGTTCTTTTCAATGCATACTTTTCACTAATCCAGCAGCCGATAACAAACACTTCTCAATTTTATAGGCTTGGAATAAGGTACAGGTACTTAATAGACAAATTTTACCTGAAAATAAAATTTATATTAAGTTACTTACCTTATTCCAAGCCTAATTTTAATTACTGTCTGCTGATATTTATTCCTGTTGAATTTATAGTTGTAAACTAATGACCAATGAATGCAACTAATCTATAAGCATATTAGTAGTTAAGCTTACTTTTCAGCTTTTCAGCTTTTTAACAAGAATATCACCTCTACCTAAGTATATTGTTTACCTAACACAATATTAGAACCAAGCCACCTGTTCTTCGCACAGTGGCATTCTACCGTCCCGTCATACTAAACGGACGGTAGACTAAATTGAGGATCCAATGAGGCAGCTCGGTGCGCAACCGAGCCTGGCCGCTGGATTAGGGAGGAAATAATGGCGGTAAAACAGGACAAGTCACGTGGTAGTAACGTGTTTGCCATAGGAAACGGAAATGTCATCTCCAATTTTATAGGCTTGGAATAAGGTAAGTAACTTAATATAAATTTTATTTTCAGGTAAAATTTGTCTATTAATTTCACAAAAGAAGCAACAAATTTATTTAACTAATAAACGGTCCCTGAAATGTAAAACTTGACCGCAGTCCGCAATCCGATACTGACCACTTTCTTGAATAAAAGAGTAGGTTCATGGAATATCGTACCTCGCAAGGCGGCATGTGGCACCTCCTCCGCTCGCTGCCCGGGCCCTTGCACGCTGACTTATCCAGGATCACTTTATCTGACTCGGTGTTGTCATCTAAAATAAAATAAATATTAATTGATATAGGGAATGAGAAACGTTGTCGCATTTTGTATGCAAGCTAGATAAACTGTCAAAAAACATTCACAAAAAAACTGAAATAAGATTGTGAGATTTGACGAATTATTAATAATAATCAGATTGTTTTAGGTACGAATGTACCTGTATCTTTCAATGATAAAACCGACACACAAAACCACAAGAGACGGATGAAAATGATAACGTACACGGGTAAATTATCGTCAAGCTAAGGATATCCTTCTAAAAAAGTGGCGGCTTTAGACTTTTGTTTAGAGGAGGGACACGCATTCACTGTAAATCTTCACATAACAAACACTTGCGACAGTTCGATACTTACTTACAAAACTTTACACCACTTAACAACCTTAACGAAAACGAATTGAAAATTTGTGTATCAACATAACCTTTTCCGGTCCGGTTGGATTGTAGGTTTTGCGGGTG
>OZ014453.1:15373730-15584651 GCA_963966035.1 Acleris laterana | reverse complement strand
TTTTCTTTCAACATTGTCAACTATTTTAAATAAGTATTGCTTGTGAAAATCAATATGATCGCAATTGCGTTTAAGGATAGGGTTAAATGTTAAAACAGCGTTAAAAACATTTTACCTCTAAAATAATTCAAATTATACTATTGTGATCACTGAAAGCAGAATAATAGGTTGGGAAACGTATTAACTCCTCTTCACTAAAGAGTAAGATGACATAGTGTTAGTAACAGTGATATAAATCGAACCTTATACCAAGTGATGAGGTCACTTCCTGAACTCCTGATAGGGCACTCAACAGTACCATTTGTTCCTTCTAGCACCGTGACTGAGGACTCCGACTCATCGGCTTGGAGTCTCGCAGGCATGGCTGGAATTAAGAACTCTAGTGACCTCAGTTTTTAAACGATCATAAATCACCATTAATTCTGTTCTAAGTTGCACCACTTTGATGAAAGTCAATGAGTCGATCAAAAATACTGTTTTCAATAATATGTTTCGACCTATCGACATTTGGGCGTTTTCAAAAAAAAGTGTACCCATTTTAAAAAGTAGTGTAATTTTTTTATGCCTATTTTTCGCCAGTTTTTTTATTATAATCTGAAGTTCATATCTTATATTTTATACTAAACAAGAAAGGAATGCGAAAATAAAGCTATTTTGGCTAAAATATTATAACACAATGGAACATAGATGTGGAAACACAATCCGTTTGGTGACTATGTTTAAGACAAAAAACAAACAAAATACATTGTTTTTATGAAATCAAATTATTTAACCAACTTAATAATCACTTTGTTTAATGAAAAACAACAATTTCAAAATGATTAAGCTAACAGCTTTTTTAATTTCTCAGGATAGCTTTCGATTTGGTGACTGCTAGGGAAATAATCATGTTTATTTTTATTGTGTTGTGGGTAATCATCGACAGTTTTTTTGACGAGTATTTTTTTTCATAAGATTATACAATTTCTTTTAAGAAAAAATATCAAATTAATTTTAAAGTTATAGTAAAGTAATACAAAATCAAATCATTCCACTAACTTCGAGGGGACAGTCACAAAACTGAACACTTAAAAAATGTAAGGTTTCGTTCACATGACACTAAATATTATTATTATTATTACTATTTCTTTAAAAAGTTGGAAAAACATAATAATCTGTCAGAACAGTAACACTTAACGTTATTAAATGCTTAAATAAAAAAATATTTTCAGTCTTATTAAAAATTGTACTTTATAATCTTAATTTTTCATTATCAATTCTAGAATTAGTAGGCACTTTGGACACCAGTCTTTCATTTAATTAGCTAGGATTTTAATACCCATTACTGAGAAACTTAAGAGCGCTGACTCTGATCTGACTTTTAATTAAACATGCAGACGAACAAAAACTGCAAAAAATAATGAAAATAAAGAAATCTAATAAAAATAAGTACCTACTTAGTAGAATGATGTACCATGTGAACTGGGTTTTATAGGTTCAGTCGTGTTGTGACTCGTCGTTCAGCTAATACGTCACCATCAAAAAAGTGACAAAACGGAAGTCACATTTAGTTTGTCACGATGTTTTATTTTTTAATAAAATATCTTTAACACTCAATGCAATAACCGTTTGAATTAGGGAAACTAGTTCTATTGACAATGATGAAAAACAAAAAAAAATAGAGAAAATACTTGTCCAACTAAGTAAACTTCAGTCACATACCTGAACGTAGTTTTATGCCTCCGATAAGCGACAACCAACATGTGCTCCTTCTTGCCTTTTTATTGTGAAACTGATGCAAAAAATGGCAGTGAGCGACAAAAAGATACGTAATGATGCTATTACCATGAAATATTGAACATTGGTGGTATTTTTGCTAAAAATATTGTGGTCACTAAACCGAAAGTTCCGGGTGGGTCAATATTTGGGGACGTAATGTTTTTATAAAAAAAAATATAAAATTACTGAAAATATCAAAACGTAGGGCTTATTTTACGTAAACCTATCCCATGGAATAAATTTAAACTAATACTACTCATTATAATACCCTACAATGCATAAATATTCAAGTTTGTATTGGGCTATTCGGAGAGGGGACATGCTTATATACGTGTTCTTTGTCGCATTGTTATTTTCTAAAAAAACGAATAGATTTTTTTTCATATTACAACCGTTTTTAAGAACAAGCTTAATATATACTTCATCAATTGAAAAATGTTTTAATCGCCATAAGTTTACGGGTGATTTAAAATATCACGTTAAACTCGAGGGACACGCCAAAAATGGAGGGTACACTTTTTTTTGAAAACGCCCATTTACGATATTTTTATTAACTTAAGCGTATTGTTCTTAAACTTACAGTAAATTTCCACTGCGACAGTTTTGTTGACAGCACCAGCCCTGTTCTTCGCTTGGCACACGTACTGGCCGGCTAATTCTTCAGAAGGTGAATTTATCGTCAGCGTTCCGTCTAAGCCAATCTCGTAACGGCTATCTGTAATAACCCAATGCTGTAAACAACGGAGGACTACGATAGAAGGCGCTCTAATCGCTCTATGCCATACGGCAATAAACGTAAAAATGTTATTTAATGATTAGGCAGCTAAAACAATATAATTATATTTCATACTAAAGCGTAAAGCTATTAATAAATACTGAAAAGCAAGTGCTATTATTTAGTTGAGTATTTATAGGCATCTTGGCCTAACGGTCGTTATTTTAAATGTAGCAAGCGTACCGTTATCAAGATATACATCGTCCTTCATCCAATATATCTGAGGCTGTGGTTTTCCAACGGCTTTGCAAGCAACAACCAGCAACAAATCTCTATCTGTAGCTATATAAGGGCCAGTGTAGTTGTCTTCAAGAATTCGCGGCGGTTCTGAAATTAAATTTTATACTAATAGTAACTATATCGCGTAATTGTGCTATTAATTTGACTTGACCGTTATTCGAAGCTTATTTAATTGAGAGATAGGCACTACGTTTCCCGCCAATTTCCTTTCTCTTTCTATCTTATCTCCCATCTCTTTCCCTCGTCCCCACCACCTGGCAGTGGGGATGTAGCTTTCTTGCTAATCCTTTGAAATTGAATACTTCATTGGCTTCTAGTTTCCCGCCGTGAACGGTCGCTCACCAAAAGACGACGGAAGACTGTTACTGGTAACAGTGGTAGTGATTTACAATTACAGTATTCGGTTATTTGAAACCAACATTTATAAAAAGTTATTATTTCGCAAAGCAAATTGTGACATATATTCACGTAAGTTTTTGATTTTATTATTCCAGTATAATATTGCTATCTGCTAGATAACAATGAAGTGCATTTATAGTAATACTTAGCTTCGCTCAAGTTATTTTTTGCACATTATTAAGTTCTAAGCGGAAAACTTACTACCCTCATTTTTGTTTTTTATTTTTAAAGGTTAAGGCATTTTAACGGATTTTCCGTTCGTTTGCTGTGTTAAACTTAACCTAACGTGTCATTTAAATATAGTATCATGGATGATGTCGACGGGAGGCCTGATGCCACATCAGGCACACAAGCCACCACGAGTCGGGCGCGGGCGCGCTCATGCAGCCCCAGCTCGTCAAGCAGTAGTAGTAGCAGTTCGTCTGACTCTTCGGCGTTGGACTCCAAGCGCAAGCGTTATCGCAAGTCTAAAAAAAGACGGGCCACAAAAAAGGCCGATCGCAGGGAATTGCGCAAATTGTCAAAACAGGTTCATGAGTTACGCACGCAGTTAGCTAGCGCTAGTAACCCTAACCGCGGTTGCGACACTGTTTCAATGATTTCAGATTGTAGCAGGGAACTATATACAGAAAATGAGCCGCTGCCGAAAGTTTTGGATGAATCGCAGGCCCCAGTCGAATTTAGTTTTGGTCTAAGGACTAAGCTTAAGGAACCGACAATGCCGCGCACGTCGGAGGAGCAACTCAAATTACTGTGTGATATACAACAGTTTGGCAGTAAGGAATGGTACAATATTCGTTATGCTGAGTTGCAAAAACTATATAATCATACTCCGGGCTATACCGACTTGGAATCTAACGAAGAGTTAAGACAATATGACTTGAACCCTCATTTAGTGCAATCAGATCGAGCATTCGGTGCCCTCGCTTTTTGTGCAATAAAGCAGCAGAAAGCACTGCATGCAGCAGTGCAAAATGTCCTCGCTTGGGCACGTGTCGGCTTAGAGTTCACCCATGAAGCCTTACGAGACAAGCTTAACAGTGTATTTTTAGGTGGCGAGCTTTGTAAAGTTTCCGAAGATTTTTTACAGTTAATCTGCGGCCACAGAGCTGAAGTAATACAGATGAGGCGCAATGGAATCACGAAACATGTGAAGGATCCGCTGGTCAAGTCTTCATTACGGAGGATCCCTCCATCGGGAACATCATTGTTCGACGAAGAGCAGTTTACAGCCGCTATTGAAAAATACGGTGGAGTTCGTAAATGTTTTTGGCCATCACCATCGGAAATAAGGCCTGGTTCGCAAGCAGGCCCTTCTAAGGCTTCAAGCGCTCCCTCGCAGGGAGCGGCATCACATAAAGTATTCTCGCAGGGTACTCGTTACAATCATGCACATACGCATTCCTTTCCAACCCCGCAGGGTGGCTATTATCAAAATCATGACCCTTCGCAAGGGTATAACGGCTCGCGTGAGGCGTCACGTCATAATGCTGTTTTGAGTAACCAAAACTCCTTTCGAGGCCGTCAACCGAGATACAATCAAAGAAAAGCGCATTACGCGGGGCACAAGCGTAAATCGTCCCCCTCAGCCTCGAGACCTAAGCATAACAAACGAGGCAAATTGTGACTCGCAGTTCAAAGCGGGACGCCTAGCTTATTTTTACAAGATTTGGAAAATAATGAAAGCTCCCCAACATTTATTAAAAATAATGAGAGGGTATCGCATACCTTTTATCCAGATACCGCCCCTTGTTTATCCGAACTTAGTCGAAAACGCATTCGAGTGTCCACATTCGAAACAAATGAGTCTTGTAATCAATCAGATGGTGAGTCAGGGCATTTTGGAGTCCGTCGCGACTTCACCAAGTTATCTTTCCAAGATATTTCTCGTTCCCAAAAACGACGGCACTGCTCGCCCAATCTTGAACCTAAAAGCCCTGAACAAATTTATCATCACCGAAAAGTTCAAATTGTTAAATGTGCACCGCGTGCCTGTCTTTATTCAATCAAAGGATTGGCTATGCAAGATAGACCTATCCCAGGCCTATTTTCATCTACCTGTAAACAAAACTCACAGAAGGTTTCTTCGCCTTATATACAAACAGACACTGTTCGAAATGACGTGTTTACCATTCGGCCTAAGTACGGCGCCCAAAGTATTCGCATCTTTCACGGATTGGATAGCGCAGACTCTGAGAGAACTGGAGATACGAGTCATTGTTTATCTCGACGATTTTTTGATTGCCCACCAAAGCAGGGAAATTCTCTGTCAACACGTGAGAATAGTGACCCAAAGACTAGAAATGCTAGGCTGGTTAATCAACCACGACAAGTCCATATTAACCCCTCAAAAAGCACTGGTATATTTGGGCGTTTACTGGGATCCTTGGACGAACCTCAAAAGTCTTCCCACGGTGAAATTACCAAACCTTATAGCCCAAATTCGTCAGATGATGACCGACAACAGGACCAATCGAAAAGATTTAGAAAAGCTAATCGGATGTTTGAACTATGCCAGTTTTACAGTCCCATTGGGAAGGCTGAACTACCGTGCCCTTTTAAAGCTCTTGATATCAATCCCAGAGTTCTCGAAGAGAATTTACGCTGTGCCTATCGACGCCAGGAACAATCTAATATGGTGGTCACGCCATTGCCATTGTCCTTCGTTGATACATTACCCTCCTCCAACTCATTTTTTGGCGACGGATGCGTCGGACCTCGCTTGGGGAGCACAGCTGGACGGTCAGTCTCTATCGGGGCATTGGACAGAACCGGAAAAGTCCTTACACTGCAACCAAAAGGAAATGCTATCAGTATTAAAAGTCTTAGAAGATCACGGTCAGTACCTGGAAGGCTCTACGGTCCTGGTACAGAGCGACAACAAAACCGTAATAGCCTACCTTCGCAACCAAGGTGGAACAAGGTCAAACCTGCTCTTGGAGTTAACCTATCGAGTATTCCTTCTACTGGAACAGCATCAAATTCACCTAAATGTATCCTACATTCCGGGACGATACAACAGCCACGCAGACCATCTGTCGAGGTTACGTGTTCTTCCAGAATGGCATTTACTCCCCCAATACACGAAAAAGATATTTTCAAAATGGGGCATACCCCGGATAGATCTGTTTGCATCCAGGAGAGCGCATGTGGTATCCAACTATGTAACACTCGATCAGAACGACGGGGAGGCGCTTTATCACGACGCTTTTTCTCGGATTTGGACTTACGACTTGGCATGGATATTTCCTCCTCCGTACCTGATACCCAAGGTACTGGCTCACTTAAACGAAGCCACCGGAACATACCTGTTAGTGATACCGCGTTGGCACCAGGTTTTTTGGCGAGCGGATGTCAAAGCGCGCGCACTAGCACCCCCGTTCACGTTACGACACCTCGACAAAGTCCTGGTAGACATAAGTACAGGCTTGCCACCTCCGTCGGTACAGGAAATGATTCTGGAGGTGTGGAGATGTGGGGGTGGTCACAAAGCTTGACAGGTTGGAATTCTGACCAAATAAACCTACTGCAAGCATCTTGGCGTGCTTCTACTCGTCGAACTTATGACGCAGCATGGAAGAAATGGTCGACTTGGTCTGCTCAGCAAAAGATTGATTCTACAAGGCCATCAGGCGCAGACGTTGCCAGATTCCTATCTGACCTTCATCTTGTTGACGGCCTATCTTATAATACTATTCTCCTGCATAAGTCGGTAGTGTCAACTTTGTGTAACGTAGATTATGCTAATAGCATCAGAACTCATGCGTTGGTTAAACAAGTTTTAAAATCGATATCTCTAATACATCCAGTTAGCGCAAAAGCTCCTATTTGGAATACGGATACTCTTACAGAACACCTAGTGAAAACCAAGACTAATAAGGAGAGCATCTTCGAGGCGTGCAGAAGAGCAGCTTTACTACTCCTTCTATGTTCGGGTCGAAGAATCCACGATTTGACACTACTTAATGTTGACCTCCAGCATTGTTTAATGGAAGATGATTCTATTATTTTTTGGCCAGTGTATGGATCTAAAACCGACTGTGCTTCCTATAAACAATCGGGTTGGAAGTTGTTTCGTAACACTACCTGTCAGAGTTTGGACCCTATTTATTGGATACAAAAAGTAATCGACTTATTAAAGGATAGAAGAGAGGCGGTTAGTTGTAATAGTTTGTTTATCACCCTCAGAGGCAAAGCGAAAGCAGCTTCCCGTGCTATAATAGCGGGTTGGATAAAATCAATTTTTAGAGAAGCAGGTATATCGGCATCGCCCGGAAGCACCCGCGCAGCGGTTGCCTCCAGAAATTGGGTGGACAACGTACCTGTGGAGGATATTTTGTCTCGAGGAAATTGGCGCTCAGGAAATACATTTAGCAAATTCTACAGACGAGAGATAATGCCTGCTGCTAATTCAGATTGCTCTCTTAATTTGTCTCATTTATTTCGTCCTGTTGATTAAGGGACAATTAGCTATATAGGTATCAGAATGTGGAATTATTTATTATACCTACATATGAGATATATCTATATATATTCAATTCAAGAAGATAATTTTATTCCCACACAGTCATCTCTTTCTATATGAACTTTTTGTTTCAATGAGTTAATTTGTGTTCTAGAAGTAAAGAGACTGTTACTTATGTTTTATTTTTGTTTATATGATATTTTTTTTTTTTTACTCTGAGAGATTAATTACTGAAAATGAACTGTAATTACTCTTGATTTTTAATGCTGCCATATACGCATTGTTTCAACGGACGTTTTTTCATCTGAAATTATAATATGATTCACTAAATACTGTTTACTGTCTTTAACTTAAATCCCAAGTAGATTTTTTCTGTTACATTGGCATCCATCTCTACCACCACCAGGCGATAACAAACAGATCTCAATTAAATAAGCTTCGAATAACGGTCAAGTCAAATTAATAGACGCGTTTTACCTACCAATAAAACGCATATTAATTTACTTACCTTATTCGAAGCTTATGAGTAACCTCTGCCTGCTGGATTAATTTCGATCCAATGAAGTATTCAATTTCAAAGGATTAGCAAGAAAGCTACATCCCCACTGCCAGGTGGTGGGGACGAGGGAAAGAGATGGGAGATAAGATAGAAAGAGAAAGGAAATTGGCGGGAAACGTAGTGCCTATCTCTCAATTAAATAAGCTTCGAATAAGGTAAGTAAATTAATATGCGTTTTATTGGTAGGTAAAACGCGTCTATTAAAACGTCTGTCATCCTGATAGTGGTCTAATCTGTCACTTTAACTTTATTCTCTTTGTAACCACCGACGTGACATTTACTCTAAAATAAGTCTTGATTTAACTCCTATATTTAATCACTTAATATTATGTGTCAAAACAAGGTTTGTACACGACTTGTTATTTGGGATTGCAAAGAACATCAAGCTGAAGCAACATTATTCCTATCCATTCTATTATTCCATTATTACTATTTATTTTAGAGTTGTTAGTAATTCTGTAGCTCTGCCTACCCCACTCTGGGAATAAAAGCGTGAGCTTATGTATGTACGTATGTACTATTTATTTTCCGATCTGCTAACATTAAGTTCCACACGGTACTGACTGCAAAACATAAATTTCATCAGCCTTAGATTTTGTTGACCTACATCCATTGTACCTAAAGCTAAGCTAAATATAAATTATAACAAGTCACTGGAAAATTGTTAAACCTTTTGCACAACATCATTAATTATACAACAAAAAGTGTAAGATATTTACCGTCAACACGTACGCGGAATACTTTCCTAGCAACACCGATCATGTTTTCAGCCAAGCAAGCATACTGCCCTTCGTGTTTGGACTCCGCATTTGTAATGTTTATACTCCCATATTCGTTAAAACTGTAATGAAATCAATACCTTCAAAATGCCCCTATACGTTTCCGTGTTCACGTAAAAAATACGCATGCTCTTTGAACACGTGTAACCCGTTAGGCATATTTATTTTTGATATGTATTTATTAAATTAACTTATTGATTCAAAGTATAGAATCACAAACCTTATTTGCGAAGTATTTTCCGTTATAATAATGTCTTGAAATTCCCAATTAATAACAGGTATAGGGAACCCAACAGAATCACAGTTGAGGTTCACGTCAGACCCGAGTAACATATTAATTTCTGTCTCTAAAGGTGGTTCAATGTATGGCGGAACTGAAAAACAAAAGCTTTTGCAACACACAGTGCCAAAACCAAGAGTTGTCTATCTGAAAAAGGTCTCATTTATATGAAAATAGGGAGGACTGGATGTGTTAAATACGTATAATGAAAAATAAATCTCTTATCACAACAAGTGTTAAACTTTTCGGTATCAAATAAAGAATGATTTTGAATCGACTTGTTCGATTCTACAAAGGTGCAACGATAGATGGCGTTGTATAGATCACTAGTCAAAGCGCCATCTCTTGTCGAATGACTTCTCTTGACTTTGACGTTACTTACCCCAAATATACACCGTGTAGGTAATATTTGTATTTCCATACGTATTGTTCACAATGCATGTGTATTCACCAAAGTCAGTTAAGTTAGCCACGAACCTATTAACATAAATAATAAAATATTAATACAATTTCATGGTATGATTCAATTATGAGACCTTCGATCTCCATTACCTTTATTAATTTACAATTGATACAGGGTAAAATAGATAAAAAAAAACTCTAAACATATGTAAGGACAATAGTAAATTATATTATTAATAATACATACATTATAAACTCACGCCTTTATTCCCAGAGTGGGGTAGGCAGAGCTACAGAATTTCCAACAAGTCTAAAAACTTGTTGATAATTCTGTATCCACATTTTGCACACTTAGGCTAAGATGTTTACCAGTGTATTAGTGACAGGTTGTAAGCCCATCGCCTAACAGTACTACAAGCCTTTATTCCCTTAGTCGGTTTTATGACATACACGGGAAGACATAGAGGGCACTATTCTAACCGGATTTATTATAATATGTAGTTGTCGTACAAATATATACAAACCTCAGTCCAAACACGTCGATGTACTTTCTGTCCTCATTGACTTCGTTTCCGTTTTGTAGCCATCTTACTTCCGGTCGAGGCGAACCTCGTGCGTCACACGGTAGTTCCACTAACTGGCCTTCCACAAATTCTGGTTGTGGTTCGATTGCCGGTGGCTTTATTTTTGGGAGAACTATAAATTAAATTTATCAGGACCTAGCATATAATAATATCATAACCAGTGTTGCTATACTCTTAGAAATATTGTTGATCATTGCCGCTCGGAGCGCTAGTAGTTATTACCATAGGTTGTGACTTACCATAGACTACGACTGTAAAGTTTTTCCGGGATGATCCCAAAATACTCGTGGCAATGCATGAAAATAGTCCGGTATCGTATTGAGTGGCATTTTTAATCACCAAGTCACTGTTGTTCGTTAAATATCTGAAATTACATTATTCTTTTAATTAAAATTGATTTTTTATTGTCTCTGTCTCTACAAACTTAGAGATGAGAAAGCCCTGGCCAGGGCCATCTATCACTCTTGCCCTTACATACTTACTTACCAGAAAGTGACAGATATTTTATCCACATCGATAAACACCACCATAATAGCTGCTTTCAGGATTGATTTATAATTTAATCTTATTTTATAACAAACATATTTTTAACAGACATGGACACATTCATAAATACATATTGTCTTAACCTATCTTTTTTCGACGTCTCCTCCATTCAAGGATGCCTGGAAGAGATCGCTATGTAATAGCGATAAGACCGTCTGTTGTTTACCATGTACATAAAATTAGTATTATGTTTTTCAAATTGTAAGTTGCTGTGGTGTGCAATTATGAGTAATGTTTAGAATTGTATATATAACCCCGAAATATATAACAATGCTTCATAGACAACTTTTAACCCAACCTAAAAAAAAACAGCATACACTTACACGTTCTTGTTAAAAGTTAGGGGATTTTCGTCTTTCGTCCAAATAACCACAGGTTTCGGTATTCCCTGGGCTTGACAGGACAACGTTATTCTCCGGCCGGCTTCTACCTCTACGGGATTATCGTTTGTTACTACATCCGGTTCGATTTCTGGAGGGACTGTTGGAATAACACCTTTATTCAACACACATAAACTCACGCCTTTATTCCCAGAGTGGGGTAGGCAGAACTACAGAATTTCCAACAACTATAAAAACTTGTTGATAATTCTGTAACCACATTTTGCACACTTAGGCTAAGATGTTTACCAGTGTATTAGTGACAGGTTGCAAGCCCATCGCCTAACAGTACTACACGGGTGAATTGCAAAAATATTGTACATAGTTAAGGGCTCAATTAAAAAACCCTTAACAATCCTTAACTTTTTCCTTTGTGTAACGAAGATTAGTCATATAATCATATGCATAACTTTCGTTACACAAAGGAAAAACAATGGAAGAAAGTTAACGTTGCCTCAAGCCCTTAACTATGTACAATATTTTTGCAATTCACCCACTGTACGACCTTTATTCATACTCAACTTAATTAAGAAGTAAAAGGAATAATGTGACCATAACCCCCTTACTTATAAACGTGGAATAAGCTTGGAATAGTTTATGCCATGCTTTGTCACTTTCTGTCAGATGCAAATGTCACAATTACAGATAAGGACAAAGCATGGCATAAACTATTCCAAGCTTATTCCGCGTTTATAAGTAAGGGGGTAAGAATAAAAAAAAAAAAAAATATATATTTATTTTTTTAGCACAAGCCTACAGTTTAGTTAAAACGTTGTACTTTTGTACATGACTAGCTGTTCCCGTGCCCACTTCATTGGGCGATAAACGTTGTTTTGGGCTGGTTTGGTTCAATAAACAGTTCTGTTTGATTATTATTTCTATCTTTTATTATTGAAGTAGCTTAGCTTTATTTTATTTTAATACGTTTACTTTACTTTTATTTATCCTCCTAAGTCCCTTGGTTGCTTGAGAACATGCCATGCCAGTTCAAATGTCATCTCATGACAGATAAGGACTGAGCATATTTCAAGCATACTATTGTTTATGAGCGTTTATGAAGAAGAAGATAAATCTTTACAATACGGTATTTGAGAAAAGTCAAATCAGCTTATTTTTATGAAACATTAAAAACGCTCCGTTACTATGGAATTTATAGGGCTTACTATCTTGTGACGTCACAATCAAACAGCGTCCTTATTGTTGGATTTTATAAAAAAAAAAACATAAAACGCGCTGGCCTAGTTGGTAGTGACCCTGCCTACGAAGCTAGCGGTCCTGGGTTCAAATCCCGGTAAGGGCAGATATTAGTGTGATGAGCGCGAATATTCGTTCCTGAGTCATGGATGTTTTCTATATATTTAAGTATGTATTTCTCTATATAAGTATTTATATCGTTGTCTAGTACCCATAATACAAGCCTTGAGCTTAGTTTGGGACTAGGTCAATTGGTGTGACATTGTCCCCTGATATTTATTTATTTATTTATTTATTTATTTATATAAGAGGACAATCTCAAATATTCGCGCTCATCACACAAATATCTGCCCTTAGCGGCAAATTTAAAAATCTTCAAATACCAAACAAATAAAAGATTGATGTTTTCCTAGTATTTTTAATGTTTATATATTGTTGTATTTTTATAATGTGTAAGAAAAACCAATTTAATTTCACTGTTGTCAATATACCCTACTATTTTATGTAACACTTACACTGTACATCCAATATGACATCATAGTAATCTTCCCCCAGAACGTTCTCCGCCACGCAGCGATACTGCCCCGCGTGGTGCACCCTCGCTTCCGAGATGACTACTTGAGACATATCATCACGTAGCATTGTGTCATTTTGTAGACGAGAGAATTCTGTAGAAGTCTTATATAGCCATGTTAAGGTTGGCTTTGGGTTGCCTTTTAAGACGCTGCAATAAAAATATTTAGAGTAAAGTGAAAGGAAAGAACCAAATCAACTGAATGACTGGTGCACTAAATAATAGAGAAAAAGATATGCCTTAAATGAACGATGTTAAATTGCAAACAAGTGGTTATTAACAATACAGGACGGATATAAAAGACGAATTTTACATTTAGAACTTCGACACTGTTTTATGATCTAAAATAGTATACATTTACTTCTTATGCTTATCGTGTTATACATGCGTTACGTTATTACAACTCAAAACGAATACAAAGTAAGTTTTGTTTGTTCACAAATTCGGACGAGTTGTGGTACCAATTATAGTTGTTCATTATTTAATAGCTTAGGTTAATAGCTTAAAGAAATGGTATATGGTTATTAGTTATTTATTCATGATACATAATCTCACCTACATGTTAAGTTTGCGGGTTCCCCTTTCCGGATCACCTGCCTGGAGGGCTCTTTAGAGAGATAGGGAATTTCTGAAAAAGTAAAACACAATCTTAACTTTTAATTATTCCTCGATTTTTTACAAGAAAATGGCAGAAGAGCACACAGGGCTTGTTTAGTAGCTATGTAAATATCATACATACATATATACATTAAATCACGCCTGTTTCCCAGAGGGGTAGGCAGAGACCACTTCTTTCCACTTGCTACGATCTTGACAAATTTCTTTCGCTTCTTCCACATTCATACATCGAGTCATGCACGCACGTCGGTTTCGGGTACTTAAGATTCGGCCCTTTTCCAGTATTTCACCGATTTGACTCGAAAAAGTACGCCTAGGGCGGCCGCTTCCGATCCGTCCACTCACTTTCGATCTGTATATCTCTTTCGTCAATCTTCTTTCATCCATTCTTTCCAAATGACCGAACCATCGAAGCGTGCCCTTTTCAATCTTAGTCAATACATCTTCTTTTATCACACATTTCTCTCTGACTTTTTCATTCCTTACTCTATCAATCAGTTTCACACCACACATACTACGCAAAGAGCGCATTTCAAAGTAAATATCAATGGTAAATAATATAATATTACCGTGGAATACATACCTAAACCGTACACACTTAAAGTCCCATTCACAATAACTTTCTCATATCCATTATTGGCTTCACAAGAATACAGCCCCAAATCACCGAAGTCGACGTTCTCAATGACTATGGAGGAATTAGCGTCAGATATTTGTAAGTTTTGTTTATTGGCCAACTCGGTGGAGTTGTGGCGCCATTTTAAAGTTGCTTCTGGATACGAGTCGATGAGACACTGCATAGTTACACGAGAGTAAAGTTGAGTGGAGATATCTGAAATAAATACAAACTACAATCGGTTCTGCTAGAAAGTACCGTTGACATCGTATATTACAATCGTGTTAGATACAAAAGTGGTTGCTCTATTCTATGTTAACATGTTGACCTGTAGTACTTACTGAAATCAATTCAAATTAAACTAACGTAATGAGTAAATTTGCCACATGAGTGCTCTTGTACACGTGTTGGTAATTTGGAGTAAATAATACATACCAATTTATCTAAATCCACATCATAACTTCAATATAATATATGCAGAAGCAATAAGCAAATGCCCTATATTAAGTAACCTGTATCTGGGGTTGTACTTTAATGTTAACATTAAAGTATTACATGTCATTTAATTTAAGTATCGGTTATCACTATAGTTGCATTATAATGTTCACTTTAAAGTATCGGCGACCTATACTTTAATGTGAACATTAAGATACAGGGTAACGACAGATACAGGTTTCTCACATTTTTAAGAAAAAGTACGATATAAATGTAGATAACGTACGCATAATTAGGCATTAGGTATGCATCAGTCACATAAATAACTATTTTATACACTAACATAATCTAAGTAGTCTTTATAAAAAAACCACTGTCATCCGATATTATTAAGATGTCATGGTTGTAATGTTTAAAGATTACGATTTGATTGACCAACAGTTTAACTGCTAGCTAACGTCTATGACCATACCTGAAAACCCTAGTACGAGGCTCATTTCCCTCCTCACGCGGACGGTTATGCTGTCCTGGTGGATGCCCTCGGAGTTCTCTCCGAAGCAGAAGTATGTTCCGTTGACCTCGCCGTCGTTACTCTTCAGGGTTAACACGCTTTTGTAGAGGTTCGGCGATATTAGAGTTACCTGTTTGATATATGTATACGTACATTAAGCATCGCGTGTTTCTTTAAAATGTTATACATTACTTAGTATTCTCGAAGTTGATTGAATATTGCCAAGGTGTGTGCGTGTATATTTTTTTAAATAAATGAAACGTTTTAAATTGCCGAAGCTGTGATTTGGTCCTTGGACCTCACTAATCGTAAGTTTATTTATCTCTGAGCCACTCCAGTCACTAACTTTAGCATGGAAACTTCTTGTCCCGTTGTTGATTTTTTATGTTATCAGCGCCCTCTAGTGTATAACGATCAATATCAATATGTTTTTTATTTATTGCAAACATTAGCGAAATGCGGCGCTTTAAGTCAAATATTTGATGATTGATTACATATATTTATATAGTAGGTAAGTAGACTATTCAGCTAGCACAAGTTGTAACATAGTTTGTTGCTTATCACTCTGTGCGTCTCTTTTACGACTTGCGCTAACCGCCCTGTGTGCCAATTTTAATCCAAATTCGCTCAACTCTGAGCAGCGAAAAGCGTGATTGAAACAAAAACATCGACACAATGTAACTTTTATAACATTAGAAAAAAAGTATATAAAACGTTTATGACACTGTATTAGTAGGATTTAATGAATTTTTGTTTGTATAATTACCGTATTATTCAGAAATGTTTCCGTCTCCCTGTGCCAGAGTATCCTGGGCTCTGGTTTGGCTCTGATCAGGCAGGTGACGTTGTGCTCCGTGCCGGTCAGTATTGTTATGTTCTTGCTTCCTTCTATGGATACTTCTGGTTTGATCAATGCGTGGATTTCTACGGTATCAGAAGCTGCAAGGCGGTTTTTAAACAAATGTACTTTTTACAATACATAAACTCACGCTTTCATTCCCAGAGTGGGGTAGCCAGAGCTACAGAATTACCAACAACAATAACAACTTGTTGATAGTTCTGTAACCACATTTTGCACAATCAGGCTAAGATGTTTTGTTGTTTGTGTGTCTTGATGTTTACCAAATGATCAGTAAAATTTTATAAAATGTGACATAAAAGCATTCTCTGGACATTTCACCCATGCGTCGCACTTCTACTTACCGTGTCACCAAGTTATCGTTGTTCTCATTACCGTGCTATTTATAAATTATTCATAAATGTTTACTAGTAACGGAAATAATACTGAACCGTCCAGGATATAAACTTACTTACCATGTTCCAGACAACTGAAGTGTTAACATCTTGAAACTTAACAAGTTCAAACAAATTATTATTTGGCTCGCGGTATGATAGGGTAATTAGAAGCGCAACAGGCTGGTGAAAACAATTTAAAAGTGTGGTCGATTAATGTTATTAACATAGACGCATGTATTCAAGTTACAATTAAGACGTATCTTAAACAAAACGTACCTTGATTAACCCCCTGAACAGCAACACAAGACCACACCCCCTCTCCTTCCACCGGTCTTTCCAACATAGCATTATAACTCCCGTTAACAGCTCGTCGCTCCACCGCAACACCATTATACAACCATTGTACCTCATTGGCGTTCTCGACGTGGCATATTAGCTGTATAGGAGAGTGTAGGCTCCTGTGTCGCGTATGTGGGCCTAGTATTTGTGCTGTGGGTAGACTGGTGATTGTTATGTTTATTGATTTTACCGATTGGCCGTCTGAAAAAAAAAAGAAATTATCTTAACACTAGCGACCCGCCCTCGCTTCGCTTCGGTTTATGTGTGTATGATATATAGCCTATACCCTTCCTCGATAAATAGGCTATCTAACACTGAAATGATTTTTCAAATCGGACCAGTAGTTCCTGAGATTAGCGCGTTCAAACCAACAAACAAACAAACAAACAAATTCAAAGCTAAAGCTTTACAATATTAGCATACATAGATATGTTACCCAAAATTATTAATAAAGTCCCTGCTTATTTTTTTGTCACTGTTCCATGTTAGTATTAAAACATCAGATATAAAATATAAGTAAAAGTAAGATGACAATTTAATCTCACACATTCAGTAATGTAATATGTTCATTGTATTCTGTATAATTTTTATGTTGGCACCAATTAAATATATTGATTCGCAAACCACCATAGAACTCTATCGCGTTTAACCGTCGTATTATCGCCACATCCTCTAATTAACACCGTATTGCGACAGAGTTGTACGGCGGTACGCGAATTTATTAAGACTGCACCGAGCAAACGTCGAGCGTCCAGTGGCGCCCTCATTACTATTATTGTGTTTTCTAATTAACTAAAGAATTTCCTTGCAATCAGATGATACGTTTTTGTAGCGCAAGTAAAAACACAATTTATGGAATACGTAACAAACTTTAATAACAATTACCCTTTGAGTAGTCAGCTTAACGGCAAAAGGTGGCCACTTTTTTCCGTTAAGTTGATAACTCGAAGGTGAATTTTTATTAAACTATGTGATATACCTTATCAGCTGTGTTTTCATTTGTAGTACAAAAACCTACTGACCAATTTCAAGAAAATACTTTGGTTTATTAGAAAACACAATAATAGTAACGAGGGCGCCACTGTTCATCCGGCGTACGCTCGGCGCAGTCTTAACTAGCCAAATGGTGCTTTTATATTTTTAAGTGAAAACCTACACTACTGACCTACCTCTATGCGCTGCTATGCACGAGTACACGCCTCCGTCTCTTTCTGTGACACGTTCTAACGTTTTATTGAACACATATATGCCATCATAGTTCGGCTCCACATTTATTGCAGTATCTAAAACACACAAGTCATAGTAAAATTATTGTGGAATTGTATCAAAAATAACTATCGTGCAATTACCATTCCTACACATTTAGTTGTCAGAACGAGCAGGTTTTCCCACGATGTTCATCTTAACCAGAACATATGGTTGGTGCAGAAGCTTTTAGGTAGCGTGCTTGAGTTAAAATTACTTATTAGTAGCAACAATAATAATCTAGGCGTACTTTTTCGAGTTAAATCGGAGAAATACTGGAAAAGGGCCGAATCTTAAGTACCCGAAACCGACGTGCGTGCATGACTCGATGTATGAATGTGGAAGAAGCGAAAGAAATTTGTGTCTCTGACTACCCCTCTGGAAAACAGGCGTGATTTAATGTATGTATGTATGTAATAATAATCTAATAGTTAGGGTTCAAAAATTATAAGTAATACTATGGAATAGTTACCGTCAAAACGTGTCCCATTAAACACCAGCTGATATTTGGTCAGAACGGTCTCGGTGACTGCCGCGCAGGAAATTGTTACATCGTCCCCCACCATTAGAGACGTGGTGCTCGCGGCTATCGTGACGATTGGGGGCTCCACTGGAAAACAATGGTAATAATATTTATATTATTTATTAGTATTATTATTTTACTTTTATAATTGAATATTTATTGTAAAAAACCTAATTTACAGAAAATTAAATAAATACTTAAAATAATAATAATAATAAAATACAAAATCATACTTAAGTATCACAAAAAAGTTTGTACATAGAAAAAAACAATAGTATAGATGCAGCTGGATCTTAAATTAGGATTACCCTGTGCCATAAGAACCAGATTAGTACTAATTACCGTTTGATCTGTAGGTGTACTTACAACTTTAAACGTCTTTGTAAATAATGGAGGGATGATAGGGGGCAGCATTTTAACGTTGGAAATGTCATCTTGTATCTAAGGGCTGTGTATTCATACTTCCTAATATAAAAAATGAAAAAAAAACTCTGTCTGCTTGTAACGCTTTCACGGCTAAACCGCTCAAGCGATTTTGATAAAATTTGGTGTGGAGATAGCTTGAGTTCCGAAGAAGGACATAGGATACTTTTTATCCCGGAAAATTGGAGAGTTTCCATGGGAACAGCGATAAATGATCTCCACGAGGACGGAGTCACAGGTAGCTAGTAAATGTATAAATGAAAAAGTATCTATTTAGAAAAATACCTTTTGTGACTTGACTTGAGATGGTATCTCAATTAAGATGCATAACGAGAAGGCACAACGACACCCAAGTGGAAGGGGCTATATAAGCTTGGAGTTTCTCCGTGAGATGGAACTAGAGATGGAGAGACCCGCAGATGAACCAAAGCTCCATACGAGTCTCTCAACGAATTGCGAACCTATTGCCCGAAGAATTGATAACCGTAAGGGCGGAAAGGTGGTAGAGTGACAACCGGAAACAGGAAAGTATTGGTAGACCTTCCTCAAGGTAGACTGACGACGTGGTGAAGACCGCGGGAAACAAATGGATGGAAGCAGCACAAAACCGATCGTGTCGTGGAGATCCTCGGGGAAGACCTAAATCATGATCTGATGATGATGGGTAGGACAGCCCGCTTACGTTTTCAGTATTCAGACTTTTTTCAAAGCCATAAAAGAAAAATGAACAGATGGACCACGTGATGGTCGGCAGCCACCTTCGCCCATGAACATCAGTAATGCCAGCGGCACTGCAAAGTTGCTGTCTTTCAGTGATTACACTTTTGAAGCCGCGTCTAAATGAGTAGGTATGTACATGTCATAGTGCTGAGGAAACATTGCGGAGGGAAGTTATTTCTATAGTTTCAAAGTACGAGGAAGAAAAAATCTGAATGTCTCACCTAAAAGAACAACTTCGGTGGTGAATTGGCTGACTCCCGCGACATTTTTAGCTACGCAAGTGTATGTTCCCGCGTTTTCGGCCGCCATGTTGCTTATAATATACTGTATTGAAGTGCTTTGTCTGAAAAAAGTAAACAATAATTAACTTAATTTTAGTTCCAAGTTGACCTTTGTTTTATTGTAGCAGTAAAATACAAAACATAACCCAACGTAATATTTGATCCTTCAAATCTTATGTAATGCTAATGAACTGTTCTGAAAAACAATTCATAAAATGTTTTTCTTTTTATTTCGACCCATTATAATAATTACACAATGATAGAAACACATTTCACTCACGCGCTGGGACTCCAACGCAAAACGATTACAAATAAAGTCATAAGTATTTTTCTAAAAAATAACTTATAAACTGCACTAAAAACTTCAAGACTGCGCCGGATGTACAGTGGCGCCCTCGTTACTATTATTGTGTTTTCTAATAAAGTAAAGTATTTTCTTGAAATTCGTCGGTAGGTTTTTGTACTACAAATGAAAACACAACTTATAGGGTATCTCACATAGATTAACAACAATTCACCTTCGAGTTATCAACTTAACGGAAAAAAGTGGCCACCTTTTCCCGTTAAGCTGACTACTCAAAGGGTAATTGTTATTAAAGTTTGTTACGTATTCCATAAATTGTGTTTTTACTTGCGCTACAAAAACGTATCGTCTGATTGCAAGGAAATTCTTTACTTAATTAGAAAAAACAATAATAGTAATGAGGGCGCCACTGGGCACTCGACGTTTGCGCGGTGCAGTCTTAATTATTTAGATGATAATTAATTAAAAATAAATGATAATACAGATAACCTTTACGCACGTTCACAGAAATCCAATATTATTATAGTGACCCAATAATGATTGCCAAACTCACAGGCTGGAGGTGGGAGGCTGGATCCGCGCGCCATCTTTGGTCCACTGCGCACTGACCGGCACCAAGCTCTCCACGCTGCATTGCAGGCTAACCGTTTCATGAGAATACGCTTCCACCTGAAATATTTATTTATTTATTTATTTATTAAATAACTTAAATCTATAATTACAGGCTGTTACCTAATGCGATAGACAAGTGAGCAATGAACACTAGGTAAAGTCAACAAGTCAAGGTTTTAACCTACCGCCAAACAGCAGTGTTCGCATTGTTGTGTTCCGGTTTGGGGATAAGACAGCCGGTGAAATGACTAGCATAGAGGCATTCCATCTTAGCCTCAGGGTTGGCGACGCATTTGCAGTCTTAGGATTGCATTGCAGTCTTGTGATTGCGAATGTCTATGGGTCACAGTTTCCACTTACCATCAGGTGGCCTGTGTGCTCGTTTGTCTAATCGATGCCAAAAAAAAAAAGTCAGCCATTTAAAATGTCGAGCACCCCCTTGTCATTGTGACTGCCATTGATATTGGGTGGTTATTATCATGCTTGTCACTTGATGTTCAGTTCGAAGATTATTATGACCGAGCACTTAAGTGCTCAACACTTTCGTTGGGGAACCACACATTCACGTAGTAACACAATTATTACACAGTTATTGAGTATAGCATAGTACAAACATAGTGGCCTTTGTGAAATCGTTCAGAGAGCATGCAAATATGTCTAATGTGAGCGCTACTTTGTTAATCGGTCGAATAGCCCGCGTTTTGTTACTTCCTCACGTCTTGATGCATTAAACTAACAGCGTTTCTATTCGTTTTGTTTTTAAACCATCGCGTCACTGGTATCACGTGACTCTTTGTATTACGATATCTACTGGTGACGCGATTGGTTTAAAAACACTACCATAACAATTGACCATAACACGTAAAAGCAATATGGTTTTACCACGTTATCTCGTGATTGGTCTCGAAGATACAAACGTTTAAATATTAGTATATTCACAAATTAGAAAAAAGTAAAATTGATAACGTATCTTGAAATAATTACCTTTTCAGGAGCTGTCAAATATGGCATTTCTGGAATCAAAATATATAATTTAGCAATAAATATTTAGAGGCAATTCATATAGTAATTAGAAATACATTGTATTAATTTATTTATATAATCCAAATAATAGTAGGATAATAATATTTACCCGGGGCTTTAGCGCGGACGGCCGTCGCGCCAACTCTTCGGAATTCTTGGCCGTTGTCATCCAGACCATTGATCTGAAACAATGTTATGTAAAAAAGAAAAACATTAATTACCAGATAATTGAAATCCATATTTTGCTAGTAACAATTAATTTTTATTATAATGTAATCGTTGTCTACCTCTATCGTTTTGTAATTATTTTAAACACTATACCATTTTAAGAGTGCACCAAGCAAACGTCCAGTGGCGCCCTCATTACTATTATTGTGTTTTATAATTAACGAAAGAATTTCCTTGAAATCAGACGATACGTTTTTGTAGTGCAAGTAAAAACACAATTTATAGAATACGTAACAAGCTTTAATAAAAATTACCCTTTGAGTAGTCAGCTTAACGGGAAATGGTCGCCACTTTTTTCCGTTAAGTTGATAACTTGAAGGTGAGTTGTTATTGAACTATGTGATATACCCTATAAGTTGTGTTTTCATTTGTAGTACAAAAACCTACCGTCCAATTTCAAGAAAATACTTTAGTTTATTAGAAAACACAATAAAAGTAATGAGGGCGCCACTGTACATCCGGCGTACGCTCGGCGCAGTCTTAATGGTTGGTCACTGTGCTTTTTTATGAGAATAAGGAGGCTGCCGAGTAAGTCATCATCGTGACCCTTAAACAACATCCGGATTGCTATCACCATCTAAGACTTTAACCTACTATCAATCAGCAGAGTTAACACCGTTGTGTTCCATTCCTTGCCGAAAAAAAAATTTGATCTGGTATGGACCTTCTTTTGCCAACTCAAACTCAACGATCATGTTTACATTTTTGGACCTTATTTCAATGAAATAATATGAAAAAATTTAAACATCATCTTTGATGTCGACTGTACTTACAGATACATAAAAGAAATCATCCGGCGGCATGAAGGCTTCGGCCAGGTACGTCTTGCTGTTTGGGTCCACCTCCGTCAGGGGCACCTCGAACAGCACCCTCCCGTCTAAGGAGAGGATCTCCGCGTACGACACGCGCACGGGCCGGTCTGTGTGTGTGAGTGACACTAGCATGTAGTTGTATGTGCCTGAAACAACATATTTAACACATAATAGGGGTTTTTTTTTCAAGTTCAATAATAAATAATAATAATAATAATCGGTGAAATACTGGAAAAGGGCCGAATCTTAAGTACCCGAAACCGACGTGCGTGCATGACTCGATGTATGAATGTGGAAGAACCGAAAGAAATTTGTCAAGATCGTAGCAAGTGGAAAGAAGTGGTCTCTGCCTACCCCTCTGGGAAACAGGCGTGATTTAATGTATGTATGTATGTAAGTTCAATAAAAACTGATTCATGTAAAAAACGAATAATTTAATAGCTGTAATAATAAACAAGATATACCAACAAAGCTTTGAGTTAATATGGCCGACCTGCGTGGCTATTGCTTAACGCACTCGCAATCGCAATTGTTTTCATTTTGAATATCGAAGGCTTGTCTGCATACAAAATGAAAACAATTGTTCCGCTTTGAAGCCAATTGAGATTGCGAGGGCGTTAGGCGATAGCGACGCTGTAACATGACCAGAGATCGGAATATGGACGTCATTACTCTCAAAAATGTGGACATGACTCCAAAGATTTTAATTGAACAAGTTTATATTAATGGATTAGTTGATTACCTATCCTAAAAATATTTTTTATTATTTGCAAGACAGTAATAAATAAATAATACAAAGACTTTTTGTTGTGTAGATTTATTAAATTAAACTTATTATTTAAGAAGATTAATACCTATTAATGGCCACTCCTCACGTCTTTGTATTATTTATTTTTTACTCACCTGCAAATGATCAAGATTGAAGTTCAGGTTAGAAATTTATTAATATAATTTAATTGGGTTTAAGTAAAATCCTTGGAGTCATGTCCAGATTATTGCGAGTAATGACGCCCGTTTGTCCGATCTGTGAACATGACGTTACGTCACAGTTCATATCTGAGCACTCTGTCTAATTGCTGTCTACTTGATTAGCAGTTCAAAATGCTTGTATCATCCACATATCTTAGCCTATTTTAATTTTAATTTCCCTTTCGATTTTTGAAAAATGCGATTTTAAAAATCCATCCATATTCCCTATTACCTGTAACTGAAGCTACGCAGGTATATTAATCCTAATACTAACTAACACACATATTAATATGATTGAATTTTGCGGGTGGTAGGACATTGTGCAGGGTCCATCCGGATCGCTACCACCATCTTATCCATTAACCTACCGCCAAACAGCAGTGTTCGCATTGTTGTGTTCCGGTTTGGGGATAAGGCAGCCGGTGAAATGACTAGCATAGAGGCATTCCATCTTAGTCCTCAGGGTTGGCAACGCATTTGCAGTCTTAGGATTGCTTTGCAGTCTTGTGAATGCGAATGTCTATGGGTCACAGTTTCCACTTACCATCAGGTGGCCTGTGTGCTCGTTTGTCTTCTCTATGCCATAAAAAAAAAAGAATGATGTCTCCGTACCCTGCAGAGGCCTGTAGCTGGTGTCGACGGGCTGCGCGGGCCGCTGCACGGAGAACCCGTGGCCGAACGTCAGGTTGGAGAGCCCCACCACCTTCACCGAGTGCTCGTCGGCGCTGCCCACCGTGATCGACCAGTTGCCCGGCTCCGGCTGGAGCACCTTCACCACCTGGAATCATCATCATCGTCACGTCAATAGAAATCTTTAATGGATATTTCCGGAAAATGGTCGACGTCGACAACGTTACGATAGCTCTTATTAACTTCACAGTAATGGCGATCCAGTTAAAAGCAATACGAAGAAGAGCTAAGTATACTTTTTTTATTGCCATCGATGGACAAACCGGCAGACGGTTCACCTGATGAGAAGTGGTCACCGCCGCCTATGAACTTCTCGAAGAAATTTAGGTGATAAAGGTGACCATCCGATAATACGACATGACATGTCAGCAATATGGTTTTACTGAGTATAATTAATAGAGCCCTAGCAAGTTCGTACTGCAGCCAGATAGTTTTCGAGTAAAAATCAAGTTGCGCCCTCATTTGCTCTAAAGTTTATTCTTCCATGCTGACTCTGTGTTTAATTTTACGAGAAAATTAATTCAAATTCTGGTGCAAGTAAAAACGCCCGGGTGTACTTTTTATTCAAATCAAAAGCAAAACATTTATTTTGATAGGTACCTGTAATAATATGCGAAGACACTGACGGCCGCGGTAAAAACGCCGAAGATTCTACCCAACTACCCGAATCTTCACAACTTACCATTATCTCTGCTAAGTCCAACGTAGTGACCAGTTTAGGAGGGCCGGTGACCTGCTCCCCGGTGGGGCTGAACACTTGGATCTGAGGACGGGACCCCGCCACAGACACAGTCACTTCACCCAGCGTGTTGTCTACAGGAATCTGAAAATTAAAAAAATCTATTCTGTCTATTCTCTGTCTTAACTTAAGACTGCGCCGAGCGTACGCCGGATGTACAGTGGCGCCCTCATTACTATTATTGTGTTTTCTAATAAACTAAAGTATTTTCTTGAAATTGGTCGGTAGGTTTTTGTACTACAAATGAGAACACAACTTAAAGGGTATATCACATAGTTAACACACAAAAACACAAAACACAATTTATGGGATACGTAACAAACTTAAATAACAATTCACCTTCGAGTTATCAACTTAACGGAAAAAAGTGGCCACCTTTTCCCGTTAAGCTGACTACTTAAAGGGTAATTGTTATTAAAGTTTGTTACGTATCCCATAAATTGTGTTATTATTAGCGCTACAAAAACGTATCGTCTGATTGCAAGGAAATTCTTTATTTAATTAGAAAACACAATAATAGTAATGAGGGCGCCACTGGACGCGCGACGTTTGCGCGGTGCAGTCTTAATCATTGAAAAGACATAACGGTGGTTCAATTACATTGTCTTTTATGCAGTCTTTAACGAACTACTTAGCAGCCGTGTTCCGGTGAAATTACTAGCATAGAGGCATATCATATTAGTCCTCAGGGTTGGCAACGCATTTGCAGTCTCAGGATTGCGGTCTCAAGACTACTAATGATAGACATTCTCAGATCTCAGATCCCACTTACTATCAGGTGGGTTATTATAACATAGTTATGCAGTTCAGAATACGCTGCGAGAAAGGGACAGAGCTATATAACCGCTACAGCTCTGTCCTTTTCGCTCGCTGAAAAATGAACTGCTTTGCCATGTCGTAATAACCCCCCAGTTGGACTCTGTGCTCGTCTGCCTTCTCCTTGCCTTATTAGAGTTTTAAAAATATCCGGCCTACTAATGCAGTGTTACACTATAGCACGATCGCTAAAAATTGGGATTGACCAAAAAAAAAACTCACGGTTTTTACTTTCCCATTCGAAAGAATAGGAAATTTTAAGATACTTATTTCATTAATTTAGTATTCGACCCAATAGTTTTGTTTTAATGTCTTTATTTATTTAGCAGACATTTTATGGATGACATGATTATTTTAAATTTGTAATGGCATTTTCTAATAAATTTCAACAATTAAATGATATCCAATGAAAAAAAGTGATTGTAATAGTGTATTAAAATATACTATTTCAAGCTGTTTTCGCCTAACCCGTAAGATACACGTAGGAGGGCTTCAACCCGAAAACGAAAGTCAAACAAAGGTTAAATGTACTTTTGTCAAAATATCCAAAATAGATAAATATTTCAAAAACTTAATAATGCAGAACGGCTTTAAAACCCTATTTCTCGAAATGGTTTTCGAATTGGAGTAATTGTAAAAATATGAACAATCCCAATTGAAGTACCAACACGGCCTTATTCGGACTTGGTACATTAGCCCCGAAGGTGATTGTATAGATAACCAATGAATCCGGCCAATTGACATCGTCTTTCCACACGTCCATCAAAACTGTACAACTGCTTGGACTTAACTGGATTAAGGCAACTGTCTCCTTATCTGCTGGCCTATTGCGTACGCACTCGCAATCGCAATCGTTTTCATTTTGAAATTCGAAGGTGAGCCTGCATACAAAATGAAAACGGTGACGTACCATCTGCTTTATTGACAGGAGCGGCTGAAACTCTCTTCACCAAATAAATAAATAATAGTGATCTGATCTTACCCCTTGCGTATAGTTGTATCCCGCTGGGTTCCTCACCGACCCCAAGTTAACTGATCTTGCTCTGATAGAACTTTTTACAAATTCTAATACCTGAAAAGTAATAGTCAACTGTAAGACTAAATTTGGCAGCCCGAGCCGAGCAGAGTCGTCAACTTGCCACCATTCGACTAAAACCTTAGGCAAATCATGTTACGACGTTGCAATTAATACATAGATAAGTCAGAAATCTAAGAGTTATTTACATACATACATTAAATCACGCCTGTTTCCGAGAGGGGTAGGCAGAGACCACTTCTTTCCACTTGCTACGATCTTGACCAATTTCTTTCGCTTCTTCTACATTCATACATCGAGTCATGATCGCACGTCGGTTTAGGGTACCTTTTCCAGTATTTCGCCGATTAGACTCGAAAAAGTACGCCTAGGGCGGCCCCTTCCGACCTGTCCACTCACTTTCGATCTTTATATCTCTTTCGTCAATCTTCTTTCAGCCATCCTTTCCAAATGACCGAACCATCGAAGCATGCCCTTTTCAATCTTAGTCACTACTAAGAGTTATTTAATATGTAATATCACCCCAATGGAACCCTGAACAGCATAGAGCGGTATCATAGTTAAATCATAAATGTATTTGATGCTTCTTACTTTAAATGTTTCTTTTTTTTTTATTATCCAACTACCGTTGATGTCCCAGCCTGGTTCCGCTAGTTTACCTGGTGCACATTGGTCTTGTTCAGGTTGAAGACTTGTCCGGAGCTGGCGGCGGCGATCTGTTGATACACCAGGTAGGACGGCCTCTTCAAGTCGTTGCAGTGGCCAGTCAGCACGAACACCACCTGAAACGTTATGGTAACATAATCGGGGTCTCTACAGTTTGGAGGTGACGGAGGCATTTGCATACAGCGTATATTGTACACTACATTTTATATTATTACAAGAGCATTAAAGTTGTTATTTTTTTTGGTTTATGTAAGGATTCAGGTTCTCTGCCGTTTCGCCGAATTATGTTTCGTCAAATGATTCATTTCGTCAAATGTTTCATTTGGGCAAATGCTTTTTTTTCTAAAACTGTAAATATTTCAGGTTTTTTTAAAAACTAACCTAACCTAACCTACACGATGGTCCTGATATAAATCCTGAAATATTTAGTTTTAGAAAAAAAAGCATTTGCCCAAATTAAACATTTGACGAAATTAATCATTTGACGAAACATAATTCGGCGAAACAGCAGTACACCAAGGATTCATTATACATTTATAATCAGAATGTAAAACGGATTCTCAGCGTCAAGAAATTTAAGCCTTGGGATGCGGTCAAAAACATTCTCAGACCAGTTTCTTCGGCACTTGAAAAAAAGTAGTGCCAATTTAACCATATATAAATTCTTCGATACTGACTGTACCCGATTCTGGAGAAGAACCGATTCTAACTTCCTCGCTTTGATGGCGATATTACCCTTAAACGCATTAAAAGTAGCATTATCTTTACATATCTACACCGCACTATAAACGATCGAATCACGCAAACAAAATAATAAGGCTGCGTCATCTAGTTTCTATATACCATAACAATCGCTTGCGCAACTTACCCAAATTACTACCTAACTTGAAAAAAAATTGGGTTGACCGCACCGGAATCGCTTTACAATAATGCGACCAGCCTGTTCCTCAGATTTGTACCAACTATACCTCACCTGGCTCTGCTTCCTCTGCACCAGGTCCTGCACCTTCCCGACCAGGTGGTGGTCGTAGGCGGTGGCGTCGGTGAACACGTACACGAGCGAGCGCGGCCGGCTGGCGGTCAGCGCCAGCTGGACCCCGGCCAGGCTCATCTCCGGGCAGTCGCCGCCGCCGTACACACGGACACGCTTTAGAACTGCCTGGAACTCTGTCTTGTTCGTGGTAACGGTGGCCGGGCCAACGGCTGTTGAGTATTTTAAAGTTAGGAACAGCTGCATTTTTCAAACTGTTTTGTTATAGGGTGATCACTGACCAGTGAAATAAATAGCATAGAGGTATTCCGTCTTAGTCCTAACGTTTGGCAACGAAGTTACAATTGTAAATAGAACATAGGGCTATAGATACACGTCAGTCTACTTGAAAAAAAATGTATTCCATACTTATATAGGATAACGTGTAAGCCACTATTGAAAATTTTGATGGTTTATGTAATAGTTGGCGAGATTGTGCGGAACAGCTACCCCACTTACTTTTGAAAGCTATGGACGGCACTGGCCGTCAACTCAAAGCCGTGCCACAGACGCCACGACGGCTACAGCCGTCACAAGTTTAAGATTAAAAGAGACTTTGTTGCGTATCAATAAGGTGTAATTTGCATACCATAGCAAACATGTTTGGCGTGTGAGTGTCACATATTGTATTCGACGTTATGCCTTCAAAAGGTAAAGTCTAGCATTTACATATGGTGGGCAATAATGATATTTGCCTACTGGGTTCCATCCCCGGAACAGTGCCACTATTTGTGTAATGTGTGCAAACATTGTTCCTTAGTACTCGTATTCGATGTCTTTATAAGTAAGAAAACCTGGATACAGAAGTCCCTTTAAAACGAATTTAGTAAATTATGTTACATAGCGACCCGCCCTCGCTTCGCTTCGGTTTATTTGAGTTTTCTATAACACACGTACATCAAACAAAATGTATTATAGATAAAAACCTTCCTCTTGAATCACTCTATCTACTAAAAAAAACCGCATCAAAATCCGTTGCGTAGTTTTAAAGATCTAAGCATACATAGGGACAGACAGCGGGAAGCGACTTTGTTTTATACTATGTAGTGATTAGTAGGTATACCTAACATGAATAAACTTAACCTTCACTTAATAGTCTTAACTTAAAGGTAAGAAATTGTGAAAAGTAATAAATTTTTTATATATTCTTTAGTTATAAAACTATCTATATACCAACAGTACAGTCATCAAAAAAAAAATGACACGACTTATGCCTCTTACTGCCGTACTCAGAGACATCAATTAAATTTAATGCTAATGTCAGATATTTTAGACGCCAATGTTTGGAAATACATTATTGCCGGTGATTCTATAATCTTATTGCTTAGTTTGGGACGGGGTCAATTTGTTCGAGATTGTCCACTGGAATCATTAAATTCATATTAACGTCAGAGTTTCGGATAAATGTGTTTTGGTCAATTGAACTCTGACCCAATAATCATTCCTCATTTAAGCACAAATACTTACAATACTTACTTATAAGTGTGGAGGAAGCGAGGGAAGTTTGTATGGACGGTTGTAAGTGGAAGGAAGTGGTCTCTGCTTACCCCTACGGGATAGAGGCGCGATTGTATGTATGTATGTACTTACAAGGATCATGGAAAGGCACGAACACAAAATCAGCAATAACGTTCCCCTCTTCCAACGCAGTGTGAAGTATCATCTCCGCGCCCGCCCTCAGCTGTCTCAAATCATTATACATTGACCCCGTGGTGTCAAACACAAACGCCAAACTGCCTTTTTCTTGTTGGAAAACACTTGTACCATTTTGGGAGTTACATAACACTAATTTGGTAAACACTAGAATGATTTGTGCTATTTTGTACATTGTGTGCTGATAGCGGACAGCATGCACGACTGCTCGAACGTGAAGCCGCTACTCAAGTTCAGTTAAATAGATTTTTATCTG
Source organism: Acleris laterana (assembly GCA_963966035.1). Classification (NCBI taxonomy): domain Eukaryota; kingdom Metazoa; phylum Arthropoda; class Insecta; order Lepidoptera; family Tortricidae; genus Acleris; species Acleris laterana. Next base: position 15,553,935 of record OZ014453.1, on the reverse strand, counting down.
GTTGTTTGTACGCTTATTCATATTGATATAAGCTAAAGTTTAACGTGATTAAAACTTTAACAATATTTTATTAATGCTAACTGAGACTAAGGGTCATCGCACACTACAAACGCCTCGGCATCAAATCCGCCTCACTTAAAGTGCGGGTGTAAGAAAAGGGATGGTATAGTAAAATAAAGAACTAGGATTTTACAATATGGCTTAAATGTAGTAGATGTGGCGCTTACTGATGAAAAGATCTTAAGGAGAAAACATGAAAAACAAAAGCAATTTTTTTCCATTTTAGTCCGCAGGGTGGGTGACGCAATTTGTAGTCTTGACAATGCAAATGTCTGCATCTAGTACTCACCTGCCCCCTATTTCACCATCAGGTGACAGGTGACATTTCAGCGTACATGGCGCAGCTTATATAAATCCTATTGATGTGAAACTTAACTTAACAATGTGTAGCGAATTATCACCCTGTCACTAAAAGGCTGGTGGTGGCTTGTGTGCTCATTTGACATCTCGTAGCAATAAAAATCAACGTTTTTATTAAAGTTTTGTTGCAGCTCAGTTGTAATAACCTTCGTGAAGATGCTTATCGTCGTCACCTCCGACCGGGTAATCGAAATAGGTTACGAGACCAGGAAATCTATACTTGAATTAAAATTATCTGCGCACGGTTTCTTACTGCTATTACGTATTTAAAAAAATAAGTAGATCCGGTAAACCCCAAACATAAAGACGTATAAGTTGTCAGATAAATAACCGGATGCTCTTACTATTTTAACGCTAAGCCTTTTCAACGTTATGTCGTAGATATACAAAATGCGTCACTCACGCCAATAGCGGTTTAAAACCTGAGCTAATGTCAGCATTGCCTCGCACAATGAGCCCCTACTTCACCGTCATGATAATGACAGGTAACATTTCAAAACTTTTTAACTCTGCAATGTATACCGATTTGTCACCTGTCACCTGTCATTGTCAAGACGGTGAAATAGGGGGCTGGTATATCTAGCGCTGTCAACCATAACGGATATATCCATCAATGGCGTTAAAAAGGTTAAGCCAACGACGGAGGAATTTATAACGGTTGACACCGCAAAATAACTCTTACAATCAAAAATATGAGAAAAGAGTCTATATTTTGTAGAAAGTTAAGAAATTTTTTGATATCAAAATGTTTATATCCGTTTCAAGAGTGAATAAAATCTCATTATTTATTGTTAAATTAATTTCATCAGTCATATTATAATGTAAATGTGATTTTCTAAATATACATGTAAGTAAATTATTGTCTTGTTGCAGTGCCCTGGCAGGGTTTACGTTGAAGCTATCTACTGTATTTTTAAGACCTCATTGTACATCATTGGACTATGACTATGACTAAATATTTAATCCTCTACTGTCTACTGGCTCTGGGAGATTACGACCAATACCACACGCACCAACTCACACACCAACAGTGGGCGCTGACAGGCCGAAAGCGACGAGGGTTTAGCGCTGCAACCATCTTAGTTTAAAGGTGCCGTTCGCTCGTGAGCGAAGAATATTTAGGTTATTACCTGACTTAACTAATTACCCTTACATTTCTAGATACAGGATGGCAAAGGAAAATATAATAAAACATTTATAAAACTTATTAAAAATAAAATCTTTATTCAAAAATTCACACTTCACATTTCTATAGAAGACATTGCTTTTACTTATTCTAAGAAACAACAAAATATTCACGACGTATTGCTCGATATTGTATTTAATAAATAATACATATACTGTCATTACTATACCTAAATAGCATTTAGATGTAACATCAGTTGTTCTCGGGTAGCAAAATTCATTTATTTATATTGAAATTACTCTAACGTTTAGACAATGTAAGAGATCTTAGAATACTTATTTGTCTTTATAATTTGAGCAATGCAATAGTCAAGTCTACTACGCTACATAATTAAGAAAAAATATATTCTAATTTCCATTGCAAATAAATCCATAGATAATAGCCAATTTAATTAAAATAGACATTATTTAAAACATGTAAATAATTCATATAATTATAGACAATGTTATTTATATTCGGTGGTCGTGCTGTACATATATTGCGTTTCGTTCGCGCTTAGACTTTACGAATTTAATTACAAGGGCAACATTTTGACAGCAATTTATAACCTACAACCATTGACGTCTTGCTCTTACATTAGAATGTAGAGTAGGGCAGCTTTAATTTACTTAATGTTGCTGTAAGATAGTAGCTCATGTAACTTAAGCTAGTCAGAGTGGAACGAAACGCAATTCCTGTTTAAATAAAATATCTATGTTAGTCGTTACACATAGCTTTGGCAAGTGAATATCATATTCAAATTACGTTTAATTTTAATTTGTACTTGCATGTGAAAATGAAGGTTATTGATAGAAAAACATCACTAGATCTCAGATGTATCTATGGGTATCCTTATAAGCAAGAGAAAGGATTGGTGCAATGACCTTCCCAAGGGACAAAAATCATGTTCCAGATACAATACATAAATTTGGCACGAGCTCATTAGTTAATAATTGCCTCTCGTCTTGCCTATGCTTCCCTCTATATATTACAACTTGACCCTTGAGTTCAAAGGACTTATGTGGTGTAAGGCACCTACGACTTTGACAGAGTTCACAAACGACAATAATGAAATTTCCAGAAGCTTAACACGATTATTTTCAATTAAGAACAGAGTTAATCGCCATATTACGTGATACTACTATGTGTTCAATTTGCTGGTACGCAGACCGACATACTGATGTCGCCGTTCGAATGTTTGAGTTCTATTAGGCACTTCTCCCACTACCAGGTAGAAAGCGATTAGCTATAGACAATTATCTCGCTCAAGAAACAAACAATAGCATATAGGTCCCGTGTCAATAAAAGAGACACATATATTCAAAGTTGTTCGCCTACTCCACTCGTTTCTCAGTCATTTTCGGCGGTGGTTGCTAAGTGCCTTAAATCACCATTATAATATATTTGAAGACTCTTTGGGAAACTAGCGATAATTTAACCAATCAAAAACCCTCATTCTCTAGTCATGGTAGACAGAAATAGGAAAAATAATAACGCGAACACATACACAAGACATACATTAATTTTATACTACGCTCGTAGTAATTCGAGACAAGAGGGTCACTTACGTTAAATTGTTTTAAAATGGCTTTTGGCACCCACGCGGCTACACAAGTACTTAAAAATATTAATTCGTAGCTTATAATTTGATTAAATTTGCTATTGCACAGTTAATATACTATTAAATCATTATTCATAAAGTAATTGATTCACTTTGTCTTACTGGTTCTATAAGTACATCACAAAACACCACCTGTCATTTGGAAAATAATCCACTCTCATTGGTCAATTTAAATAGTCGTTATTATATGGAATCCACGTGATTGGCCAGTGTCGGCGCCAAAAGCGTTACCCTTCGCCATTGTTACTAATTTTTTTCCTAAAGTAAGTGTATGAGGCAATATCCTATACAGTCGATCTTAAATATAATTTAACTTCTATTCCCCACTCTGAGTCAAATGCATTATGTATACTTGGCGTAGAATCTTATAAAACCACTGAGACTATTGTCAAATATTCGATTATGTGATGAACTAATGGCTTCTTTACGTCTTTATACACCCCCTGGCAAGAAAACGGGGACATTCGATTTTGTCAAATATTTAAATATACCGTAAGGCAATGTGATTTTTGCTATATAAGGAAAAAAGTATTATTTACGAAGAAAAATAATAATTTAATCTAATTAATATTGATTTAATTTTATTTTTTACACTGTTTAGTTTTAAACTACTAGAAATAATCGTAAGTGCCCATTTTTTTGGAAGAGGGTTTACAAACGAATCTTAAAAACTTTGTTTATTGATCTTTAACATTATTCGTAAGTTCGAGGAGTCCGTCTGGCTGAGTTAATTTCCCCCACTCTAGCGAACGACGTTTTCGATCAACAATAACCAGTAGAGACACTTGTACTATGGAGGACCATTTCTAGATAAGATGTAATTCGAGTCGATTCAACCGTCATTGTTGTCTTTATGTATTATTCGGATAAACGAATATTTCCAAAAGATTAAATGTGATGTGTAGACATGTTTTAGACTCATAGTAGTCTTTAATCGGACCATTACTTGTTTATATTTTATTTATTCATAAAGTAAAACTGTTAACCCATCTTACTACTGCAACATAATAATATTGTTGACATTATAGTAGCTCTCAATGTTACATAGACTGAGTACATTTTGAATTGACTTGTAAAATGTTATTGTATTTTTACCAATTCATTGTGTATTCTATATTGTTACTGTAGAATGAATAAGATAACGTCAAAAATATAGAAACAATATGGGCAAAAAAATGTGGAATAGAGATTCTGTGACTATTTGTATTAAGTTGCTGGTAGGCCAACAATGACAGTTGAAACGATCGATCGCCCAAGGGTAAAGGTTTCTGCTAACGTACCGTCGCTAGATGGCGTTGTCGACTGGTGTAGGTCGGTCGATTTTCTGGAACACCAGTATGTTCTTGCTCACTTCGCCTTCAGGGAACTGAAACAATGTTTAATCATGTATGTATGTACTTAAACGGAGGCAGCCGGAGTACGTTGGAAACGGCATTAGATTTTTCCATCTCTGGTCGTAGATCCAGGAGTAGACCTACAACAAGGTGGAAAGATGTAGTGCTGAAGGACATGCAGGGCGTATATCACAAGTTGCCCGCGACGTAATTGTGGCTCGGATCTCCCTTTGTATCTCAGTAACGATAGAGACGCACTGAGCGACAAGAGAGAAAATGCAACTCGTACTACCCGTGCAGGAGTGACAGGCATCCGAAGACAATGTCGACGATAGAGTGAGGTGGAGAAGAAAGATCAGGAAAGCTGACCCCACCACCATGAGGGATTAATAATGGCAAGGAAGAAAGAGAAAGACAGACAGACAGAGAGAGAGAGAGAGAGAGAGAGAGAGAGGGAGGGGGGAGAGGGAGAGAGAGAAAGAGAGAGAGGTAGGGGGAGAGAGGGGGGGGAGAGAGAAAGAGAGACTTATGTACTTAAACTCTTGGAATTTTACACCAAAACATAAATCGGAGGGTGCAACTAACAAATTCTAGTTTCTAGGGTTTAAATCAGGTACAACGGTCCAAGTTTTATGTAAAGGATAAGGCACTCGAGAACACATGTCACCTGATGCTCAGTGAGCTCTGAGTTCATCCATAGATGTAAATGGGTTGCAAAACTTGCAAAGTTGCCAACTTTAAGGACTAAGGTGGAATGCCTATATGGCAGTAATTACATTGATTGCCTTATCCCCGCACCGGAATACAACAATGCGGACAGTTGCTTGACGGTAGCTTAAAGGTTAAGATGGTTGTAACGATACGGACGGACTCTGCACAATGTCCTACCACCACTACCAACTCAATATTTAACTCTATTCAAAACTTTTGGCGCAAGTTCATTATCGTTAATAATAATAAACCAACTGTTTTATTTGCCAACCCGCTTTTGTTTCTGTACAGTAAATATTTTAGGATTTTTAAAAACCTAACCTAACCTATACGATGGTACTGAAATAAATCCTGAAATATTTACAGTTACAGAGAAAAAAAGCGGGTAGGCAAATGTAACGGTTGGGAAACGACACATTTTACCAAATAATTTTCGGCTAAACCCCTCGTATGCTTAGACGCGTATCCGTGCCAATTCATGCACTGCGTAAGCACGGATCCGTTCCAATCCCCTGTGTGCCTACCTGCATTTTATTTTGAATCATCTTACATAGTAACGTAGGTTTAAAATTGCTTGTAGGTTAAGCCAATAAAGTATAGAAATTAAAAAAAATGGCTCCTGACATAAAAACATTTAATTTTAGTACGGCCGCCATTCCTGTGGATTTGATGTCACGTGACCGGTCACGTGATCGTGTCGCCGCACTGAGCCGTCAAATTCTGAAACGGCTCCCGCATACGAGGGGTAAAAGGCAGGATACGTTAAGATGGACATACCTGAGTATGCGGCACCTCGTAGATCTGCTTGTACCCCGCGAGCAAGCTCTCGACGCGGCCCCTGAGCACGTCGAACAGCACGACCAGGCTGGGCGTCTGGCGGCCGCTGTACTCGGCGCGCCACCAGCGCTGCGGGTTGTGGAAGAAGGCCTCGGCCTCGTACGACTCGCCGCTGCGCCCGATGGGCGGGTCGCAGTTCAGGTAGCGGGTGGTTATGTTTTTGTGCAGGTGGCTGCAATACAAGTTAACATGTTGAAGATATAGGATATTTATATAGTGGCGTGTGTAACGTAAAACTTGATATAAAAAAAGTATAGTCAATTAGAAAATATGATCCGACAATTATGTACTAAAGTTTAAACGTAAATCTAATCGTAATCTTTCCGTGAATGTCGTAAAAGCCGACTAAGGTAATAAAGGCGTGTAGTACTGTTAGGCGAGGCGGGCTTGCAACCTGTCACTAATACACTGGTAAACATCTTCGCCTAAGTGAGCAAAATGTGGTTACAGAATTATTAAAAAAAAATTATAGTTGTTGGAAATTCTGTAGCTCTGCCTACCCCACTCTGGGAATAAAGGCGTGAGTTTATGTATGTATGTATGTATGTTGAAACGTAACTTCACGTGTAAATAACTAGAGCAATTTAATTGCTGTGAAGTTAACTCGGGTAAGTAATCCTTTATCTGTCACAGTTGTCTCACGAATTATAGTTTCGACTTTAAATATTGCTTTCAACGCAGTAGTTGCCATTTAAAAACGTTGCAGTTGAAACTGTCAACATGTCATTTTTTGTTTGCAAAGATATAAAAGACATTCAAGCAACATTTTTCAATGTTCTAACTGCTTTCACTGTCGAATATTTTCTAAATGAATTAGAAACTATCCCTGGTACTGCTTCCATTTGCATCAACAATTACATTCCGAACCAAGGCAATAATGTAATAATAGTAAATCGTTGCTTAAATACTAATGGGCCTCAAATCAAAATGTGTTTGTGTTGCATTTAAATTCGGAATGCTATATACTTTAAGCTTTAAATCAAACTATATCTGTTTTTGTTTTGTGGCGCTTTTGCATTTAAGCAGCGAAATGTTCGTTTCCCTCTAGTTATGGAATAGTACATTACTGCAAAGACCAGTAAGTGAGCCTACCTGGACGAGTAGGAGTTAAAAGGCCGAACCGCCAGGTGAGGCCTTTTATAGATACGAGTCTAGGATGGCTCTTAATGGGCGAAGCATGTATAGTGCTTTTCTCAAAAATAAAACAAGTAGATTATTTTTTCATGTCTCATACTGCTAGGCTATTGATAAATTTCCACCATTGGGAAGAAAAGTAATTGCATGTTTAAACAAAGTACCAGGAGCGCAGCGGTAATTAGGAGGTGCGTAGCGCAAATTAGATCGCAGGCGGTGCACTGCCCCGGCGGGCGGGTGGGGTACACACGACACAGCGCGGAGGTCTCCCACACGTCACAGCAATGTACTTCTAATGTTTATGCACTCCTAGTACTTGACATTATAATTGTTTCTCAAAAATAATCACTACATAGTATAAAACAAAGTCGCTTCCCGCTGTCTGTTCCTATGTATGCTTAGATCTTTAAAACTACGCAACGGATTTTGATGCGGTTTTTTTTAAAAGATAGAGTGATTCAAGAGGAAGGTTTATATTTATATGTATAATAAAAGTTTTTTTTATGAACGGGTGTTACACAAAACTCATATAAACCGAAGCGAAGCGAGGGCGGGTCGCTAGTGTAATATAAATATGAAACTTTAAACTATAAAGCGTTTTTTTATTGAATGGTTGTTTTTGTGAGAATCCTTATTGAGAAAATATACTGGTCTGAATTATTTTTTATTTCATGTGGCTTTATCTTGCTACTTCTTTGGTTTTTTTAAAGGCTGTCACAGGTCTGTACAGATAGTTCCAAATTCAAATAATATGGTATGTTATGGATTTCCATACTTACTTACTGGACACTTTTTGGTTTTCTAATTCAAAATCACTCTAATTACTGGCCACTTTTGAGAGTGCTCCAGGAACTTTAACTTACTGGCTCCTATTTGATGATGTTATGACAAGATTACATAGCATGTTTGAGAAAAGTACAAGCGCACCTGTACAAGGGCGTGGAGTGGCACGGCATCAGGAACAGCACGGAGGACCTGTTGCCGGGCGCGGCGGCGCGCAGCAGCGGCATGACCGTGAGCGCGCCGGCCTGGTGCAGCACGCCCAAGTACAGCGCCGGCAGCGCGTTGCCCGCCACGATCAGCCCCGCCACCACGTACAGCTGCCATCTACAATCACACACCTGATATAACACCTGTGGAACTGCTTTCTAAAGGGTATAGCCGGGTAAGCATGGCGAAACTGCCCTTAGCGAAAAAAATAATTTCCTTTTACTGGGTTATTAACCTTTACATATGTAGTGCTTTCACCAAAATTTAAGCCTCTAATCCTTCAGGTTTAAAAAAAAACCGCAAAAAAAGAAATAACATTTTTATTTTATTTTAGCCAAAGTACTAATCCGATTTCTTTGTAATTTGGATATGTTGTATATACAATTAAGGTCACTCTCTAAAAAAAAAATTAATGATTGATCTCTTGAAAAAAACAAAAAAAAAACGAGTTAATAATTTTTAAAAAAATAAAAAAAATACGCGCGGGATTGCAACAATTTCCAAATTTACATATTTTATGTAGAATTTAATGATGTTTAACATATATTTTTTTCAAAAGCTAAAATCGGGATTAACAGTTTGAAAAATCGAATTTGTGACATCCCATAACACTTTATCTTCATACAAGCAAAACCAAGTTGACAATAAATGAATGAAGTATATTTTGAACGCTATCTTAACGAATTGGAATTTAAAATGTGACGTTTTGCACTATAAATTGCTTTTGTGGCTATATATACGGCTACGGAGTACGCATTTTTTCATATCCCATACATATATCGACGGTTCTGTGACTCAACCTCGTATATTGAATTTTGTCCAGTATAAACTGACACATGCACTCGTGTACTTAGTGAGTGTCAGTTAATACTGGATATATTCTATATACGAGGTTGAGTCACAGAACCGTCGATATTTGTATTATTACGCAGTTGTAACAGCGATTCAAATTGTAGCAATAACACAGACGGCGTAATTTTAGTTCGTTTACCAAAATAATATTTGTCGTATAAAATCAGAGCACTTAAAAATGAAGGAACAGACATCTCGCAATCGTTAACGCTCAGTACGAGGGCTGCCTTTTAAGTTGTGTCGTTTGGAAAAACTAAAGACAATTTAAGTGTTAAATGGTATTTATTGTTTTTCAAAGTAATCACCGTGATATGTAATACACTTTTTCATTCGATCGAACCAGTTTTCGAAACACTTATTCCAGTCCGAAGTCGGGGTCTCCAAAATGGCCGTTTTGTATGCCTCAACGGCTTCTTCAGGCGTCTGGTACCGTTGACCACGAAGTCGTTGCTTGATTTTTGGAAAAGTAAAAAAATCGTTAGGGCTTAAGTCTGGACTGTGCGGCGGGTGTTCCAGAATTTCGACGTTTTGCTCTTTTAAAAACGCAATTGTTTGCCGGGCGGTGTGCGAGCTCGCATTATCGTGATGCAGTCTTATACGACGTCTTGGGTTATTTTTTCGAAACTCGCCGATGACTTCTGGTAAACAGACAGTGGTATACCAGTCAGCATTAACCGTTTTACGATCCTCGAGCACGATGTTGGCCACGTGGCCACTTTTCGCCACAAACGTGGCGACTATTTTTTTCGAAATGCTCCGTGAGCGTATTACTTTGGTCGGTTTTGGCTCATCTTGGAACACCCAAACAGTCGACTGCTGTTTAGAATCGGGTTCGTAGGCATATATCCAAGATTCGTCACCACTGATAATGTCGTAAACATGTTTCGAGTTTCCTCGGTTGAATTGCCGCAGAGTTTTGCGACACCATCGAACGCGAGCCGTTTTTTGGTCTTCACTGAGTAAATGTGGTATCCAGCGAGAGATCAACTTTTTTACGCCTAAGTGATCATGCAAAATACTGTGAACACTGGTCCCTGAAATACTTAAGGAAGCTTCTATCTCACGGTATGTCGCATGGCGATCTTCGACGATCAGTTGCCGTACAGCATCAATGTTCTCCTGGGTTACGGCTGTTTTTGGTCGACCTTCACGATGTCTATCACCAAGACTAGAGCAACAACGTTGAAATTCTAAATACCAGCGTTCCACAGTCCGGAGGCATGGTGCTTTATCATTGAAAACCGTAGTCAACTCTTCGAAGCACTGAAGTCGCGTTAAGCCCCTTTTGAAGTTGTAAAAAAATATCGCACGTAAATTTTCCTTCGAAATTTCCATTTTCACAACTGACTTGTCAACTTTGAACGAGCGCTGTACTAAAACGGTTGGGCCGATTTCGAGTCATTCTTTTGTTTTCGAATTCTAATTTCAAATATTTTAAGATGACACTAGTTCTTTTTTATGCAATCACGGAAGGCTTGCAAACGACAGAACTTAAAAGGCAGCCCTCGTATAAAATTCGTGCCATTGTACCATTCCCGCCTTTTTGTTTTTTTTTTTAATTGTCTGAATGCCGTAAGCCCTAGCCGCATACAGCCACGGATTTTAAGGTTCGCATGAGTATGTACTCAGTAAAATAAGTCGCGTTCCAAATTCAAAATGCGTTGGAAATATAATTTCATAGTGTAATACGTAGAAGTTATTTTGTTTGAAAAGAATGTATGGGATGTTACAAATTCAAGTTTTTCACACTGTTAATCCCGATTTTAGTTATTAAAAAAATTATATGTTAAACATTATTAAATTCTACACAAAATATGTAAATTAGGTAACTGTCGCAATTTCGCACGTATTTTTTTTATTTTTTTGAAAATTGTTAACTCGATTTTTTTCTATTTTTTTCAAGAGATAATTAAATATTATTTATTTTAGAAAACGACCTTAATTGTATATACAACATATCCAAATTACAAAGAAATCGGATTAGTACTTTGGCTAAAATAAAATAAAAATGTTATTTCTTTTTATGCGGTTTTTTTTTAAACCTGAAGGATTTGAGGCTTAAATTTTGGTGAAAGCACTACACATGTAAAGGTTAATAACCCAGTAAAAGGAAATTATTTTTTTCGCTAAGGGCAGTTTCGCCATGCTTACCCGGCTATACCCTTTGGTAAAGGGTAACTTGACGTTGTTCCAAGTATGACTTCTATTCTAACTTCGTTTTAAGTACTATGTTATTATGATTGAAAAAATGACCTTCCACTGGAGTTTCTTGCGGCGCTTCTTCTCCGCAATGATGGTCTTGTCCGAAGCGCTGGTAGACTCACCCTATATTACCGACGTGTAAAAGAGCCCTCATGTGGCCTATTTACTGAATAAATATTTTGAATTTTGAATTTTTTGAATTTTGAATTTTGTTAGAAATAACGAAAACCGAAGAGCAGTAACACACGTCGCTTTATCCATGCCAGCTCCAAAGTTACAGTTGTACCGCAAAAATTGCTACTACATGGCCTGTTTAATTTACAACTCAATACCAAAACAGATAAGTGACCTATGTTACAGTCGATTTTGTAATGCTCTGGGAAAGTGGTTAATAGAGCAAAGTTTCTACTCTGTAAACGACTTCCTCCACACAACTGGCTGTAGATTCAGCAAGTATGTAAAATAAATAAATAAATATCCCTAATTTTAAACATGCAGTTGATGTGTTTGGTTGGACAGTTCAGATCATAATGGTCAATAAAATTGTTTATAGTATTAAGTTTTAAAAATTTGCACGCCGCAATGTCGGTAGGTTTATGTTGAACTATCTATGTACCAGGGTATGGGGTTAGATTAATCAATTTTAAAATTAAATCTTCTGTAGCTCCCGCATTTAATCGTTAAATAAATTATTAAAAATATCATATTAGCGACTACTTATTTGGAGTAACTTAAAGCAGCTTGAGGCAGACTACGGTAGACGGCTTATTAGAAAAAAATAATTACGCAGCCTCAAATCTTGTTTCTTAAAATGGGGCTACTTTGATTATCCTTGTGTTTATATCACAATATCAAAGTCACCCCTGAAGCATGCCAAAAATTAGGGGTTTTTTGTTTCGAAGTTTTTACATCCAATTTATCTGAAAATACTTCAACTTTCAACATTTTGGGCTCTCATATGAGACATATGAAAATAATTTCGCGAAAGAGCTAAATAATAACTTAGCAATTCCACAAAATCGACGATTAAAAAAATTATCAAAGTTGCCCCGCGTTTCTAAAGTCACCCCATTTCACGGTACTATAACTAATCACCTGTAATTAACCATGATTCTTGCAAATAAATGATATTTTATTCTATTCTATTCTAAAATACCATAATACATACACATTCACGCCTGTCTCCAAATGGGGAGGCAGAGACTATGGAACGCCGGGTGCACCTATCTAAACATACAACTTTCGCTTCCTCTACATTCATCAATCTCTTCATGCACGTACGTCGGTTTCGGGTACTTTTGAATTGGCCCTTACTCAGTACATCGCGAATCTGATCACCGTACGTCCGTCTAGAACGTCCCCTACCGACATCTCCGCTCACTGTCGCTCGCCATATCTCTTTCGTAACTCTTCTTTCATCCACCCTTTCTAAATTACCAAATCATCTTAGCATACCCTTTTCGGTTTTAATCACTACATCTTCTTTCAATCCACATCGTTCTCAGATCTCCCTATTTCTTACCATAATAGTCCATTTTTAATTTACAGGACACAAGAAACGGTAACAATTGTGTTAGACTCTAGAACAATCAATATTACTTATAGGCAGAGATCAATAAAGTATAAGTAACATGAGTAGCTCATCACGGCAACGTGACATTTTCCAGAATGACGGCGACTCGACGCTGCGCGATCTCGCGCAAACAGCGTTGCGCGTAGCATTCGTTATTGTCGCCACACACCTCATATCTTACTTTACACAATTTGTCCAAAAGCACGAATATCAATACAGCCATCGCGACATTTTTGACTCCTTGGGAACGTATTTATGGTGTATGCTCGACGCATTCTTAGGGCCGCGATCTCGCGGCGTGCACGTGGCTAAGAAAATCGCTGAGAAATCGCCGGACAAATCGCTAGTGTAAGGGCCCTTAAGGTTTCATTTATTTCTTTACAGATGTTGGGCTGTCTGTGGGCGGGAGTACAATTAGTAACTTACTTCTTGGCCTTTCTGCTCCAAGGCACGATAACGTCTTGGGCCAAATACAACAAGATAGGCAGCAGCGGCAGGACGAATCTGAACTCCTTGTGTGGGATGAAACTGAAACAAACGAAGTTCTTTTTTAATGGTATTTAGCTTAGAGCTTAGTAAATAAACACCAAATTTAAAATCTGATTTATGCATGTGCTGGATATGATGGTGTGGTCTAAATTTCAGCCCATCAACAGAAGGTTTTTAGACTTGCAAAATTTTGAAGCAGACAACTTACACATACACAGTGAAAGTTCAATAAAAGGTTGTAAAAAGGGTATAAATCATATTGGGAGTATCCTTTCACTTAAACCTTAGAAGACACAGCCACTACACAAAAGCCATAAGATTTCAAACCCAATCGAACTATAGATAGATAATGTTGAATGGCGTTCTTCCACCGGGCGTTTCGCTATACTGGAAAATCTAACTCAAGACCAAAACCTGGCAGTTCCCATCTGTATTTCATTATTTAATCATTATTTCATAAAAACATGAATGAGAACTCGTGTAACCAGTAATATTAGGGTAAGTTTTATTGATAAAAATACCTACACTTAAACCAAAATGCAGTAATCACAGCGAATGTGCGCCCGTTGAGGGTAGGATTTTGCCTCTTAGTGAAACTGTGGAACGAACTCCCTTCGGCGGTATTTCCAACCTTCTCATGGGTGCCTTCAAGAAAAGAGCTTTCATTTCCCTAATTGGCTGCAACGGACCAACAACTCTCGAGTTGCTGACGTTTATGAGTGGTGGTGATTACTTCCCATCAGGTAACCTGATTACTTGCATGCTTATTTGCCTTTCTCTCTTTTAAAAAAATAACTTACCTGTACAGAGCGACGTGTACAGCAACTATAGCCAGCAGAAACAGGCCAGTGACGTTCTCCTTGGGTCTTCGCAGGATGGAGACGATCGCCCACAGCACCGGGATGAGGTTGATGCCCAGCACTGCCGGCAGGCCTTGCGTCAGGTACCAGTGCCTAGCAAACGCAGGATTATCCTTAGTCATCCGAAATTACGTCATAAAATTGAAGTTCCGATTTTCACTAGTTACATTTTCTCGAGTTACAAGTCTAATTTAAAGAAAACACAGAAAACACAATCGTAATTAAGGCGTTTGCTCGGTAGTCTTAAAAACAAGACGACTAAGATAATTCAGTTTCATTCCAGTGTCCTTGTGTGGGACTAGATCAGAAACAAACACATATCTTGTATATAAAAGATAAAACTGACAGGCTGACTGATTGATACACGCACAGCCGAAACTGCCGGATCTAGGGACGGGACTTGAAATGTGGGAGGAGCATTCCTTATTTTTGGAAATTCATGCCCCGAGGGGTTAAAATAAGGGGGTAGCGCAAAATTAATACTACGCGTACGAATATGCGCGCGTCCTTCAATCAGAAATAAATTCCCACACACAAAGCAGTTTCGGACTTACCATGGGTGCTGTCCATAGAAAGAGGCAATGTCATGGAGTACATTGAACCGGAAGAACTCCCACGGTGTCACCACCAGGCTGCCGTGGAAGTATGAGTCTAGGGCGATCAGGACACTGGCCGAAATCAACCTGAAATACGTATACAAGTAGTTTGAAAATATGGTTAAAGGTTTCTCTAAGGCGCGCCGTACTATACTCCATTTGTTTAGGTACAAACGGGTTTAGAGCATTGATTAACAGAAGTATTGGGACCTCAGAGGAACGCAAAG
Source organism: Acleris laterana (assembly GCA_963966035.1). Lineage (NCBI taxonomy): Eukaryota > Metazoa > Arthropoda > Insecta > Lepidoptera > Tortricidae > Acleris > Acleris laterana. Next base: position 15,538,924 of record OZ014453.1, on the reverse strand, counting down.
AGTAAAAATGTTATAATTAGGCTGCCTGTCCCCTCGAGCGGAGCGAGGTAGCAGAGTGGTGAGCGAGACATAAATCCACTGACTTAAGTCATTTTGTAAAAAAAATACTATTTTGTTAATTTTCTTTAAACTGTGCATATTTCTTTAAACTGTTTACGTTACACAAATTTCAATGTATTTAGCTGAGTATGAGAACGCATAGCTCTGCTCTCAGTGCGTTTGCAGTTTAAACAAGTAGTTACAGTCCTATGGTCACAAGTATAGTGGCAACTCACCCGACAGGCAGGAAGGTGCCCACGAAGAGCCGCAGGCGCCCCTGGTTGGTAGTGAGCAGGCTGTAGACTCCCAGCAACACCCAGAGGGGGGCAGACGTCGGGCGCAGGAACACGGTGAGGCAAGCGAGCCACACCCATGTACTGCTTTCTACAAACAAACAATAACAGATAGTTAACGTAGGAATTAAAGAGATCAATTAGATTCCGAGATAATTAGAGACTAGCCATAGCAAGCACCGAGGCGCGCGTTCCGAGCACTACGTATCAAACGCTAAAAAGAACAGATCCACTCGCTTTCAATGTTTTGTCAAATAGGATCAGTACACTGTCAAGAGCGCGGCGTTCGCGCGCTTGCTATTCGTTATGAACAACTTCATACAAAATTTAATGCGCGCGCCTCGGGCGCATGCTATAGTGCCCTGGGCTGTAAAAGCACCAGCTACCAGTTGGTGGTGGCGACTGGTTGCGCCGAAATGGTGTCCCGGTGAGAAACGGGCTTAATAAAGGACATGCTTAGCAGGGGTCTAATGTGCTGTAAATGTAAAACTTATATTTTCAACTACTCTACTTCTTACTCAGTTCATTAGTAAAAGAAGGTTTTGAACTGTGAATATAAAAATACAAACCCTTCTCAAAGTAACCGCTCATCCCATTTTTAAATGGGAACTGGGAAAGAGCAATTGTCACTAAAGAGGTCTCCACTGTCTGCAGCAGGGTGCGTCCAGACGTGTAGAACCAGAACCAAGATGTGAGGATCAGGAACAGAGACCACTTGCGCCCACCCGTCCATTGGTAGAAGCTGTAGTCCGCCACGGAGCTGAGAACGGCTTGAAGGATGCGTGGTAAAAAGACCTGAAAGTTACGTTGTTTTCTCTTACAAGCTCGCTTAAGTTAAGGCAGTTGTGGACTGTGATAATATGTAGTACAGTACTCGCAGCTTTTTAATACCATTTAATTTGGCATTTGGCTGCTTATATCTACCCACTGAATTTAAACCATTAAATTTACAGCTTAACAATGACTGGTAACCATATCAGCCAAAGCATATCCATCGCTAGGCGTAGGCCCCGAACCCATGATGGTTACTCGCATACAACTCGTATCTAAAGTCTGCAGGAGTCTTAACGTGAATTTCATCATTAGCAGAGTTATTATTTATCCATATCACTACATAGTATAAAACAAAGTCGTTTCCCGCTGTCTGTCTGTCTCTATGTATGCTTAAGATCTTTAAAGCTACTCAACGGATTTTGATGCGTTTTTTTTAATAGGTGATTCAAAAGGAAGGACTTTGTGTAGAATAAATTCTGTTTTATGTACAGGTGATACCGAAAACTGATACAAACCGAAGTGAAGTGAGGGCGGGACACTACTTATAAATAACGCTCAATTAAAAACACATTTTCCTCAAACCACTAATCATGTTTTTTATTAATATTTTTCAATCAATCCTTATCAGTAGCTAACAAATACTCACCACTGCATCAGGAGAATCCAATCCAATTAAATCCAGAACTTTGTACAATGCTGCCACAACACTGGGATACAAGTAACTTCTGATGCCTTTCTGCCATTCCCAGGTTAAAGCACCATAGCCAAATGCTTGTTTGTGGGCGACTTCCAGGGTTTGCCAGTACTCATCCGGCACGTACCAGGTTTGAACAAGGAACACGGAGAGGATCCTCACGAAAAGTATAGCGCAGACCACCTGCGAGGGCCTCAGCCCCTTAGCACTGAACGGCAATGCCATTCTCCCGCCTAAACGAAAGAGGTTACATGTGATAATGCTAAAAATAGACAACACTGCTGTGCTCGATCCCTAATATAATTCTGGTTTAAATAAAGTAAATCCAATGTTACAATCGACGTCAATGGATTACAATTCAGTTCTAATTAGAAACCCTAAAGTTGTCGAGTTTATCAAGCGCAACAAACTTTATAGAAAAAAGTGTCAACTAACGCGTCCTTCTGAAAAGCTCTGGTAATGAATTAATAGATACAATTTCTCTTGAAGTAACGGTTGCAAATTATGTATAGGTCGTACTGTGACCCAAATACACGAATTATTTGTTGACATTTGCATAGAAAAACAATATAAAGTAAAAATTTCACTAACCTCAACAACAAGCCCGCCGCCGCGTAGTAGTGATGTCCAAACCCAAACTTTCCGTTTTATAAAATTAACGGTTATAATTAAACAATACTTCTTGGTATTAGGATAATTTCAAAACTATTAGTCATTTAAAAGTATTTAATTTAGTTGAGTAATTCGCCAAATACCAATAGAATATTTACAGTTAAATTTTAAAACCGTCACTATCAGCCATACCGCCGTTAATAGAACAGCACTATTTGTCAAATGAGCAGTCAGTTCCGAAACCACACTACTAAAATACTTTTTTTGGAAAAATATCAATTTATAATTAGGCCAAATTTTTAAATGAATAGCAAAGTTAAACACAGGTTCTTTTTTTCTACACATTTAGATCATTATATTATTGAAATATTATTAAGATTTAACAATATTTTTTTTGTAAATATCAAGACGGGCGTTGACAGTTATCCAATAATATAATTTGAAGTAATAATTCAGAACGCAAATTTACGAATGTTGATTTTTGTGAAATACTGCATCAAATTTCTAAATAAATAAAAGATGTCCTAGAAGTGTGTTAAAATGGGTATGTTTATTATGGTTAATGTCGCTTGTCACGCTTGATTTGTTACTGTAACCGTTATAATGTTAACAGGGGAGTCTAATAATGAAACTTTGGATCTTTCGAGGCGTGGGCTGAAGAAAATAGAGAAAGCGCCCGCCGAGGATGCCAAGCAAATAATAAACTTAATCCTTGACCAGAACGAGCTGCAGCGGCTGGACAACCTCGACTCGTACAACCGTGTCGAGAGCGTAAGCCCCTACTTGTGTACTAACAGAATAATACGTTAAATCAATTAATTATCGACAACCTCCAAAACGCTGATAAGAAAAGTTGCTTAAACTTTTAAGATTGTCTTAATTTGGTGACCTATCAGAGTTCTAGTTTTTTTTTTTATACAAACAACAAGAGTTGTTAGTTATCCTTGAGTTTATGACCCATAAGTGGGTCTCAACTAAACTAAATCTGTTTGCAATTGGTTAATAGTGTAACACCTACTCATCCAAATTGTAGACTGCCTACTTCATTTGCCTTATCATCATGAATATTTAATGTTCAATTTATTTTTGTTCATGCATAATTTGCAAATTGTAGTTACCTTGAATGGTATACTTATTTATAGCTGTTGCCTGTGACTCCGTCTGTATAGAAAAATAAAACATAGAGTACTCCAGGATGTAGCATTCTAAATGGTGGAAGAATTTACCAAATCAGTCTAGTAGTTTCAGAGCTTATTCAATGCAAATAAACAGTCAAATCTTTCCTCTTTCTAATATTAGTAATAGTAATAACAATTTATAATTTATGTGTTAAAAACAGGTGGAAAGAAGTGGTCTCTGCCTAGCCCTCTGGGAAACAGGCGTGATTTAACCTTTCGTAGGCTTAGTAGCAGATCTGCTCCATATACGCAAACTGCTAGAGAGCAGATCTGCACCAAATGCTTTGCGTGCCTCCCGAATTTAATTTGAACCTTATTGTGAAGCTTCCTAAGGGTTAAAGTTTATTGTAGGTTAGCCAATAAAGTAATCAAATTTACCAAAAATTGCTCCTTACATAAAAATATTCAGTATGGCCGCTATTTTTGTTGGTTTGATGTCATGTGACTGGTCACGTGACCGCGTTGCCGCACTGAGCCGTCAACAAGTTTTCTGCCTACCGCATACGAAGGGTTAATGTATGCATGTATGTTATGCACTGATTACATTATTCCACTACGCATGAGGCACACTGTGCATAGTAGTCCGTCTACAATCATATGAAAATGTGTATCAACTCTTACTGTTGTATCTCTAGAGTAAGAGTTTCTCATCAATACTTTTTTCTAATTTCAGTTATCAATTTGCAACAACTTCCTGCTTCGGATGCACAGTGTCTCAAGGCTCACAAACCTTCGTGTGTTGGCTCTGAACAACAACGGGATTCTTCAGATCGAGGGCTTAAAAGACTTGATTTACCTTAAAGTGTTGAAGCTAGCTGGTAAGATCAAACACAACTTAGTTACGATTTAGTTGCAATAACCCAATTGTTCGCAATTATTAATTAGTTACAGTTTTGTCCACCTTTTATTATATTCTCTGTGTATTGTGTTCCTTTTCAGGTAATAATATAAAATCCATAGAGCATCTGAACCACAACATGCACCTGGAGCACTTGGATCTATCCAACAACCAGGTCTCCTTTGTTGTTGACATGAGCTACATGAAGAGTTTGAAGGTAAATAATGTACATACAAAACTCTGACTGACTGACAGACACACAGCCTAAAGGAAATATATTTAAGGGTGCACATTACAGAACAGAGAGTAAAACTATGAACAAGAATTACTGTCAAATTCTTTTTAAAGGAATTTCCAGAAAAATTATAACATTTAACAAAGTTATTGGGGAAATTTGCTGCTTAATTGACTTTTTCTGTTAAGATTGCCTCAGTGGACAGCTTGAAAACAAAGAAAAATATTTGAGTAACATTTATATTGTTAAAAACATGTTCATCAGCAGTAATCCACTGCTGAACATCGATCTTCCCTATCCTATATGTCCTATATGTCCTCTATTGACAGCATCTAAACCTGGAAAGGAACCGCATAGCTGATCTCCGGCAATGTGACCGCTACCTCCCCGCGAGCTTGGAGCACCTGGGGCTTGCGCACAACAACATCCAGGACCTCAATGAAGTCTCCCACCTGGTGCACGTCACCAGGATGGACAGCTTCTCCATTCAGGGAAACCCGTGTGTTGCGATGGCTGGAAAAGATAAGCTGTATCCTTTATGAATATACATTGTATTTATTCATTTATTTATCGTATGGGATATACAGAAATACTAAACAGACAGGTTACACGATTTCAGGTATTCTATAGCATTGTAGGACATCTAGCCAGTAGCAAATCTAGCACTGAAGGCCTAATGTCCCATGTCTTATACATTGGTTGATTTGAGGTTTTATTTGCACACTTGCACTCGTGGTCTGCCGCAAAATAGCGCGTCAAACGTTGAATTCAAATTAAGAACAGGTTTATGGTTTATTGGAATTGGAAAAAAAACATTTTAGACTCTGTTTTTAAGTTAAAAATCAAATAAAATGTTGATCATGTAGCCTTGCACTGATCAGTGCTTATGCAGATAAATAACAAATAATTCACCTATTTAGTTCCAAACTAAGTTCTAAACCCCAAAACTTATGCTATGGGTACTAGATAACGATAAACCCACCCCTATAGAGAAATACATACCTACTTTAGACGACGCGCTGGCTTAGTTGGTAGTGACCCTGCCTACGAAGCTAGCGGTCCTGGGTTCAAAACAAGGGCAGATATTTGTGTCATGAGCGCGAATATTTGTCCCTGAGTCATGGATGTTTTCTATGTATTTAAGTATTTATTTCTCTATATAAGTATTTATAACTTTGTCTAGTACCTACCCATAGTACAAGCCTAGAGCTTAGTTTGGGACTAGGTCAATTGGTGTGATTTTTGTCCCCCTGATATTTATTTATTTACTTAAATACTTAAAAGACCTCTGTTACTCAGAAATAAATAATTGAACCTGAGACCGCTACCTCCATAAGCAGGGTCACTACCAGCTAGGCTAACAGCGTCGTCGGTATGTCCTAATATCCTTAATTCGATAATAACAGAGGCTTCGACTACCGCCCCTTCGTGCTGAACTGGATAATGAGCGTCAAAACGATCGACGGATTCGTCGTCAGTGCGATAGAGAGGTAAGTTTACCCGCGTATTAATAATAGTTACTCGTAAGGTGGGAGCTCGTAAACTCATCGGCGATCCTTCAAATCCTCGATGTACAACGTAGAGTAGCGTGCATATTTGTTTTTTATAGGTTACTGAAAATATGCACTTACATAACCTAATTCTGCCATCACCTTTCCATCTCCGGACGGCCGGGCGATGGGAGAGGCTTCACACAAAGCAATTCACGGCTTCTTTTTCTATTACGAACTTCTAAAGAGTGGAATTCGCTTCCGTCATCTGTATTTCCTGAGATATAATGTGGCTGTCTTCAAATCAGTGAACTTCATCCTATACTTTATCATCATTGACCACGATAGAGGACAGTCGCCGGTTAGTTCAGTTTTTTTAAATTTCTAAATATTTCATGGCCTCCATGATCGCCAGGCGTAATCCTCGCCGACGATTTCATCTCGTCAGCGTAATTTTTAATGCACAATGCATCGCCCAAACCTACACTAGGTTATTTTTTGGTTTTCTTTTTAAAGATAATTAGATTTTTTACAATTCACATACGTCATGAGTTTTCGTCCAGTTTGAAGGCGGAGTGGCTGTACAGCCAGGGCAAGGGGCGGCACTTCCACGCGGGCCAGCAGAGCGAGCTGTGCGAGTACCTCGCCGCGAGCTGCCCGCTCACGCACGACGCGCTCGACACCGAGGACCAGCGGAAGCTGCGGCTCATCCTCAGCAAGGTGAGGCAGCCAGCGACTAGCGCTCAGTCGACTAGGTACAGTACAGTACAGTCAGCAGAGCGAGGCGCAGCGAACAGTGTTATGGAACCAGCTTACAGTCCATTCCATCTTGTCTTATTTATAACAATTTCCTCATGAAAAAAAAACCATTACTTAAAATCGGAAAATGATCAGGAAATTGTCGTCTCTACGAGGGGTCTTTTTTTTATGGCATAGAGAAGACAAACGAGCACACAGGCCACCTGATGGTAAGTGGAAACTGTAACCCATAGACATTCGCATTCACAAGATTGCAATGCAATCCTAAGACTGCAAATGCGTTGCCAACCCTGAGGACTAAAATGGAATGCCTCTATGCTAGTCATTTCACCGGCTGTGTTATCCCCAAACCGGAACACAACAATGCGAACACTGCTGTTTGGCGGTAGGTTAATGGATAAGACTGTGGTAGCGATCCGGACGGACCCTGCACAAGGTACCACCCGCAAAAATATAGAAATATTTACTAAACAAGACTTTACGGCGGTGTTTCCGGACTGCTACGACTTGGGGACCGTCAAGAGACAAGCATACGCTGTTCTTAAAGGTCGGCGACGCAGCTAGCCGTGGTCAGCGGCGATCACTTCACATCAGGTGACCTGATAGCTCGTTTCCCCCTTAGCATAAACATATTACCGTATGTTTGTTCAACAAGTACACTCAGGAGCAAAAGTATCGGGTCAGAGTGCGTTTTTCATACAAACGAGGCTATTTTAAAGCCTTGGTTCCTAGCCAGGGGTTATTTTGAGTGAGGTTTAAAGGTGGGTACTCCGAGGTTCAATAGAGGAGGTCAAAAGTTCTTAAGACACCTAACTGATCGCACGATCAGTTGACACCACAGCGAGAGAGTTTTGGTTCGCATTTGGATTTCCTTACATTTTATTGTCATTTTAGATGTTTTTCTGAACATGCACAATTCCGGCGTTAACCGCAAATTCAATCAGTTGGGTGTCCTAGGCACTCTGGAAGTCCTGTATCGATGCTCGGGGCATCCATCATCAGATTTCACTACAAGCATCCCCTGGCGAGGAACCAAGGCTTCGAAATAGCCTCGTTTGTATGAAAAATGCACTCTGACCCGATACTTTTGCTCCTGAGTGTATTTATTCTACAACAAATAATTGCAAGTTCAGTACAGGCAAGGGTGTACAGTGTTGACCCTCGGCGATGTTCCAGGCACAGCACCACCAGCAGCAGCTGAAGGACCAAACGCACAGTCCCGTCAAAACGAAGATCCAATCTCCGCGGATGCAATGTAAGTACAAATTATTCTGTAGCAGATAAGGTTAGTCATACATACATACATACATTAAATCACGCCTGTTTCCCAGAGGGGTAGGCAATAGTATAGTAATAGTCAATTTTGTATTAACCTCTCTCTCTGTCTCTCTCTCTCTCTTATTTTAATTTGATTTGGTCTCTGTCTGTCTGTGTCTATTAATGAGTTTTTGTCACACGTTGTTGCAAATTTTGTGACCTCATTCACATTCGCATCACCTCGAAACTTAAATACGCCCCTCGGTATCTTAAGAGCCTTCATTATGTTACACTTTCATAATTTTCTTATTTAAGATTAAGGCTGCGATATTTTTCTTCAATTCATATCCTTACATATGAATATTAAATAAATAACTAATTCAGGGTTCAGAATTTTCATAGCACGGTAAGACTAAAGCGAGCTATGCATTATTGCAATACCATATTATTATGTAGGTATCTAAGTATCAATGTCTGGTAACACATTGTATATTTCTCTATATAAGTATTTATATCATGGTCTAGTACCCATAGTACAGGCCTAGAGTAAGATTGGGACTAGGTCAATTGGTGTGAGATTGTCCCCTGATATTATAAAATGGTTGGTTTTCGAAAGAATCATGACATGGGCCTTCTTATTGTTATTTAATTTGGTGTCAGGCCGCATCGCGCCGCGGCACGTGGGCCGCTCGCCCGACCGGCTGACGGCCAGCTACCACGGCGCGCTGCCGCGCGGCTCGCCCGCGCCGCCCACCTCGCTGGCCTACGGGGACGCGCCCGCCATGACGCAGAGCTTCGACTCCTCCTCGCTCTTCGAGAAGACCGGGGACAAGGAGAGGGAGAAGGGTACGTTCAAACCGCGACCCGAACACCAGTATTTTTGAGACATAACTGAACGCATGCCGAACATGTTTTAAAAGCCATGCAAAATTCAACCTGATTTATACGAGTAAATAGTACATTTCGATTCAAGTGCGGAAAGTATGTCATTTTACACGAGACCCAAAGTGCCTCGGCCGCGCTCATTCCCAAAATAACAGTATTTCAAAATACCAAACTACTCTTTTTACCAGATTCTCAAAAAACCAGTGTCGAAATGTTGGGTAAAGATAATAAATAATACCCAAATTTGCACGTTTAGTTTTGGGATTCCGATATATTGAGAATCAGGTATTTTAAAATACTGATATTTCGGGAATGAGCGCTCGGCCGACCTGCAAGCGCGGACGTCATTGGCGTCCCAAAAGTTTAAGATATTACTTAAATTCAGTCCCATTGGCAACTCAACATCTTAGTACTATTTTGAAAGTCAGTTAGAACTGTTAGAAGTATATAATTAGCTCAGCTGAATATATTTACTTTCAGAACCGCCAGCAAAACCAATCAACCAGTCTCTAGAGGCCGCTTCCAAAATGGTCCCCGTACCAGAATCCCTCATGAGTCCAGACTACCAAGACCCCATATACGACCTGCAGCGCACCCTGCCCAAACCCACCAACCACTCCCTCAATAGCGTCTCCAATACCTCCTCCCCTTCGAGCAACAGCAGTATCCACGAGGACAAACCGCACAGACAACTAACACAACCAAAAACCATCAATAACAATTTAAAAAGCTCCCCAAAATTACCAAAAAGCGCTTCGTCATCTCCAAAAATGAAGTCGAAACTGGAGCAGAGAAAAGGCAGCTTAAAACTGGAGTCGAAAGTGAATGGAGTTGCCAAAGATGAGATTGATCAGGATAAATTGGAAATTATTAAGTTGGCTTCGAACCAGAGACGGCAGAAGAAGATGAGTGCCGAGTTCATGGCGGCGGTGACCATACAGAAGATGTGGAGGGGGTACCGGAGTAGGAACTTGAATAAGGACACGCTGAGGATTCTGCACGCGATACAGGCGGCGAGAGCGAGGCAGCATATACAGTGAGTAAAGTTTACGAGGTTTAACCTCTTCAAATGCCTTGTCTTTTTGTTTGATTTGTTCAAAAGTTCGGTTCGAAACCTACTTGGCTTGAGAGTAATTTAGATTGTTCTAGGAATTTATTCCGTCAGTAGCATAAAGATAGTTAGTCAATATTTTCAAATATATAGCAACATCAAAAATAGTCATTAATATAGACTCATCCAACGTGATCAAATTGTTCAGGGCATCCACCGTGTACAAATATACCGGAACACGCGTAACTCCAAATGCTTGATAACATTCAAGGCTCAAGCTCAAGTCGTTAGCACCGTAACACCTACAACACCACTGGTATCTTAGCATCCAAAGTATCCGAAAATACGGAACACACTAGAGCTATATTTTGGACATTACGGTATATTTGGAAATATTGACCGTCACAATCTATAAATATGATGCTGACTACTCTGAATAACTGTCATATTCTGTGTCCAGAAGGTTAACGTGCGACATGGAGGCAACCAAAGCAGCTTTAGAAAGCGAGCGCAAGATACAACAACTGCAAATGCAGGCAATCAACGCGTTATGGAAGAAAGTGTCGACCCTGCAGACAGAGTCGACCAAGCCCGACGCCGACGCGCTGCGGCAACTCACCGAGACTTGCTGCAGTCTGCAGTCTCAGGTAGGCCCGTGAACAGTGTTATGCTACAGTGTCGACCCTGGAGACGGAGTCGACCAAATCTGATGCCGACGCGCTGCGGCTACTCACCGAGACTTGCTGCAGTCTGCAGTCTCAGGTAGGCCCGTGAACAGTGTTATGTTACAGTGTCGACACTGGAGACGGAGTCGACCAAATCTGATGCCGACGCGCTGCGGCTACTCACCGAGACTTGCTGCAGTCTGCAGTCTCAGGTAGGCCCGTGAACAGTGTTATGTTACAGTGTCGACACTGGAGACGGAGTCGACCAAATCTGATGCCGACGCGCTGCGGTAACTCACCGAGACTTGCTGCAGGCTGCAGTCTCAGGTAGGCCCGTGAACAGTGTTATGCTACAGTGTTTTTTTTTACCATTACGCCCTAACGTGCGTAATAGCTTTTTTTTTAAATATTATACGTGGACTCAAACTATCACAATACGTCAGGACCCCAATTCTTGTACCATTCGATATGAAGTTTCATTCGAGATGAAAATTCGCACTACTAGATCAAAACAGTATCAACTCAAAATCATTGTTAGTTTTGTTTTAAGCTCATAGCAGTTGTGATAAAGTTGATATTAGAATGCAGTTGTATTTTGAGTTACTACTGTTTTGATGTAGCAGTGCGATTAATGTCAGTTGAGTACTATTTCCTAAAAATCTCGCATAATAAACTATTGATCTCATATTATTATGTCACTAGAATCGGACTCTGAACACGTTTGACATTATCTGTGGTAAGTCACAGACAATGATGTAATCTGCCGCTAATAAGTTAAAAATATGATCTTTTGTCTGATTTTATTTATTTTCCTCGCAATTGTGATGAAAAACATTGTATGTTACACGGGTGGTAAAGGAAACGGCTTCGGGCTTCTATTCTATCAGACTCTCGTTTGTAATTCTTTCTTTACCACCCTTAATACACAATGTACTATTTGACGACGACTTTGATTTTGACGACGCGCTGGCCGAGTTGGTAGTGACCCTGCCTACGAAGCTAGCGGTCCTGGGTTCAAATCCCGGTAAGGGCAGATATTAGTGTGATGAGCGCGAATGTTTGTTCCTGAGTCATGGATGTTTTCTATGTATTTTTAAGTATATATTTCTCTATATAAGTATTTATATCGTTGTCTAGTACCCATAATATAAGCCTTGACGTTAGTTTGGGACTAGGTCAATTGCTGACATTGTGCCCTGCAAAAATAAAAAAATAAAAAAATGCCCGCGGATCGATCGTAATGGTTTATACCGACAAAAATTATAGTACATTGTGCATCAAGGGTAGCAAGAAGGGAATTACTAACGAGAACGTAAATGGAAACGATATTTTTTAATAACTATAATTGTTGATATAAACTTGAAATAGGTATAAAAATAATGAAGTTTAATGAAGCGTATAGGTTATTTGTAATGTAAGTTAGTCTATAGCTAATTTTTAAAGATGAAATTAGAAACCGATTTAATTTTTGGCTGAAAATTACACCTCCTTAGTCAGAAATGATGTACGAAAGAGTTGCAAATTTTAAAAAGAAAGTCATTACTCCCTAGGGATGACAAACTCGCCATAATTCCCGCGGGAACAATTTAGGCCATTGTCCTTCTGTATACAGGCATGGAATAACACCATTTACGAGCAAGTGTGATGAAAAAGAAAATGCTGTTTTATGTCACAAAGTTTGCTTGAATATGTGGTTTTTCCCGTCAGGTGGTGGAGCTGCAGGGCTGCATGCAGCAGGTGCTGCGCTGCGTGTCGCGCCGCGGCGCCGCGCCCGTCGCCACGCAGACCGACATCGTCGCCGTCGACACGCCGCAGGTACCAGGCATTCATGATTTGTGACCGTCCAACACACCGATACACTTTCTACTCGGCTAATGGGTAAAAATCTAAATTAATGTACATAAGGACGCTATGTCTTCCTGTGGAAGTCGTAAGAGACGACTAACGCCCGGTTCCTATAATGAACTAGCCGTCATCGGTTATTCTAACGATTCGTCAAGACGCAACCAGCAACGCGTCGTTAACTTGCGTTCCACATTGTTTTTGACCCGACTACCTGCGACTCGTAACCCGCCTACCGATGACCCTCCCGGCTCCTCTTTGCGTTTCGTTGTTCTAAAAGTATTTTTATTTACAAATTTAATAAAAACTATAATTTTAATGAAAACGTAGTAGATTTGAGACAAAGAAACAAAATTATGAGTTTAAAATACAAATACACAGGTAACGGTCATGAATAAACATTTTTGCGTATTGATAATTAATTTTATTAATAGTTTGACGTTCCTTGTCACTTGTCAGTAAGGGAACAAAACGCAGAAACGTCACTTCACCTTTCACCCAGTACCTATCTGGCGGGTACATTTGAAAACTCTGAATTAAAACCGGTCACCATAAATAAATAAATAATAAATATAAAACGCTGAACTCAGAATTAAATTGTGTTGTTATAATATAAAACTATGGATACTACCTCGGTAAGTAAACTCTTTCTATTATGATTCCTTTGTTTGTTTTTTTTAATTACATTTCGTATATTGGTTTACAGAAATCCAAGGCAATGTCGCAGGACGATATCGCCTGTTTAATCGACCTTATACAAAGTCGTCCCCTATTAACGAGTAAAGAAACGAATGCCGGCACTAACAAGTTAAAAGAAGAAGCTTGGGATTCATTGACAGTTGCCTTCAATGCTCGCTGTGGTTCTATCCCGAGGGCCAAACAACAGCTTAAATTGAAGTGGGATAATTTAAAGAAGGCGGCTCGTAAAAGGACCCAGAAAATACGGATGAATAATTTTAAGGTATCTTGTATTAGATAGGTATATAAGTATAGTGTTACTAGCTGGGGTTCTAGTTTGGGACTAAGGCCCGTATTTATAAACTCATCTCAGCTGAGATGCCCGTCACAAGATGCGTCACAAGACTGAGGTTTAATTTATAAACGTATCTTGATACGTGAATCGTAATCCTCGGATCAGATGAGACGGTCATTTTGTATGAGGAACTAATCCTGATCCTGATTATGGTCTGTTGGTGACTTGAGACCATCTCAACTATGAAAAAATGGCGGACGCACTGCAACATAGTCGAACATATGGGTGCTCTTTATCAGATAAATCGGTTTAAATACAATAAAGTGTTATTTTTACATTCTCAGAGGCAAATATTTATACCTAAAACGTTTTCAATAACAATAATACCTAAATATTATGTTTGAGTTTGCCGCTAAATAGGTACAATTGCCTTCAAAAGTTGTGTGTTTTGTCTTGTGTTTAAGTGAAATGATTGTGGGTGCTAGATATTTTATTATTACGTATAGAGATTACGAGAGAGATTCCGACCAAGCCGACGACAACATAATAGGTAGCCGGATGTCTTTGTATAACAATACTTAGGGCCACCCTGAGGCGCGAAAGATTTACCTCCACACGGGCTTATTTCTCATAGGTAAGTACCTACAATTTACATTAATTACCTAGTTATTTTATATTCATTATGTATAAATAAAAAACAATCATGTCATAAAAACAGTCAAATGCATTTCTAGTTATGTAATCTACTAATATTTAGGGTACTAAACTAACCTACCCATCTAACGCTAATACCTTAATTCAACAATTTTGCATCATAGCCACAATGCTTCTAATATTTTACTTTACTGTTGTTTAGAAAACCAATAAAGTTAATTAAGTATTTTGTTAATTATTGAAATAAAAGTAAAGTAACGAAACATTTCGTGAAACGGGTCGCTAAAGTAAAGAGGAGGGGAGTGTTTTTGTTACATTGACAATCATCGTGCGTGACAGACAAGATAAGGCCAGTGTTGCCACCTTAGCGATTTTGTCACTAGATCTAGTGTTTTTTTGAGTTCAACAGCGATTTTCTAAAATTTTTGGTCGCTATTAATTATTTTAGTGACTTTTAGTGATAATAAAACATACTGGTATTTATTAATAAACATACTGTTATTTGGTCAAATTGTTATGATTATGAGCTTCCGGCTAATGTAATAAGTGCGATTGGCAGTAACTCAAAGTATTCTTTTAAAACAAGAAAACCTGAAAGCCAGCCTTCGACGTCTTCAAGTTCTGAAATTGATCATGATGACGAAGAAATACCTCCAGAAGTGTTTGAAGTCGAATTATAATTGTTGTTTCCATTTTGATTGTTTTTTCTCATTCATTTGTGAATGTCGATTATTATTACAATGAATGTCGATTATAATTAAAATTGTTCTTTTTGCCCTTGTCTTTGTTTTCTTTTATTTAGTGATTTTTAGTGATTTCTGAGAATAACGAAAAATTGAAATCTAGATACTTTTGAAACTAAACCTAACGACAAAATTATTTGCAAGGTGGCAACACTGGATAAGGCTGAGGCGGCAAAGTTTTATTATTGTTTGATACTTAAATGAAAACTCAGTGAATTGTTTAAAAACTTACACACAATCAACTAGTAATAACAGTGAGATATGTACAATGTCGCGTCCTGACATAAATAAGGTGCAAAAAGTATACCTAGGTACCTACTTGTGAAAACTAATCGTGAACCTGTTTCAATCATTTTGAAGTGATTAGAAAGTGTTAATAACTTTATGTCGTTTTGTAGGTTGTCGTCAGTTCAATAATGTGAAACTTGGATAACATGTCAAGGTTCGCCGGAATAAATCAAGACGCTAAAAACGGTGAAATTTGGATATTTTGAGAAGTCAGTGTTCACGAATCTCTACAGCCGGCCCGACGCATTGACGACTTCGCTTGTGAATTGCCAAACAGATTTATGTCCATCAGGTATAATAAAATTATTCACAATGTTACTCATTTCAAGATTCAGTTTTTAATGTATTCAATATAAATTATCCTTTCTTATAAAACAATAATTGTCTTTGAATAAAGTAACTTCAGATAAAAGTCATGCAAAAGGATACTTACCCCATTTTCATTTGGGCTACTTCAATGTAAAGATAATAGTTTTAATTACTTTTTTCATGCTACTGTGTATTCATACTATGTAGTTACATACCGCAACTTACCATAGGCTATAGGTTAGATTATTTGCATTATGATGATCCAGCGCAGTATGTCTTGTCTTGTTCTACATAAAAGGGGTACCTCATATAAGTGAAGTTAAGTGTGTTGATTAGTTCCATGATATGAAAAAATTTAGACATGTCATTTTTTTGCCTAGTTTTCTCAAACCGCTGCAATAAGTTTTGTACTTCAGAAGTGCACTATTTCATTTAAACATTGTGTGATTTGTATAATGTCAAGTGAACAAACATCATGGTCTATTTTTGCTGGAGAACATGATGATAATCATAAAAAAGGATAACACAGTTTATAACTTGGGAATATTAAAAAATCATTAGAAATAGGAGTTGTAAAAAATTTATATGTTTAGTTCCAGTTAAATGTGGTTAATCCTGTTATTTTTACCTGTTGCAGCTATAAAACAGGATGGCTATTGGTTAGATAATAAGTGGGATCGCTATTTAACAATTTGCTGTTGTATGTCTATAATTTAAATGTACTGTTCTTGTTGCGGTGTTTTTGGTGTTCAATAAAGAGTATTTGTATGGTATAACCTGTGAATCAGATAATTACAAATAATATTAGGTATCGAGTTGATTTTGAAAACTGAAAATATGTAAAACTTAGAGACTTTTTTATGAAATAAACAATACATGCTAATAGTAGTTTTATTTATTGGTGACCTTTATGTTTGAAAGTTGATGCATAATAATATGTAGGTACTCCTACATTATTTAACTCTCTTCGCAAAATGAAAGTATTTGGAGCCTAAGATTCAGAGGCATAAGATAACGTAACAACAAGCTTTCTGAACTCTGTAACTTTTCTCCACACTCCATGGAATTCAGAAACCCAACGCTGAATGTTTTAGTACAATGAAATAACGATATTTAGCTCTCACATATATATAAACTACTTTAAAAACACCAAGTCAACAAGGATCTGTGGTAATGGTATTGGTTGTTGGTATGTTTTGGCGTTTATATTATATTATATGAATGTTAATATTATTAATGAATAATGGGGCTAACTTTGACCAGTGTTCTCAGATTTTAAGTATCTGCATAGGTACCTTAACTAATAACATCAAACTTGATTCTGATTAAAAATATGTTAACTTAAATTTATAAACATAAATCTCTATCCTCGCAAGGCATTATAAATTTAGGTTTACATATATTTAAAATTAGATAACTATGATCTGGATAGTCCCAACTGTGATGTAATAACTTCCACTACCTAACTTTAAAGAAGAGACTGGCACAAACATTATATAATTAAATTAAATGTCACCTAAGTGCACTGGTAATTGGAAAGTGGCAAGTGTCCTAATGGGATAAAGTATTTGTATGTAAATACAAAAATATTGCAGGGATTCCTTCCAGTGCTAACATAGACTAACTGGCAACAATTGTTATGTAAAATTCACTGCTTCTGTTGTTCTCTATAAACCTAATATTGTAAATTTATTTTAGATTTACACATATAGAGACCTATATGTGTAAATCTATAACATTGTTGGCGCCTTGGTGCATACTGTAAGCCTATAATTGTAATTATAATAATAAATAAATAGACGAATATTATTATCCCTTTAAGGGATCTCTTCCAGCTAACCCTTGAGAGATTGAGAAGAGTGAACGGTTGTGCAATGAGTAAACAAGTGTACAAGAAGAAGAATATATAACACATTTAGTATCCAATAAAACTTATATAAATAGATTTAAAATAAAACTACATTCAAATACCTTCATAAATAGATATAGAAATAGGTATACATATTAATAGTTAAATATACATACATAAACTACATTTTACATACCTAGAGGATAATTGATATTTAGGAGATAGAGTCAAGCCAGAACTTCTTTAATTTGCCTTTTAGGGAGTCTACCGTTTGTGATTGCCTAATGCCAGTCGGTAGCCGATTCCATAATATTACAGAATGTACCGAGAAGGATTGTCGCTTGGTAACCCCTCTACCTTCTCTAAAAGAAACCAAATCAATGAGTGACAACTGAGAAAACCACTTGTGCTAACCACTGTTATAAAACATGAAAAAATGAAACAGGTAAACTGCATCTGAATTTTAATTGAAAAAGTATTATTCAGTAATAAAGGAATTAAGTATTTGTATTTAACAGCCTATAATATCCTACTG
Organism: Acleris laterana; assembly: GCA_963966035.1. Lineage (NCBI taxonomy): Eukaryota > Metazoa > Arthropoda > Insecta > Lepidoptera > Tortricidae > Acleris > Acleris laterana. The sequence goes on along the minus strand of OZ014453.1, from coordinate 15,520,961 downwards.
CTGGACAAAGGTCTCCATCCCTTCACCTTATATGATAATATACATAAACCGAAAACTAGTTTAAAAAATGCTTTTAAAATAACGACTTGCTTCTTGATTTTACCTTGAAAAAACGAATTTATGATGGTTCACTTCACGTACCTATCTTACCTGTCATGTCTAAACGCAAAACATATATTTTAAAAAACCATGCATACTCAAAACGTTTCGTCGTTTCGTTCAAAAATGTCATCAGACGTACTTACCCTCACAATCTCAGGTAAGATCATCTCATGTAAGAGCTTCTCAAAATGAGTTTATTAATTAGCAACGATCCTAGCTCCAGGATTACTTATCGAGACCATCTCAATTGAGAAGGTCTCAGTTCACGGATTGAGATGAGTCTATAAATACGGGCCTAAGTCAGTGTGTGTTCAATCTATGTGGCTATATTATTTTTGGAACTTTTCAGACCGGTGGTGGTAAGCCAGATTTTATTCCACCAGATGAAATATTAGAGAAGGTGGCGGGGCTCTTGGGCTCTACCTGCACGGGGTTTCAGGTTGTTTTTGGTGGTGATGGTATTGGGTGCGGGAGTTTGTTGCCAGATGGGGATGATGCTGTAGTCATAGGTGATAGCTCTCTTTATATGGAAGCTGCTTTGGATGATGGTAGATCTAATGTCCCGGATGTACCAGAAAATGTAACCGAGACAACTCCCAACAAAGGTATTATATTTTTTTCACTTAAGTTATTAATATTTCTGCATTGTGATACTAATTACATATCTTTTAAATAATATTTTTATAGGTACACCTGGCAAGAAGCATAAGCGTTTACACTCAGTTGACCCTGACTCTCCGAGTCCCGGGTTTACTAAATACTTTTTTGGCATGCCTTTGTCAAATGAACTTTTGCCAGCAAAGAAAGGTAATACAAGTCATTTTAGGTAATAATTATACTTACTCCTGTTGTAAATTGTTAGGCCTGTCTCACAATGGACTAAATGAGTAAATTTATCTGCCACTTAAAGTTAGCCCTCTTCTTGTCTTTTTTCAAGTGTACGAAAGGGAAAGGGTTTTTTTATGTGACAGATCAGATATGCTTTACTAGACAATTTGTGAGATAGGCTGTAAAGGACATAATATATTGTGTACAAAATTAATAATTATTTAATTTTCAGGTAAAAAAACAGCTGATGATCAAGGAAGATCTGCACGTAATCTGGCTATTACAAAGTATTATGAGATGAAAAGAGAAAAATTACAGTTAGAAGTTAGACTTTTAGAATTAGAATTGAAAAATAAAGAAAATAAAGATTGTAACTGAAGATATTAAAATTTTTGTTTGTGTTATTTAATTTTGTATTTAGATTTTATTACAGTAAAACTTTATTTCTATTAAAGTAGGTCAGGTAGAGTAAATTTCACAAATAACATAATACAGTTTAATGTTAATTTTGAAATTTGAAAATCTTGTTTAGTATTTAAGTTTTCTTTCTATTTCAACTGTAAAATGTTATAGGTGTAGGTTTCTTGTGAAATAAATACATAAATAAATATAAATAGTGTTTATTTCAAGTTACAGTGTACTTGAGTGAATAAAAGACATAATGACAGTTAAACACTACCAAATTTTGTTTATTTTGTCAGAGTTTACCTAGTGAAGTGAAGTAGAATAAAAAGATAAGAGCTTAAAGAATTACATTTATTGAACAAAGATAAAATTAACACACCAAAAATCTACCAGTGTTGACATTTTTCTTACTTGTTCTGGCTAGGGATGAGATGATAAACTGAAAGTAAAAAAAAACTTTTTAGAAACTGGGATGAAATCATCAAATTTATTAGTCTAGGGCAGGGGTCGGCAACCTGCGGCTCGCGAGCCACATGCGGCTCTTTGGATGTGAGGCTGCGGCTCTTTAGTTATAAATAGATATTTTTCTTATGAATAAATAGATTAGATTTTTTATCAACAAACTTTATGAAAGTATAGAGGCTATTTATTGTTGGCAAGAAAAATTTTTGTGGCTCTTTAAAAAAAGCCGACTCAAAAGGTTGCCGACCCCTGGTCTAGGGGCCTGTTTCACAATCAACGAGTAAATTTATCTGCCATATAAAGTTGTCTCCCTTCTTATCTATTTTTAAGTGTAAGAAAGAGAAAGGGATAAATTTATCTGTCAAATATCCTTTACTTGTCGATTGTGAAACAGGCAGTAAGTATATAAAACTTGTTATGGTTATGTAACTTTTACTCACTTATTAAAGAAATTTGAAATCAGTGTTGCTCTTTCAGTATAATTAGGCTCTTCAGTACTATTTGGCACCGGTACTGGTGATTCAATAGGAATTTCCACCTCTGGTGGTATATCTTCTAGCCTGTTCAACCGGCAAATATTGTGCAAAACAGCAGTTGCTATAATAACTGCATTGACTCTTATTAAACTTAAACGCATTGTAAGTGCTACTACTGGAAATCTCCTTTTCCAAACCCCAAAACATCTAAAAAAAAGTAATACTTATCATAATAACACAATGATAATTTATTACATGGTTATAAAATACATATAATATATATATACATTAAATTAAACCACACCTGTTTGGGTTATAAAATAGGGTAAGTATTAAAAAAATTGCCTTTCTATGCAGTTCCTTGTTCGGATATGAGCTTCATTATAAAGCTGTTCGCCTCTAGTTTGAGGGTTTAACAAAGGTGTTAAAATGTATGGTTTCAGAGGATAGGCACTGTCTGCCAGCAGCCATTTGTTACCATACATTCCACTTTCGCATTGAGCTGTAAAAAAGTTACTATATATAATTATTTAGGTACTTTATAGGAGATAAAAACATAAACAAACAGTGAACAGTGCATTACTTATGATGATAATAAGGCAACTAAGTTTAAGATATTAGTTCTTTCCTTAAGCATATCCCACAGAATATTAATTAATTTATAATCATACTCTAATAAATTATGTAATTTAAAAATTATACTCTTGAGTATTTATTCCTGTTACCACGAAGTTCCGAGTTGTTGAATATTGTGGCATCATGGGCCGAACCAGGCCAACGAGCTACAACATTCATAAATAATAAGTCGGCATTACAAACTGCTTGAACATTTAAAGAAAAGTAACTTTTCCGATTTCTAAATTCTTCCCCAATCTGTGAGCCTGTATAGAAGAAAGATTTTTGGTACAATGAGAAAAGTTAAAGACTATTGGGCAAGTGCCTATCTCAAAAACAAAACTTACAGGGAGATTGTATACTAATGTGTGTACCATCAAGTGCACCCAGAACTCGAGGAAATCTAGCTATTGTAAAAAAATCTTGTTCCGTATCAGTACGCATGAATATATACTTGTTGTATAATTGTGCTATAGCATAACTGATGTCACGCACTATACGGCAAGCTGACGCTTTTGACACCCCAATAAAGTCGGCCATCGATAATAGCATTGTCCCCAGTGCAAAGAACCTTAATGTTAGTAAGAGTTGGTGCAGTGGATGTATGCCATAGTTCCTGAAATGAAAATCGAAGTAGGTAAAGTAAATTAACCAATATCTACAAAACGCTGGCATTTTGCTGAGAATATTAATAATACATACCTGGCTCCCTTCACTCTGATATGAGGATATATTTCCTTTAGCAATCGTTGCACTGATGCCTTGTCCAGTCGAAATCGCAGTTGGAATTCATAGGAATCCAAGATATTAAAATGGTCAACTCGCATTTTGTAATTTCTACGATTGATACCATGTTCTTCATCTGATTCATTGTCCTCCCAATCAGATAACATTTCCAAATCACTTAATTCACTATCTGAACGAGACATTTTAATCTTTTTTTAAAGTTGTTGACCAAAATATATAAAATTGTACTTCCAAACCGACCGAATTCGGGCGGTAATAAAATCAGTAACGGTTAGTAACATTGACAGTTCGTTTACGCTCCAAAAATGTTATAGAAACACTACAACCTGTCATTCCCATACATTCAAGTTACTATTCGTTATCTGTGACCCTCCCATCCGTTAGTAGCAAGCCATCGGTAAAACGGCTTACGAAGCGTTTTTTATAGGAACGGTTTTGACTTACGTCTAGTTGAAAACGTTACTGCCCGTAAGGAAAACGATTCGTTTCTTGAATATAGGAACCGGGCATAAGGGAATAAAGGCTTGTAGTATTGTTAGGCGATGGGCTTGCAACCTCTCACTAATATACACATGGTAAACATCGTAGCCTGTTGTGCAAAATTTGGTTATAGGATTAACAACAAGTTGTTAGAGTTGTTGGTGATTCTGTAACTCTGCATACCCACTCTGGGATGAAGGCGTGACGATATGTATGTATGTATGTAAGGACGCTATTTAAATGTCACTTATATGATGTCTAACTTACAATTTCATTACAATTGACGTATGTTTGACGTTAACCAACAGTTTCGTGACGGTGACAAAACTCTCTTTAACTGGACATTTATTTTGATTTTTACCCTAATATTGATATCGTTAACGGTATCATAATACCACCTATAGCGTAACTGAAGCGTGAAAGCAATTCTATAATGAGCGTTGCCATAGTAATAACAGTTCTCTAATAAATATTATAGCATTGTTGTTACCATGGTTACGCGCATGAACAATGTCAGTGGTGGTTGAAAATCCAATTGTTTTATGTCAAATATGGATGCTAATTTTTGTAGCGTAAATTATAACAAGTAATTAGTTGATTTCGAGGGTTCCATCCCGCCCAGTTTGCGCTTTTCTATAGGGATTTGCATTATAATGAATACACGCACTAAATTTGACGTTTGTATTACCGTTTTTGTTATAGAACAAACAAATATTTTTGTATAAGGACAAGGGGGTCTATCATTTTACTTTTATTCTATTTCTTTTATTTTATTTATATTTTATTTGTTAGGAAATCGACGTAATAAAACATATTGTGAACCAAAAACAACGGGCTATCTATTAAGGTTCAAAAGATACAGATTTTTAAAACGACGCATACCAGAAAGCCCGCTATATGTATTAGATAATGTTATAGTTGATTAATGATTACCTTAAAATAAATAAAATAATAAATAAATAAGACTGCGCCGAGCGTACGCTGGATGTACAGTGGCGCCCTCATTACTATTATTGGGTTTTCTAATTAACTAAAGTATTTTCTGGAAATTAATCTGTAGTTTTTTGTACTGCAAATGAAAACACAACTTATAAGGTATATCACATAGTTTAATAACAATTCACATTCGAGTTAACTTAACGGAAAAAAGTGGTCACCTTTTCCCGTTAAACTGACTCAAAGGGTAATTGTTATTAAAGTGTGTTAAGCATCCCATGAATCATGTTGTTACTTAAACGTATCGTCTGATTGCAAGGAAATTATTTAGTTAAATAGTAAACACAATAATAGTCATGAGGGCGCCACTGGACGCTCGATGTTTGCTCGGTGCAGTCTTAAATAGTTGTCACCCTTTGGTTTGGGTATGAAACTCTAATGCAAATGTCAAATTTTAAAGAGACGTAAGGAAAACGATTCGTTTCTTGAATATAGGAACCTGGCATAAAAGCACTATAAGTTTCTGAAACTCCCATCTCGCTAAAATAAGAGTTATCTAAGTCAAAACACTCCCTCAGGAGGAACGATGTACGTGGTTGAAGCGGCCGCAGTCGCTGTCGCTCGCCGCGCCCGCGCCCGCGCCCGCGCCCGCCGACCCGCCGCACACAGAGTGAGTATGCTTACCACTTCGAACATAACCAGCAATCCGGATGTCCAGTGGCGCCCTTATCACTATCATTTTGTTTTCTTATAAACTAAAGTATTGATTTTGAATCTAAGATATGATTTTATGTATAGCTTTGTTATGACATAGTTTGATAATCTTTAACCTTTTTGTAGTCAACTTAACGTCAAAAGGTGGCCACTTTTTTCCGTTAACTTACTCACTCACAATTCAAATGCTATTATGTTTATGTCATATACCCTACAAATATAAAAGGAGAAACTGACTGACTGACTCACATATCAACGCACAGCCTAAACGGCTAAACGTAGGCACTTGAAATTCGGAAGGGACGTAACTTAGGTACCGTAGAGGTGCACTAAGAAAGAAATTCCCGAAATTCCCCCGGGAACGGGAATTAGCGGGAAAATTATTAACTCAAAAAAAATGTTTTGCCCAACGAAGTGGGCTCGGGAACAGCTAGTACCCTATAAATTGTGTATTCATTTGTGTTTTTTTGTTCATTTATGGTTTTTTTGTTGTTTGTTTGTTCGATTTCAAGATAATACTACTAGTACTATTATTAAAAACATAATAATAGTAATGAGGGCGCCTCTGGAGATTAACAATTTTGAATTTTGAGAGTTGACATATAAATAAACTTATTACTTCGTGTGTTTTACAAAATAACCTCGACTATTGCAACCATCGACATTTCAGAGAAATAACAGCTGCTAGCGAGGTAGAAGTGGAGGGCATAGACATAGAGCGGACAGAGTCCCTCATAGAGAAGACGCCGGACAACCGGACGGAGACCCTCATAGAGGAGACGCCGGACAACCGGACGGAGTCCCTCATAGAGGAGACGAGGGAGAACCGGGAGGAAGTCCTCGTCGACTGATGAAGGAAACGCTATGCTAGCTTAAGGTCCATGTTCAAGCAAAGCTTTGGTCATGTGGCGGTTGCGGCTTTTTGTTAATTGGGAGTTTTTATAATTGAATAAATATGGCTGAGTTGGTCCATACGAAACGGAGGAAGACAAATTTTCATGGGATGTTTGTTTTTAAGTCATGGCTATTTAGTATAGCTATATCAGCTATGGAAGGATTTTTATTGTTATCTTATACATATGATTTCTTAAATATATGGAAGATTAACCGCCTGTTTCACAATCGACAAGTAAAGGATATTTGATGGATAAGTTTAGCCCTTTCTTTGTCGTACACTTAAAAATAGACAAGGAGAGAGACAACTTTATGTGACAGATAAATTTACTTGTCGATTGTGAAACAGGCCCTAATTCTTGTACAGTCGACGCCATAAATATATTTACACTTTAGTACGTTGTCACTTTACCCGCTATGACAATTTCAAATGGCAGTTTAAACATGACGCTAAATAGACAAGGTACTAAAGTGTAAACATATTTATGGCGTCGACTGTACATACAAGACTTCGCATTTAATCCTTTAAATGCATAACGTATCTTTAGATGCCAAAGTACCGTAGAATGTATTATAACTACAATAAATGGGCAAAAGTCCAAACTGAGATGACTGACCAAACAATCCCACACTGCCAGACAAACTTTATAATAAATATTATGAAATTAATATTTAGAATATCTGCAGGAAATTGAACTCGCTACCTTTGATTTTGCAGCCAAACAGTGTCAACACTGAGTCCCTTTCTGTCAAATTAAAATGACACATAAGGACAGAGCATAATTCAAGCACACTTTACAGTTTGACCGTTCTAAGAGGGGCCCATATTGGCTCAAATAAAATCGGTTTTTCGATTTATACAACGTGTTACAAAATACCCCGTAAAAAATCTAATAAATTATCAAAGCCTAAAATATTGTCAACCCTAGTAAGCTGTCATGTCAGGGAACCGGAGTTAGCATAGATTATTTTAACAGAGTGGCCTACCTACCAATTTAATAATTTTTCAACTTAAATGGGTTTAAAACTAATATCCCGACGAGCGAGGTTGTGCATTGTACAAGGCAGAGCTCACTTTGCGCCGTTCCTGTAATTTTGACGTTCTTTACGAAAAAGTAAGTGCTAGTTTAGGTTTCTTCGTAAGTAGTTTAGGTCTTTTAAAATCTTTCAAAACTCGACTTGTAATATCTATGTAATCGAATTCTGTACATTTTGTTAGTATGTCTCTTAATCGTTTCACGAATTAGGTAAAAATGTACATAAACAATCTGCGTAGTTTACTCTTTAATTTTACTGAAATAGGGTTTTCACATCAATGAAAGCAATAATGGTTTTCTTTTTTTTGCCGGTAAGTCATGCGGTGGTAGTACGGTTCTCAAATATTGTAAATGGACTTATTATAAGGTACCATTTAACCCCCTTTCGGCTTTACGGGTATTTTTGTAACACCTTGTATACAAATAACGATTTGTGACTATACTCATCATTAGGTACTCTGAAAAAATTTGCTCATACTTTTTTGTTCATACTTTTTTAAGTCATAATTATCGCAACTCATAATGCATTTTTTCAAAAAAACTGTTCCTTTTTTTTGATTTTTATAAATCTAACCTAACCTAACCTAATTTTATCTACGCGTAAGATATTTAAGAAATTCTGACAAGTGTACGCGGTACCATGAATATTGGCGTTATAAGTTCAGACGATTATAAGTTCCGATCATAAGTATTAAAAAAATATATGAAGAGTATGAAGAGTGATCATTAGGTTGTAAAATTATATGAGATATATTTTCGGAGTTGCAATAATCTAATTTGTTATTTTATATGAACTTTGGCGCTCCCTTCTAAGAGCGCCGATTTGACAGCTGTCATCTTAGTACAAAATATAACCTCAAACTCATATTTTGTACTCAGATGACACCTGTCATATCGGCCCTCTTAGAACGGCCAAACTGTAGCTATTGAGCGTTTATGAATGAGAGGGAAAACCTTTCGAACTTTATTTTTTACGATTATTATTTTTTCATAGATAAACATTGTAGGTAGGTATTTTGTTTTCTTCCATTCGTATTCCTCAATTTAATATAAAAACCTCCCAGTAAGCTAAAAGTTGCAACTATTATGTAGCAAGTAAAAGTGTTAGAAAATGCTATGCGTACTATGTTTTATTTCGTAAGTGTCTTTTTATTTATTTTGCCAAAAACGTTTAATGTAAGGATCTGAACTAAGTTTACTTAAATTCTAAAAGAACGAGACAATATTTAAAACCACTTAATAGTAAAAACCGAACTAATTTTTTTTTTTTATTGATCTTAAAAGCACCAGTGAAATATGTTCAGACTCTTTAGTCTACTAGGTACACAGACCACTTACCCTATAGACTCCGCATACAAAGGCGCCCCCGTAAGCCATGCTTATGCTCACAGAACACTAATTGGTTGCCATGGTTCTATTGGCGCGCACCACGACGCGCACACTTGATTATTCGTTGACTTTGAACTAGCCAATCACGGCGCACGCCCCGCCCCCCGCGCCCCGCCATTTTGGCTTAATGCGATACTAGACAAACTGTTCCGAAGCGGACTCTATAGGGTAAGTGGTCTGTGACTAGGTATAACCGTATTGCCTTTGACGTGTTATGGTATTGTTTTTAACTAGGCCGCCATTGACAAGTGAATAAGAACTAAACGTTAACAATGCGAAAACATGTCGAAAGCAATAAAGTTTTACCTCGTACAACAGACGCCCTGTATGTTGTCAGGTACAGTCAAGGAAATTGATTCCTAGAGCACTTTGGACTCTGTCAAAGTGACATTAAGTAAAATCGTAAGAAGTCTCTTACGTTTTGATTGTTACGTCACTTTGACATAGTACGCATGATTTTGTCAAAAACTTAATCCTGCAGAAATAAAAAATACTGTAAATTAAATATTATAAATGTTAATTTCATCGTGTATAATCTTGGAATTTCTCGTACGGCGATAATCGTGGTCATTAAAATGTCGTGAACGAAAAAATTACACCAAACCTACTTTGCCTTAGCACAATCATGTAACACTCAATTTTAAACTTTGTGACGAATTAATAAGTGCTGTTTTTTATTTTATTTTATAAGCTTTTTATTTATTTTATTAGATGTAAGTGTCATGACATTAGTTTTTAAGGCTGTTGCGAATTATGCTTTTTGTAAAATATGGTTTCCGCACATATTAAGGAATTGTTCAAATACGTACATTAAACAGTAACATGATCATTGATCAAATGTAATGGAAACACAGTAAAAACCCACGATCAAAACCCGGAAAGGTCTGGCATGTCCCGGAGGCATCCTTCGTCCGGACGTGAACGCACTCATCTCCTGATGTAGGACATTCAGGAATGAGTCCGAAGCGTATAGGACCGTTCTAGCTTTTAATATTACATACATACATAAATACATGCCCCGTGTGGTTGCCGGGTTAGAATAGTGCCACTCCATACCTTCCCGTGGATGTCGTAAGAGACGGCTAAGGGAATAAAGGCGTATAGTATTGTTAGGCGATGGGCTTGCAACCTGTCACTAATACACTGGTAAACATCTTAGCCTAAGTGTGCAAAATGTGGTTACAGAATTATCAACAAGTTTGTTAACGTTAACAAACTTTTTGATAATTCTGTAACCACATTTTGCACACTTAGGCGAAGATGTTTACCAGTGTATATTAGTGACGGGTTGCAAGCCCATCGCCTAACCACGCCTTTATTACCTTAGTCGGTTTTTACGACATCCACGGAAAGATACGGAGTGGCACTATTCTAATCCGGCTACCACACCATTAAATTCTTTATAAGTCTACTATGAGCCGAAAACTGTATATCTAATTTGCTTTGTACATATTTGAACACTATACTCAGTAGTTAGAGAAGCTTAAATTGTATATTATGTGCGGGAATCAATATGACTTTTTTTAATCCATAAATTATACTTAAAAGTTGTTCCGACGAACGATTTAAAATATTTCTAATGGTTTTAGTGTTGTATATGTTTGAAATGTTGTTAAGTATTCAAGATTTTGTATGAGAAATAATGTTTTTACAATAGATATGAGTAAGACTTATACGCTTTAACAGTTAACAAGACTTCAGCGCAATATATTACGTGAAATACGGAGTGGATTGTGTTCGGCACCGATGCATTTTCATTTTAAAAAAAACTAAGTATTTGACCATTTTGACGTGTTCACAAATTAAATTATTAAAATATTTATAATTTTCCATTGAATACAATTATTAATGTTAGTGTTTTGAGTCACAAACGGACTTAAGTGCTACTTAACACCAAATATAATAAGTGATTATGGAGTTTACACCATTATAGAGTTTAAATGTGTCAGTCTCAAATTGTTAAAATAAAGTCCCAACTCCGATGACGGATGCATCTGCAGTTAATTTTCTAACAAAGACAGAATTATCATACATAAAGTACTAAAACTTTATCATTCATTTTGAGATTAACAGGAACTAAATCCTCATACCACTGTGTTAACGATTTGATGTAATTATTTAATTGAATAAGAATTTTAAAATAAAATTTAATTTTAGAAACTCATGTGATCGTCAAACATGACTTAGATGGTCGCTATTCAAATAATTGGTCACAAATCTGACGCGCTTTTTTACTGCGTTCAAAGTACATAAGAGTTATGTGGGTAAAATGTCAACTGCTAATAACATCTTTGGTAGCTATTACTTTATTTTACATTTACGATAGCTTATATCTTTGTTAGGGTACCTATTATCCTCTTTGTAGTCGACTGTACTCGCAAATAGTGACGTTATAATGAACGCCTCAGACATCGAACTAATATTCAATCGCAATTCATTTCATCTAAACTTATTTGCACAATACCATTTTAATTATATGCGAAAAGTACCAGTAAAAGACATGATAAGACTTATTATCTATGTGTGTTGCATTTTATTAAATGAAAGGCAAGTTTTTTTTATATAAGTTAAGTTAAGTTTATTAGCCACCTTATAAAGTGACCTCTAGCGATGGAAGCTCTCATCTCACTAGTGAAAATAAATCCAAGATCAAAGATATACAAAATCAAGTTAATTTTTCTTTAAATTTTAAATATATTTAGTAAACAAGATAGGCAAAGTCACAAACAAATAGTGTTCATTTATAATTTACATTCACACGCTTAAATAATTAGCGAGATTTTTGTGCAAAATATAACTAAATATGGAGAGGGCATCATTTGCAACATCGCTGCAGTCATCGAAAAAAAAAATTAATGCCATCCGGGGTTAACATATGGACAGCTAAGCTTTTGCAGTATAGACCATTTGACGTGTTCACAAATTAAGTTATCTTATTATTTATAGTTTTCCATTGAATACAATTATTATTGTTAGTGTTTGGAGTTACAAACGAACTAAGTGCTGCTTAACACCTAATATACTTACATAAAAACGCTACAAACAAGCTATTAATCTATCTCAATATTAGAGAAAATATAAATCAGGTCTCACGTACATAAAAATGTACAGGTAATATAAAATTAGAATCTCATACCTGTTGGTGTAAGAATTAGACGTAACCACCATGATTCATTGTCATTACTAGAATATAATAATGTATTCAACTCTACAACTCTCTTCAAATCTGTCAAGTCGCCTATCATACACAAAGAATAAGACGAATATATACAAGAACGCGAACTTTATCTTCTTTTGGATCAGACGGTCAGTTGGTATCAAACTACTTCGACATTGATTTTTATATATTTGATCTTTGGTTTTACTTAATAGTTAAAACTTTTCTGATTTCCAGAAATAATGTTGTAATACTTGTAATGTTTGAATAATTTTAGTTTAAGTTTGTCAAGTACATTTTATTATGCATATTCAATATTAACTTGGGTCTGGTTCTTACGTGAAGTTTTGTGTGTCAAAATATTTGTGCAATACTCAACATTATATAATATTAACGTTTATGGTAAAAAGAAGGGAGGTACACTACACAGGCCACCTAATGGCGTTGCAAGCATACCCTTCGTATGTCCTAAATTGGCGCGTCAAAGTTATAAATTTCATTCAACGAATGATGAATGTATATGGTTAATTGGTTCCTTGATTTTGGAAAAATTAAAACATTTTAGACTTCGTTTTAAGGTGAAAATTGAATGAAATGTTGATCATGTAGTAACCTCGCACTGATCAATGCTCAAGCAGACAACGGGTGCACTGGTCAATGCTTACGGGCTGTTGTTTGATCAGTAGTTAAACTAATTGTTCAAATTTGAAAAAGGAATCGAAAAAAATCGAAATTTTCAATTCCTTTTTCGAATTTTAACAATTAGTTTAACTATTGATCAAACAACAGGGCCTTAGACATACCAAGGGTTAACGCTAGAAAGAGTAATTAACTGTTACTTTTTTTGGCCCTATTTAAAACTATCTTTGAATATTATACTTAACTAGCGACCCACTCTCGCGTGGCTCCGGGTACAATCATATAGACATAATATAAACATTCCTCTTGAAACACTTATCTATTGATGAAAACCGCAATCAAATCTGTTTCGTAGTTTGAAAGATGTAAGCGTACATACAGAGGGACAGAGAGTGGGAAGCGACATTGTTCAATCCGGATATCATATTCGCAAAACATGATATTCGCAAAACATGACATTCGCAAAACATCACATTAGCAAAACTTAACTGTTATTAAGACATGAATTAGACAGTGTCGACGGAGATCCGCTACCGCGGAGCTCTTATTTCTGTGTAGTTTGGCCCTCCGGGCCTGCTATAATCTAACAACCTAAACCTACCCACGATTTTATAACAAAACCCGACTATTTGTAAATATCCTGTTTCGCGAATAAAGATCGCGCGTAAAGATTTTGAAGACGGAATTTTACTGCACAAAATATTTAGACACATAAACATAACATTCGAACTTGGTATAATATACAAAACTGTTGTCTATGTTTTTATTATCTGGTTAGCTAAACTGATTTAGTAACAATACACCATTGAATAGTATAAGATTTAACACTAGTTTAATTAAAACGAACAAATGCCTTGTGTACGCTTTATTTTATATCCGATAAGTTTAATGTAATGTGTGTTTAGTTGTAAATTCACACGAATCTCTTAACTACGCTTTTGGTTGTTTGTATTATTAACTTCGCTCTTATAAGGCTTGCATAAAAGTGGGGTTTCGCGTGGTGAGACGGGTTTAATTCAAAAAGAATCCTACTGTCTAATTAATTGTAATGTCTTAGAACTGTGTCACTGACATTTTGTTTGTCACTTACGATTTATTTCATATAGTTCCATGAGTCAATTCAATCGTTTAATTTTCCCGATTGTACGTTTAAGTACCAATTTCACCAAACTATGTTAAGCACTTAACAGACGATTAGAGCGTTAACATCTGTCAAAATGTATGAACCGACGATTCAAATTGATTAAATATAACATCGTTTAGTGAAATTGGTACTTAAGGTACGAACTACCATTATCCTAGACATTTGGTCATAGTGGACTTTGCGAGGATAAATAAGTCTTATAAGAGCCCTAACTGCTATATACTAGTCATTTTTAACACATGGATCAGTGCAATTAATTCACCAAGCATTATAATATAACATTAAGGTGTATTTGTCATGTTAAGTCACAAACATAATTTATAATGTAAACAGAGCAAGCCAACGAAAGTATTGAGCACTTTAGTGTCTTGTCATAATAAACTTCAAACTGAACATCAAAGGAGAAGCATGGTGATGGAATCACAATTAGAATGACAGGGTTCTAAGTATGCTCAACATTTTTAATAGGTTACTGTATCTGGAAGTAAAAGTGCAACTTGAAACTTTTGTGTCGGATTATATAACTTGTAAATGGTGTGGATGTCACATTATATGGTTTCGTAAAAGGGGTTTTTATTTGATATCAAATTGTATTTATTTTGTATTGCAATATTAATGAGAAGAAATTTGTTAAAATCTAGATTAAACCACCGACAACATGACTTTTTAAGATCTTGTTCACACTATGCTCACAGTTATAACGTTAAAACGAAAATATTTTATAAACCCCCACCCCTAGATCCCCTAGCTTTGTGCGGACGCTTTTTCAAAATAATATGGAAAAATTAGTCTATTGTGAACACGGCCTTAAAAAAAGCGGAGAAGACATCTCAAAATCGCCCCTTTTGCAAAACCCGACATGTCAGGCGAGTGGTTGTATGTACATTAAGATAAACACAGTGTCGTGCGTGTTCCCTATACGTTGGTTACTGTTTACAGCCGTTTTATTGTGCATTTTTATCCCTTAAACTGTTATAACTCCAAATAGTAGTAGTTTCCAGATATCCTAATATTGGCATTTGTCTTAAGTATTAGCGCCAACGCAGTGTCGCAAATATGCATAATATTGGACATTACATATCGAATGTAATGTCATTTATCTCTATTGTCACGAGAATGGGTTATATGTCGGATCCCTTTGACTGCCATACATATCGTTGGTCATAATGTATTGTTAGTCATACATTTTTTTGTCATAACTTCTTTCAGGCTGAAGTTACAGTTTTTAATAAACGTTTACCTTGTAACTTCGTTGGGTTAGGTTAGGTTAGTTTTATAAATGTCCAGAAAAAATAACCGTGTCCTGAGAAAAATGCATTATGACTTGCGAAAAGTATGACTTGAATCAGATTATGACTAAAAATAATTATGGCAGTCAATAGAGACCCGTTATATGTATCTAACTGGCGATCTACTTCTTCATCTTCTTGGTTGTTTCCTCATGGCTGAGGGTTGTGACCGCCATAAGTTGCTCTCTTAGACTCCAGATTACTCTTTGTTGAGCATGATGGAGTTCTGGCTGGGTGTTGCAACATTGTTACTGAGCGATCTACAGCTTGCGAGCTTTGTAAAAAACGGTTTGACGTGGTGATTGGAACTACAATATTCTAAAGTAATCACCGTATTAAGAAGCAGTTTTCTAGTTAAAAGTGCGTCATGTTGCCGATTTCACTCCAATCAGCGCTTTACTTTTTCAAAACTCTTGCCGGCACGCCCCGGTTTAACCGCGGGTGCACAACCCATCGCTTTGTACACACACTAGAAAATCAGGGCTATTCGCATCTCTTACTACCTTGTAACTAATCAGTTACAGGTAGTAAGAATCGTTAATCACCGATGATGAATAATACCGGAAATAGCCCGCAAATCTCCATTTTGATATAGGTCTTAGTAACCAGTGTATAGTGAAACGGAAATGACAGACTTGCCGTCCTGAACACTTGTAATTTCAAGCGTACCCACCTTTTGTTGTACATTACTTTAGAGCTGGTATTTATTATGTTTTATAAAACAATTTTGAAACTACGATTGTTGTTTTATTTCAAATGCTTGTTAACTTTTAGTATCTAGGGCCCATTGGATGGTCATAACTGTATAGTTCTCGTCACCTAAAAAGGCCGCTGGCGACGTAACTGCAGTCGCGCATTTATCGACCAAACTGGTGGTATGAAGGGGGCGCGCGGGGAAACACTCCTCCGCTATGCTTGCGCGGTTTAGTCCCAGGCAATTCACATTTCTAAATTATCACATTGCCAGGATATTCACATTTCTAAACTATCACATCCCCAGGCATTCACATTTCTAAACTATCACATCCCCAGGCATTCACATTTCTAACTTATCACATTCCCAGGCATTCACATTTCTAACTTATCACATCCCCAGGCATTCACATTTCTAACTTATCACATCCCCAGGCATTCACATTTCTAACTTATCAAATCCCTAGGCATTCACATTTCTAACTTATCACATTCCCAGGCATTCACATTTCTATATTATCACATTCCCAGGCATTCACATTTCTATATTATCACATTTCCAAATTTTCACATTCCCAGTTATTCACATACTACTTACATCTTCACAATTCTAATTTTTGGAAATATTCTTCATACTTATTCAGTTCAAGTTCATTAGTATAGCAATATGTTGCACAGGGTAGAAAGGTCTATGGGCCATGGAGGGCAACTGACTGACTGACATAGTGATCTATCAACGCACAGCCCAAACCACTGGACGGATCGGGCTGAAATTTGGCATGCAGGTAGATGTTATGACGTAGGCATCCGCTAAGAAAGGATTTTCCGAAAATCGACCCCCAACGGGAAGAAATAGGAGGAGTAGCGGGAAATTAATTCTACGCGTACGAAGTCGCGGGCGTCCTCTAGTGTGTTAATAAAGTACTATAAATAACAAGTAAAAACCAAACTTTTATCAATATAGCATGACATGTAGAGATAGACTTACATACATTCGTGCATGCATACCTGCATCTATAAACATACTTCAAAAAGAGTATGCCCCTTTTAGGGCCGTTGGTTAGATAAAAAATAATATCATTTATGATCGGGTCATTGTCATAACCCTAAAAAAAACTGTTCATACGAATCATACATAAGCCACTTAGTAAAATGCGTCGTAATTTTATATCATAATAATAAAGTAAACGAAACATACACTAGACCATACTGTAACAGATTTACTATAATTTATTTATTTTTTACTTTAAACCAACCATGTAACCGAAATGTCCACTTCGGTGGACTGTTCGGATTCTACCTTTCAATAGAACGTAGCTTTTAATAAATACGTGTTTTTTATTATTTTACAAAAATGATACATTTTCCTTATCTACAGTATGTTTTCCATTTGACGTTTAAAGTATTAAAAAAAATATAGAATTAAAACACACTTTTTGCATCATTGAATCTTGTTACAACATTTTTTGTCTTTCCGGTGGACATTACTTTCGATACTGACTAAAATTAAGTAAATGTCAAATGATGGAACGGAACGTAAAATTGAACGCATCCAATATCGTACTATCCCTGTCAGAGGCCATTTCGCCGTGACTCGTACGCAGAAGACGTTGTTATTGTGTTAAGAATAATATTTAGTGGTGTCAAAGTTGAGTTGTCTTTCCGGTTACTGCTGTATTTTGATAAGTAAATCACTATAGATTAATCAAGCATTGTTATTTTCTAGTCAAACAATGAAACTTTATGAATGTGCCTTGGCTTTTGACATAACCTATAAACGGCACGTGGTGTGAATGATTTTGCGAAAAAAGTCCATTCGGTGGACGTCTTTTCGGTGGAACTTTTGTCCACCGAAACGACAGATGTCCACCGAGTGGAATATTTTCTTGAATGTGGTGGGTTATTTAGTTATTATAACTTATAAAACTACTTCTGATTATTGGTGTTTTTATCAGTTAAGGACTAATTACCTATTTTTGTTTCATTTTCGCTTTTTTTTATGGATAATTATGTTTTGAACCACCACTTCTCTCACACTTTTAACAATGGTTAGAACTGTCATTTGTCGCATTAAACTTCATGTTAAACTGCCATATGAAGTTGTCAAACGAGTGAAAACTACAAGGCACTTCGGTGCCCAGCAACCTATGAGGCCGACTGTAAGTACCTGTAATGGGTGGTTTAAAAAAATATGTACAAAGTTAAGGACTAAATTAAAATTAAGAAACGGTAGCCTTAAAATTAAGTAAACTGTTATAAAACAACTCATCCCTTTACTTTCTCAACCTCGTATCTGATGGAATAGTTAGATATAAAAGTTGTCTTTATTCTTTAGAGAACATGAGTGCTTTTCATATTTAACTATTCGATCAGATATGAGGTTGAGTAAGTAAAGGGACGAATTGGTGGTATTTCAGATAAAACTGCTGTTGCTATTGCGATCACATGACTAACGAGTGAGGATTGAATTTGCTTCGTTTATTGAATTTAAGATACTGCTTATTAGCGTTTGAAGGCACTTTAAACTTATTACTAATTTTCGTTTCTCACATGACTAAAGTTACTGTTTCTTAAGTTTAGTCCTTAACTGTACACTTTTTTTTAAAACCACCCTAATGCATTTTTTACGGCATGGGAAATAATGATTCATCATAAGCGTTCGTTTGTTTCCCTCACAAAATCTCCTGTACTTTCTTTGCACAGCTTTACCTTCTTTTCGTTTGTGTGCATTACTTGTTGTGATTTTTCAGGTGATGGCAAAAACAAGAAGTAAGCTTACCGACACCCAGAAAAAAAAGACGCCGTGAGCAAAAAAAACTGAGTATGAGGAAGGCAAGTGAAAAACTCAAACAGGATCCAGAATCCTTGGAAGAAAAGCGAAAAAAGGACGGAGACATATTTTGACCACCGAAATGAATTGTCTTTTCGGTAGACAGACACAAAACATCTTTTATTTACTTTTTGAATACTTTTAGGTGACTGATTTGTTTTTGATTATGTGAAGATAGCATTAACGTTATTTTTGTTCAAGATGTTAATCACTTTTTATTTTTATTTTTTTCGTTAATTAAGATTTTAGTCCACCTGGTGGACATATTAGTCTTTTCGGTGGAACCGAAATTTTGCTATTTCCTTATAAATCGCCTTTTTCTAATTATTGATCTCAGACTGATACTCACTATTGTTGTAACGTAAAGTAAGAGTCATAATATATATTTTAATTTTATAAATCACGTGTTTCATTTTTTCACAAAAAAAAACCCTAGGCTTGACAATGACCCGATCAGGAAATGGTGAGATTGTGAGTAAGGTCGGTGAAAAGTTGGGACTGTGATGAATTGGGACAGTTGAGAATTTGGAATATACAGAACTAGGATTGTGAATAAATGGGTTTTTGAAAAGTTGGCATTGTAAAGAATTGGGATAGTTAAAAAATAGGAATGTAAAGGATTCGGATGCACGCATCGGTTGCGTGCGGTTGTCTACCTGGTGTCCGTGTGTCAATTTTATTTTTAAATACGTGTGGCTAAAATCGTGATTGGCTGATTTTGTGATTTTCAATTCCTTGTTACTCTCGTGGCCCTTATACGCAGTGTTACCGCCCTCTGGGCGTACTTGGAAAGGGATAGCTATGTTTTCACTCAGTGCCCCTTAGTGGAATCGATCTCGACCCTGCTGCGTGGGAGGCGTGCTCCATTCAACTCTGCCATCAAGGTGCTTTACTGAAGCGGCGAATTTTGTGAACTCGCTTTATGTGCTACGTGCGGCGGTGACGTCACCTGCTACGCGCGCGGCGGTCAGCTCCCTCGCTACGCTGCTACGCCTTGTGCTCGCTACGCGCTCGTCACTGGATTGTTTAGCTTTGGACACAGGCAGTTAAGTATGGCGCCTCCCGTAATATCGAAATCCGTATGCGCTGGCTGTCGCTCAGCTCTCTCCGAAGACTTGAAAGGTACCATTACTTGTATTGGTGGGGAGTGCCACAAAACATTTCACAACAGCTGTATAAACGCTGATAAATTAACCTTAGAGGAACTAACATCCTGGGTGTGTCCGGAGTGCAAAGCGGCCTCAAGAAAGGGTGGAGATAACTCTTTGACTCCGCTGCGATTGAGTGCCACTAGCGACACAGCACGATCACAAAATGCCCCTGATAATATTACTTTGCGTAACAAAAAAGGACAACAACCTGCCTCAAAAAACCCGCCATTACTAAAAAATAACAACTCATCGAACAACTCGGAAATTGCGGCTCTGACTGATGAAATTAAGCATCTACGAGGCAACATGTCTATTATCCAGACCCAGTTATCTGAAGTACTAAACA
Organism: Acleris laterana; assembly: GCA_963966035.1. NCBI lineage: Eukaryota > Metazoa > Arthropoda > Insecta > Lepidoptera > Tortricidae > Acleris > Acleris laterana. Next base: position 15,500,627 of record OZ014453.1, on the reverse strand, counting down.
CTTTTCAGCAATTTTCTGATCGTCTTGCCGCGGTCTCCAACAAACTTGAAGACACTGAAGCTAGGGTGAAATACCTTGAGGACCAACAAGTAGAGAATGTTTTACTTAAGGAAACTGTCAACAGTTTGCAAGATCAACTCAATAGGCAGGAGCAATCAGCGCTAAGAAACGAGGTTGAGATACTGGGCTGCCCTGAAAACCCTAACGAAAACCCTGTTCACATTGCCTTAACGACGGCTGGCAAAATTGGTTTGGCTCTAAATGATACAGATATAGACGGCGCTTGGAGGGCTGGCCCTCGGGTAATCCAGACTGGTAACAACTCATCTGCGAGCAATGTCAACCATCGTGCACGCTCGCGACCAATTGTGGTCCGCTTCACCCGACGCGCGACACGAGACGGGTTCCTGAAAGCAGCAAAGTCCAGGCGCAACGTCACTTCGGTGGATCTCGTCTGTAATGGCCAAAGTTCTGAAAAAATTTACGTGAACGAACGACTGACCCGCGAAAATCGCCTGCTTTTTCGTGCAGCACGGCAACGAGCGTCAGAAGCTAATTTCAAGCGGTGTTGGACGTCCGGAGGCTCAGTTTACCTCCGCAGGCAAGATGGATCACCTGCTATACGCGTATGTAATCATCTCGATCTGGACCGCATCTGCGGCGATTCCAATGCGGCCTCTAGCCTCAGGCGAGGCCCTAAGGACACTGGGTCGAACGGCGGGTTCTCCACCTCTACCGGCTCTCGGACGTGATGGTGCTCTATCGGCTTATTTCCTTTACAATATTTACATCTTGTCTGTGAATGTTGTCACGGCCCTATTTTGTATTATTACTTTTCTCACTAAACTACACACACTATTAACACTGAATCACACACATGTTAAATCTCACACTTTCATCTATAGGAATCCTAACATCTACCCCCATAGCGGCTATCGATCTTCACCCCTGCTACAGCTTGTCCCACAACGCACTCCTGGATACAATCTCTCTATGCCGTCATGGCCGGGCTAGATATCGGTTCCGAACTTGACAATTCGCTTATTGAAAACTGTCATACCCTCGACTTTGCAGAGCATTGCCGTAATTTATTAACGCCGAATTTAACGTTAAAAGTGCTAACATTTAATATCAGAAGCCTTCAGCAGAACTTCCAGCAGTTTCAAGTGATGCTCAACCGGTTTCAAATTAATTATGATGTAATCATTCTGACCGAGTGTTGGCTAAAGGAGGGATCGGTTGTATGTCAACTGAATGGCTATTCCGTGCATCGCACGCTGAACTCTCATAATAAAGCCAGTGGGGTGGTTGCCTACGTAAAAGAATGCCTAAATGCAACTGTTACGGAAACTCTTATTCAAGACACAGATAGTCTCTTTATTACCGTTCCGGGGTTTTTCTCTCTGCTGGGTTTATATCGCTCGCCCTCCTTCTCAAACCCAAATCCCTTTTTGCTTTCACTAGAGGCCTTTGTTAAAAGCTCCTGCCAAGATACCGACTGTTTTGTGGTTGCTGGCGATATTAACATCAATACCATTACCACCAGTACTGACTCCACAGCTTCTGAGTATCTCTGTATGATGGCAAGCCTTAGCTTAAGAGCTTTAATAAATAGGCCCACGAGGAAAAGTGCTTGCCTGGACCACATCTTCGTACGCTCGGCTTATAATGCAGTATCGGTCATCTGCGCTTCTGATATCACGGATCATGACTTCGTAATGGCCGGCATTGCCACTCGGAGTAGTGTAAAGGTAGTTAAACCGCCTAAATTTGTTATCAAACAAAACTTGGAAGGAATCAAGGCTGACTTAGGTAATGAGGACTGGAATCAAGTAACAAATAAAACTTCCGCAACCGAAGCAGCTGATGTATTCTCCTCTATACTTTCTGCTGTAATATCCAAGAATACTTCTAGTAAAGCGGTAAGCTGTTCAAAGTTAATTCTGAAGCCTTGGATGACTCCCGGACTAATAAAATGTTCCAAAGTAAAGGATAAATTACACGCGCAATCTCGTAAAAATCCCCAAAATGTAACATACCGAATCACGTTCACTAGATATAGAAACTTTTATATTAATCTTATTCGGAAAATTAAAGATGATTATGATCGTAAGCAACTGTCTGATAATAAAGATAACCCTAAGAGACTTTGGCAAACTATAAAAGGCATAGCGCACCTTTGCCAGGATAAACAATCGTCGCATGCACTTACTTCCATAAAGCCGGTCGTTGAGGACTCCCTAAACTTTACCAACGACTATTTCTCATCCGTCGGCAATGACCTAGCCGAAAAGATCCTTATTCGGGGCAACACGTCACAGCGATGTCTGGCTTCCAAAGCATCGGTTTCTCTCTCACCTGAAACATCGCTATTTTTACGTCCGACCAATGAAGCTGAGGTGGGGAAACTGATACTAGATCTGAAGCTTGACAGTGCTGCCGGTGTTGACGGAATTACCAACCGTTTTCTCAAAAATTTCACTGACTATATTGTTAGGCCGCTTGTTCATATTTTTAATCTTAGTATGGCTTCTGGTTCCTTCCCGGAGTCCTGGAAAATGGCAATTGTGGTTCCCATTCACAAAGGAGGTTCTAGAAACTGTCCGGGAAATTATCGCCCCATCTCCCTCATTAGCAGCGTTTCGAAAATTTTGGAGAAGATTATGAACAATCGGCTTATCGGCTTTCTTGAATCTCAGAACTTACTTTCTGCCAGACAATTTGGTTTTAGAAGGAATAGGTCCACCGAGCATGCTGCTGCTCTGCTGTCTCGATTGGTCTCTTCATATTTAGACGGTGGCGATAGATGCGTAGGTGTATTTCTTGACCTAGCCAGGGCATTTGATACAGTCTCCATACCGATTCTGCTTAGGAAACTCGAACTCTCAGGCATCAGAGGCATGGCTTTGAACTGGTTTGAAAGCTACCTATCAAACCGAAAACAATGTGTCAGGTTGGGTTCCCTTGTTAGCTCACCTCTGCCAGTATCTTTTGGTGTCCCCCAGGGCAGTATTCTGGGCCCCACCCTGTTTATTTTGTATCTAAATGACATGTTAACGTTACCCATCAATAAGGCGGAAATAATATGTTATGCGGATGACATCGCTCTTATTTTCCACGAGGCCACTTGGGATAAGTGCTTCGAGACTGCGGAAAATGGTTTATCAGTCATTGCCAAATGGCTTGCTGACAACCTGCTAACGTTAAATGTATCTAAAACTAAATATCTATGCTTCCATAAGACAGCGGCGTCTGCTCCTTATTCACGTCCGTTTCTTAGACTCCATCCTGTCTCTCCGCATGATCGATATCGAGTTATAAATGATAACGAATTAATTGGCAATGCCTCCACTATAAAATATCTGGGTATTACTTTGGATGAAAAACTAACCTTTAAAGATCACCTACAATGGGTCTCCGGTAGAGTTAGAAAGATTGTGTACATTATGAAGTTGTTGAGAAACTGTGCAGGTAGGGACATTTTAAAGCTCGTCTACACCTCACTCTGTGAATCGATTCTTTCATACTGTATAAGTGTGTGGGGCGGTGCTTCTGGATCTGCTCTTTTACCTCTCGAAAGGGCCCAACGTTTCGTTCTAAAGGTCATGCTCAGAAAGCCACGGATGTTTCCCACTGCGGACCTTTATAGGGAGGCTGACGTTCTGAGTGTGCGGCAACTAATGATGCTGCGGGTCACAATGCGGGTCCACTGCGAAACCATTCGTTCACAGCATTACGCTGACTTGTTACGCAAGCGCTTGTTCAGAATACCTACCCCACTAGTAAAGACCTCCTTCGCAAGGCGGTTCCCGGATTTTCTTCATCCCTACATCTACAACAAAATTGCCAATTCGTGTGACATCTCAAAATCTTCCCCTCGTGAAGCTAGGCTGAGAATCCTCAGTTGGTTAAAAACTCTTGGCTATAGGGAGACTGATAAACTGCTGAAGGCCATCACTTGAGAACTCGTAACCTCCACCAAAACACGCACGAAAACACAAACATGTACTCACACACACAGACAGACACACACACACACACTCACTCACACACGATACACACACACACTCACACACAACAAATCGCAACCACGCATAAAATAAATAAATAAATAAATAACTCGTACCTCAAATATTTTAGTAATTTAGTAATTGAATATAATTAAATTTAGTTGTAATATTCGGGCTTAAAAATTTGTTACATTACTTTAAGTTAGTCTTTAAGTTTCCAATTTTCATTTTGTAGACAGTAACTGTACTCTCTTTTAAAGTGTTACTCCGAATCCGGTTACCACGTGACAGGCATGGCCTAGTGTGGGACCAACGGATAATCTGTTCATTTTGTTACTCTTAACTTTGAATAAATAAATTTTTATTTTATTTTTTTATTTTTAAAGAACTAGGATTGTGAATAAATGGGTTTTTGAAAAGTTGGCGTTGTGAAGAATTGGGACTGTGAAGAACTGGGATCGTGAAGAACTGGTTCTATGAAAATTTGGGTTTGTGAAGTACTGTGCCTAAAGGTTTGTGACGGGATCTGTATGTAAAGTAAAACCACAATAAAAGTTATCCACTAGACCAGGGGTCGGCAACCTGCGGCTCGCGAGCCACATGCGGCTCTTTGGATGTGAGGCTGCGGCTCTTTAGTTATAAATAGATATTTTTCTTATGAATAAATAGATTAGATTTTTTATCAACAAACTTTATGAAAGTATAGAGGCTATTTATTGTTGGCAAGAAAAAATTTTGTGGCTCTTTAAAAAAAGCCGACTCAAAAGGTTGCCGACCCCTGGGCCATTCCTACAAAAGTCGTACCCCTATTTAAAATTATGGTAAAAAAAAATTGTTGAGATAAACGAGAAATGATGATTGATATAAGTAGTAGATAATATATATTATTAGAAAATAACATAATTCCACGTTATACTACATCGGAATATATAATAATATTAATTTTAATAATTTTGAGGAAGGTAAGAGTTCCATTACGTTACCAAATTCTTATGCCAATAATAAATAATACAAACGAGCTATAATTTTATAATTGGTTTTATTAGAATTCTTATTATGTAAAGAAAAGAATAGTTTTATAAAATCACACATTAATCATACCAAAAATTAACACGTCTTATTTTTATTTCCCTTACGTTACTACAAGCCAAAAACAAGTCATAATTTTCACTATTTAATGTGTTAAATAAGGTACAAATTTGAGATCAATTGTTATCAAATTAGTAATCTATATACCGTAATATATTTTTATCACAATCATAGTTACAAAACTAATAAGCAGTTTAAATATAATTATAAACGAGATTTTTGGCACGGGACAATACGGAATGGAAGAGTCCTCTCCGTGACTGGTAACTGAATATAATTATTAAGAAACCTTCACAATGCACCATAAAGCTTACATTTTTAAATAATAAATCTCGAACTAATTTTCCAGTTCAGTAATTTTTTACTCCTTATGTACCTATACAATTCACTTGACTTTAATTTTATATTTAAATGTAAATAACAATAAGGTTGGATTTATTATTTAAATGTAAAGAAACATATTAAAAATAATTATTACAAAAAATTTTACTTTACTTAATATAATATGACTAGTTTATAACGTTTTGCTAAGTCATACAAAAACTTCATACTAAATTATGTAATTTTAGGTGTAAGTAGGTACTGTATAATGTGTGTTTAAATATACCTACTACACAAAATAAAATAAAAGGCCATAGTTTATTTTAATATTTATTCATTAATATTATTAATTATTCAGATTCTGATATTTTATCTGAAGCGTAAATAAGCTTGTGGCCCTTTATTATTTTGTATAGTAATCTACCACTAGTTAAGTAGGTATATTATAATTTTGCTAGTTAAGTCTAAAGAAGTATCTCAAAAATCTGTAAGAGTACATAAATAGGTAGCTAATTATTTATTTATACTGAGTCTGCATACTTCTTTACAATTCCATTCCGAAACTTTGTCGTTCCGCTTTTACGAAACCGCCATTTTGGTTTCGGAATAGAAGTCACGGATCGCTACTTTCGTTAGGTTTTAATAAAATAACTCGTTACCAGCTTCAATTTCAGTTAAATCAAACAAAAATATGTTAAGTCAAATAAATTTACATTTGTTTAAAAATATCTATAAGCAATATTTATTCAAACTTACCTGAAACTTTGGTTTCGGAATACGGAAGCACAAAATGTGACGCTAGCGGTGCGACTACTTTACGATCACTTGCTGTAAAAACTGAGCGGGATAACAATATGGCGGCTATTGGTTCCTAGTCTAGAGTTGCCAGGCAAAATATTTAGTGGACTTGGTAGAATAAATACTTCAGTATCGCTTAGGAATAAGTGGTATCGGAATGGAAAATTCCGCCAATTTCAAATTACGTCCCTGAATAAATTAATTAAATAAAAATATTTCCAAGCACATAAAATCTAAATTAATCTAATAAAGGTGTAAAGTACACTTCAATCTAATAATTAATAAATCCGGTACATTTTTCCTATTAACTGTTTTTGAAATAAAGGTCTTGGTACCTACAGAAACAGTGGTGGGACAGCGTAAAATCTTCAGTTTTCTTCCACTAATTATTTTATAAAAAAATAAATCTTTACGCTAATTATGTAATTTAAACATAAAGTTTAAAAAAAATATATACAGAATGATATAGTTTTTTTTTATTCTTGTAATAGTATTAGAAGGTGTTTAAAAAAAAAGTCAAATGTATGGGACAAGCAAAAAACGCGGGGTACAATTTTTGTAGGAATTGCCCCCCTGCACTAGACTAAAGGTACTTTTCCACCGGCGTTCCCAAGGCGGCACGAGAACTTTAACCCTTTGAACACCAAGAACCACTAAAGTGATCGTGTACTATCACAGATACAGTGCAAGATAGGCCCGAGTATTTGTAACGTAAGGTTGACATTAGCTGTGGTTTTCAGCTGTCATTGGCGTGTGAGGACGACGTTTGTATCAAGTCAACGGCGTTCAAATTAATTATGTATATAAAAAAAAAAGTTGCGCGAGCGGGGGGGTTTTTTTAACCCATTTAACGACGTCAACCTTACGTCACAAATACTCGGGTCTATTTTGCACTGTATCTGTGACCATTATATGGGTCGATGGCGTAGGCACGACAGTACACGACCACTTTAGTGGTTCTTGGCGTTCAAAGGGTTAAATACAACAAAGGTTTTAACTGTAGTGAAGCGAGGATGGGTTGCTAATGAAAAGACAATAATATTTAAAAGTCATTTATTATGCCAGTATTGTATAATCCCATATAAAATTACCGCAACGGTAAATCATTATTCTGACATTTTAAAGCTATTTTACAATTCTTAGAACTATATCTAAACATACAATCACATTTAAGATACATTTAGCATCGTAATCGATTAATTTTCATTCAAGAGAATAGTTACAAATCAGAAGTATATATTTTATAAGATATTATCACAAGTTTATTATTAATAATAAACTTCTACAATTTGGACATTTACCTGCAACATAAAATAAAGAGACCTTTTTACAAAAAAATCTCCACCACGTGTAGATTATTAACAGATGTTTTGTGACACAGTATCAAATTTAGAAAGTACCGTATTCAAGTTTAAAGGTTAAGTGATCGGTAACCCCGGATCCAGTGGGGGGTAACCCGGGGACCTGCCCCGGGCTTCAGTTTCAGGGGGCGCCAAAATCACGATTGAAAAAAAAAGAGGAGAGGGAGTGCCATCATTGTTTCTGCCCCGCTGGCCAATTGCCTAACGCAATCGCGATCGACTTCAAAGTGGATCAATTGTTTTCAATATGTATGCACTCGCCTTCGGGCCGTTAAAATGAAAACGATTGCGATTGCAAGTGCGTTACACAATAAGCCTGTTCGACAAAACCGTACATCTGCTGGCGCGGGTCAGCAGCCCGACAATACTCGGTAAAACCATATTGCTTTTGACATGTTATTGTATTGTATTGCAATAACTGTCAAGTAAATAAAAGTTGACACAAACTTCGACAAGACGATCATGTCAAAAGCAATCTTTGGGGTAGAATAGAGTCCGTGTAGGTGTACGTCTAAAGACCGTAAAGTAGTACATTTTGACGTAAATGCGGAAAGTATCACATTTCCATAGTACATTTGCGAAAAAAACACAGTGAAACAATAATAACACAATAATTTAATAAAGAAAATCATACGTAATTCTTAGTCTGATAAAAAATCAAAGAGCTATATCGATTAATGGAAAAGTAAAAAACACTAGTGCGAAAAAAACAACTTTCCGCACGATATGCAACTACAAAAAATACCTACCACTTTAATAAGTACAAACTACAATGATATTCAAGCAATTGACACAAAGCATAATAATTTACACATCCTCATTTCATTTAGATAATTACACGTTTTTTTAAATCAAATTTGATGGTATTTATACCATCTCAATTTCATATTTAATATAATTTTGGCATTCACTTTAAAGCACCATCGAATACAACTACGTCTCGCTTCCTCAAGTCCCAATCTACGCTGGGCTAGCGTGTCCCTCTGCGGCCTATTATAGACCGGTTTTTCGATGTGGACAAAACACCTGTCACTTTCTGACCAGTATGTAAGTGCGAGAATGACGGATGCTTTATCCACCGCGATAAAGGCGACGCGATGGAGGCGGAAGTGAAATTTGGCGAATAATATTCTGCCCAAAGGGTACCTATCGAATAAGGTATAAAAACATAAAAAAGTCATGGATATTGCAAATGATGAGGCAATTATTAAATCTATAAGCGAAATTTTTTAGGGACTTTGTTAGAAATATGCTCTGTTATACTTTCTAAGCCCCAATCATTGAGCGGACGCGGCGCGTTAATACAGGTACATACTTAACCTTTTGAACGCCTTACGTCACATACAATAAGTGTATGTAATACACGCCGAACATGTTTGCTATGCTACGCAAACTACAACTTCATTCATACGAAACAAAGTTTATTTTCATGTTCAACTTGTGTCGGCCGCCTGTCGCGTTTCTCAGTCGTGTCGTTCAAAAGGTTAAGAGCGTTTCTAGCGCGTGACGGAGGCGATATTAGTATAGAAACACGTCACGCCACGCCGCCTCTGCTCTCAGTGCGTTTACGGTTAAAACAATTGTATCACATTACGAATCAGAGGCCCAAGCCAAGATGTATTATGCTAACTACCGTTTCTATTCGTTTCGTTTTTAAACCAATCGCGTCACTGATAGATCACGTGACTTTTCGTATCACGTCATCTGCCAGTGACGCGATTGGTTTAAAAACTAAACGAATAGAAACGCTATAGTTTACACATTTAGGTATTTAAAATAATCTAAACATTCCAAACCACGTGACATTGTTAAACAGCCAATCAAAACTGTTTTATCTAAGTTCGACGTACGACGACTTTCACGTCAGCCAATAGTAGCTGAACACTGGCTGCTTCTATTGGCTGACAAACTATATCACGTGGTTGTTTTGTTTATTTTTTTTTAAATGCCTAAAAGTATAGACTATAGTTAGCGGAATACATCTTGGCTAGGGCCTCAGTAATCACCTGTATCGTTATTCTAGCTCCTACCAAACACTTCTTCCTCGTACAATTCGTAGCTAACACTTCTAACTTAACGCAAAAAAACACGGTTATTGCTAGGATTTGAACGAAGGGCGAGTGGAATGCAAATGTCCATGGGTTTCAGATCCCACTTATGTCAGGTGGCTTGTTAGGCAATCGCGACGTAGGGCACTCTGGTCATTTATTACTTACTACCTTATTAAGATTCCCGAAACATAGCTGTCTATTTTAAGTGCGAGGACGTGAACAAGGTTATAAAAAAATATTTTTTGGTGCCGTCTTTCAAGTTTGAACCAGCTTTGCCGCCAGCAGCATGCAGCCGTGTTCACACTGTTGTGTTTTGGCAAGATAGCCGATGGAACTAGCATAAAGGCATTCCATCTCAGTCATCAGGGATGACAATGCATTGTGCCATCTTGTTTTCGCCATTTGAATTCTCCGTACCCTAACAAAAGTATAGAACATAAAACCTTCCACGTTTGATTTCGTCACTTTTGAGATAGGATATAATAAATGTGTTACATGTTATGTGACATGTTTCCCCTTTTCTTTGGTCATTTTTTGTAAATAACTACTTTCGGCGGGATTTATTTGTACTTAACCGAATCAAAATCTAGCAGCATAAATTAAAATGGCCACACTAAATTTAATCTAAATAAATTTAGAGGTGATTTTATAATCACCGCGGACCGGCTTTAACAAAGCCAAGCAAGACCCTTGTTCGGTATACAGTGTGTTACCAGCACCCGGGCTTTTTTTAAAGTAGGTTAAAATAACGTATATCTGTAACGTAACTATGACATTAATTTAATTAATAAACACATTTTCAGGCTTTGTTAACTTTCTAACAAAATTTTAATTGCCAGCAATGTAAAGCACAGCAAATTGACAAGTGCAAATTATTTATGATTTGCCCCCGTACCACGACGTGCCTTGTACCAAGCAACAGCTATACTGATAACGATGAACACGCAGCACATGCACTACATTAAAAATGGACAGTATCTAAAAATAATAATTGTGAAGTTATTTTAATTATTTTTTAATTGATAATACTTCAAACAATTGCTAAAGCAGCATATTATCGGCAGTTTTAATAAATGCCCGCATGCCGGTAACACACTGTATACTAACGTGGGTAATTAACAATGATCGGGGTTTTGGATGCAATTCGCGGGATTTCGAGTCGTAATCATAGTATGGATGTGACTATAATCCCGCGATATTTTTTCAATAATAATAACGTTTATTTCAAACGTTGACCTGTAATTTCGATTAATATCATGTAAACTAAAATATAATAATTATCCTCCAACATCAATACAAATCCCGGGATCCCGGGCATATTCGTTATTAGTATAATATTTAAGGTCAATCACCTCAGATTGCACCGGGAACTCCCATTACTGTGATAAACTCAAGAGTAAGTAATAAACACATTTAAATGCAACCTTTTTGCTATTGTAATCTATTTTTTAGATTTTTAGAGACCGAAATATATAGAGACCAAAAGTAATAAAAAATAATATGCTAAATATTTATCAATATGTAATCTAATAATATGACGAAAAAAATTTCCTTTATCAAACTACACGAAAGCCCGGAGCCCGCGGCATATCCATACTAGCATAATGATTGAGGTCATTCACCCCAAGTGGCATCCAAAACCCCGATCACTGGTAATTAAGGTCATACAGAAGACCGTATTCCTTTTGATATGTTACCGTATTTGTTTTTAACTCGGCCGCCATTGCTGTCAAGTAAATAAGAGCCAACTTGACAATACGATAACATGTTAAAAGTAATATGGCTTTACCGAGTAGAATACAGCCCCTTCTGAACAATTTGACGAGTTCCTGATATTTCGAAGATTAGCGTCATGAACATACACCGGATTGACGGAGGCAAATTGTAGCAATGCTATCGACTAAGTTTATCGACAACTTTTTTTGTGACATATTGATCTTCCATTTCTTGCAAAAGTTAGTCGTACCTTTAACTTCTATATCTGAATGATCAGCTATGGATAAGTCTTATTAAGTCGAAATATAGAAATGACTACTCTCAAAGTATAAAAATGTCTACAATCATAGTAAGTAGGTAAATGTCTTATATAAAAATCGACTATGTACATAGTGCGGAGAGCGGTTATCAAGTGGACATTTTTATACTTCGGCATATTTCCTTATAGTCTATTGTCGTAACATCTTTATACGTCGTCTAATATATATGTGCACATTTTTATACTTTGACCAAATTATGCACGGACGAAATTATTCAAGTGGACATTTTTATACTTCGGCATATTTCCTTATAGTCGATACACGCATAAATCCAGCTATGCATGAAGATAAACGGTCTTTTTTATTTCAAGGCATTTTAACCGACGTAGGTAATAAACAAAAATGTTCTGAATTCGTAGGAATGCTAAAGAATATTGTTGTACAGAATGAATTTGTTATTCAATGTAATTTCAAGGGTTGTCAAAAGTGACTCGATGTCAGATACCGGTTGTTTATAGTTGCGATAAGTATAAATAAAAGACGTTTGCACATAATAAAGTTAAGGTATTTAAACTTGCAGTTTACTTATGATAAGGATGATTAGAAATTGCTTTTTATCGATGTCGATAAACTTAGTGGACATTTAATGAATCAATGGTACATTTCCCTCCTCGTCAATCCGGTGTATGGTCATGAATAAGTGTATAGTTTTTTGTTGTGCATTTTTTTTTGTTCTTTAATTTTTATCTGTTACAGCGAGATTACCAATAAAGGCTAGTTGTGGCGTTAGACGCCAAACGTCGTGGCTACGTTTTGTGCTACATTACATTACATTATACACATTTAAAGTCACAACAGACAAACAATTCTGGGTGTAATAAGCGATGTCACATCGACATGTCTCCCTAATTATATTTTTTTTACGCAACACTATTTATATTACTATTTCCATACGATCACGTGCCTGATTTTCTACTAAAAGCATATATCGCATAAAATGTCACTGTATGTGTCCATAGATAACCATGATTTTATTATATTTATACATAAAATATCAAATCCGCTTAAACATATGAGCTCACACATGGAACTCCTAAAAATAAAGTAACTCTTCTAAAATTGCCCGACTTAATACCTCCTTAAAGCAAATGAGCAACTGCCCTTTCATAATTAAGAACAAATACGTTCAAAACAAATATAAAAAATACCTAATAAGCAATTCTGCGTCATACTAACAGTAAATTTCGCATCGCTCAAAGATTTAAATACTTTGAAATTCATTTTAAAAGGATCTCTTCACAGCTAAATGGTTACTTTAATAAGAGAAAATACGACCACAGACGAGTACAAACATATGTATACAATTTTGCACCTTATTCCATTGAAATAAAAATATATTGAAGGTATCTTATTTTCATACAAAATGGACCCGCCAGCGGGTCGGAGGCAATGAAAGTGTAAGTATCATTAGTTTTAAATAACCTGTAGTACCTATTACTGTACTTTTTATGAACCTCTAGATCTTTATATTGTTACTTGATTACCTGTATATCGCACATTGAATACAAAACGGACACATCAAAATAATTTGCTTTTCCATTAAAAATCGTATTCCAACCGCTTTAACATCTAAAATGCAACACTGACTCATTTCGGATTGTGTCCGTTTTGTATTCAATGAACGATATATTTTAATGCACGACTGTATGTGTTCTTAAATAAATAAATAAATAATAATATAAAGGTGTAAAAGAGTATACATGTCTTTGACCTCGACTGTAATCTGTGGTTTTGAAAATTAGTCCAATAAGGACTACATGTAGTTCCTCGTACACGATCTCAATCGGTCTTGGGTCCGTTAACTCAGTAGCAATCGGTGAACGTATGAGCGAAACAGAGCCTCATATTTCGATGTGCGAACGAGACAAATAGTACTATTTCAAAGCGTGTCCTGCTCAAGTTTGAGTAGGTCGCATAACTGTGCATTGTTAAAAGGGTTCTGCGTTCCCTACAGATCGAAACGGTTACTCGTTGCCAGAGGGCCCCGACAAGATGCACTACGCTATCGTTTCTATTCGTTTAGTTTTTAAACCAATCGCGTCACTGGCACATCACGTGACTCTTCGTATCACGTCATCTACCAGTGACGCGATTGGATTAAAAACGAAACGAAGAGAAACGCTAGCTAGCGTAGTGCATCTTGTCTTTGCCCTCAGATCTCAAAATTTGTTCCGGAGCTAAAGGAACTAAAAGAACTAAAAGACCGAACTAGTCCCTCTGACCGATTGACCGAGATCGGAGAACTCTAGAGGCCCCTTTATATCTACCTCACCCACCCTCCTAACACCGCTACTGCGCTGGTACGTACTCTAATTGTTGAGCACTATGGAACCCTGTCGCATAACTTTATTCATTAACTTTAGCGTAATTTCTTTCATGTGGTTTGACGCTGTCATTATGACAGGGTTCCATAGTGGCACAACAATTAAAGTCCTTGACTGTACGCACCGTGACCGTATTTTGAGCATCGGTGTGGTTGATCCTTAAGAGGATTGTGAAACTTTGAATTCCCATACAAAATGCGATAACGTTCCAACCAGGGACCCGACCACCCATTCCCCGATAAAAGCCTTTAAAAGACTTACCTCTCGAAGTACCCACTACAAGAATAACCCCTTTGGAAGAAATATACGACTTAGTTGTTTGTTAAACTAGCCATCACATAAGGGAAACCTAAAGAGCAGCAGTAAATTGATATCCCTCTCTTGCATAACCAAATATAAGCCCTTAAAAATTGTGCTTAAAAAGCCAATCGAACGGCTTTTTTAAGTTAAAGGGATATTACATAGTATCACTCAAAATATAGCGCTTTAAAAGCAAAATCAAACAAGACTTACACGAAACGGAATTTGTATTATAAATTGCGCTTTAAACAGCAAATCGAACGGCTTTCAAGCGATACGGCTTTTCTAAATAAATCCTTATACAAGCCCAATCAAAACCCCGTGAATGGGATAGCGGGCCGGTCCCTGGTTCCTACCCTTTTAACCTAGTCCGATTTAAAAATAACGGAAACGGACAGGCCTAGTTTTTCACAATAACTAAGGGGATGGAACCGTTAATTAACAAGGACCAATGATGGATACTTGATTTATGTTACGATAAGCGTTATTCATTTATTTTGAGACAATCAATGTATAACCTTATGATCTTTGAAGAGTTACGTTACCGTTATTACTTGCAAAATCGTGATAAACGGGTTAGGTTCGTAAGGACTAGATTGCAAAACGACTATGTCAGCAAATCGTCGTTGTTGCATAACGACTAAACAAAACGCCTTTTTATACTATGCCCTAGTAAGCAAAAAGTGTTTTTTTTTTATGGCATAGAGAAGACAAACGAGCACACAGACCACCTGATGGTAAGTGGAAACTGTGACCCATAGACATTCGCATTCACAAGACTGCAATGCAATCCTAAGACTGCAAATGCGTTGCCAACCCTGAGGACTAAGATGGAATGCCTCTATGCTAGTAATTTCAC
This sequence comes from Acleris laterana, assembly GCA_963966035.1. Classification (NCBI taxonomy): domain Eukaryota; kingdom Metazoa; phylum Arthropoda; class Insecta; order Lepidoptera; family Tortricidae; genus Acleris; species Acleris laterana. Next base: position 15,485,478 of record OZ014453.1, on the reverse strand, counting down.
CGGCTGTCTTATCCCCAAACCGGAACACAACAATGCGAACACTGCTGTTTGGCGGTAGGTTAATGGATAAGATGGTGGTAGCGATCCGGACGGACCCTGCACAAGGTCCTACCACCCGCAAAATGTATGCCTACTTAGTCGTTTTACTATCAGTGCGTTCTGCTAATTAATTAATTGGGTAATTGTGTTATTTGGGTAATTTTGGTATTAACACAAAACGTTATAGAACTAAGTCCAATCTTCAACCCAGGCATTCTACTATAGGGGCGTTTCTTAGAAAGTTTGTACCTAGTTAATTACGAAAATTAGCTATACTGTTATAAGACAAATGGTGGTCATCTCAGACAAAACTCCTGTAGCAAGAGCAGGCATGTTACTAATGGATGACGATTGAATCTGTTTCATTTACTGAATTTGAGATACTGCTAATTGGTGTTGAGAATAGTATATATAAATGTACGACTAATTTTCGTAACTCAGCGGAATAGTTAACGTTTTAGTCCTCTTAATTTTAGTCCTTAACTAGGTACAAACTTTCTAAGAAATGCCCAGGACGATTTACATAATTAGACGTTTTGCAACCAAGATCTTATGAAACTAAATCGTTTTGTAATCTAGTCCTTACGAACTTAACCCACTTGATTTAGTGGGTGAGAAGCGTTACGGCCCAAAGGTAAATTCATTTTTGTTTTGACAGCTCCGCGATTTAAGCGACAAACCTCCCCAGTCAACGATATTGTCATCCTTTCTAAGCGAATTCGCAAAATACTATATCACTAGGGTTAGGACTTTGGCGGCATATCGTGGTTCTAGAATGTATGGAGTCGCCATTTCCTAATTATTATAAACATACCATCTTAATTTTAATCTTCAGTATTGTTATAACGATATTTCAAAGTTTCATTTAATTTCATTCATTCATTTATTTTTAAATTGAATTGAATTCTAATAAGGAGGATATCTCCCTACCGAACCAATTTAGTTTATCTAAAAGCTTTTATTTAACTTGCAATGTACTCGTATGTATGTAAGGGTCAAATCTTGCAAGTTAAAATTGACCCACTAGCCAGTTTCGGGTGAAGCTGAAAATCTGCATACGCCTTTAGTTCTGATGACAATACAATAATATAGTACCATCGAATTGGTCTGATGATGGAGACTCAGGGTGGCTATAGGAACTCCTAAATTACACATGATAAACCCGTCGTGTTAGGGCTTGTTAGAATCGCCATGAAGTACAGTCAGCAATAAAAGCTTGTCCCAAAAATGAAAATTTAAAATATGACAATACTGAAGGCCAAAATCAAAGTAGTATGTTCATAATAATTAGAAAATAGCGACTCCATGTATTCTAGAACCACGATATGCTACCAAAAGTCCTAATCCACATCACTTTACCGCTCCAATTCTACAGTGTATATATCATTACTTTCAGTCTTAGCTCAGTTATGCCCGATGGGGACGCTTTTCTTTTGTTGGTCACGAAAAAATTTTGACAGGCGTTCTTTCTGTGTGTCCGTGTAGGACTTGTTGGCCGCGCGCACCTGATCCAGCAGCGCCAGCACGGCGCGGTTCCCGGGCGCCAGCTCGCCCGCGCGCCGCAGGTCCCCGAGCGCCGCCTCGTAGTTCTTCAGCGCGTAGTTGGCCTGGCCTCGGCGGTACAACGCCTTCTCGTTGCGGGGATCTAATTGTAGAACCTGGGATACCATTTTTATTGGGTTATCATTTGAGCCGGCGTCAATCGTTAATGTTGTCAGAATAGTAGCTAAAGTGTACGAACCGTGAAACAGTTCTATAATGAGCGATGCCATGGTAATAAGAGTTTTTTTATATTGTTATTACTAGGCATCGGAGTTTATGTCGCACGGTAAGACTATAGCAAGCTATGGAGTCGTCATTTGCCATAAATCTAAACTCTTATTCATATTCATACTCATTTATTTAAATCTTAAAATGCCTCTATAGCGGTCGGCCGTATTTATCTTAGTCAACTTAAAAAAAATATCTATTAGATTATAAATTCATAACTTGAACTATACACCTGCGAATAGGTAATTCGCCAATAGTGTGGACTAAAACATTCACTTCTGCCGTGTTTTAATGTATCTTTTGTTTATTTATAAATTTTCGTAATTAAATCAGTATAAAAATGGTAATTATTTTTTATTGTAATATTTATTTTCCAAATATAACATAAAATAATAGTTTCTAAACTCGTCAACGTTGTTGTCCTTGATTATAAAAAAAACCTAAATAATAAATAAATAAGTGAGTATGAATATGATTTTAAATGAATAAGAGTTTAAATTTATGGCAAATGACGACTCCATAGCTTGCTATTAGTCTTACCGTGCGACAAAAACTCCGATGCCTAGTTATTACCATGGTTATTGTAAAACTGTTTTTACGCTTCGTTTACGCTATACGATAATGGCCATCTTTTGGACGCAACCACAACAATATAGTGAATAATGCGATACAAATGTGACGCAGTAGATGCATCATTACGTCAACGTTGCGTCTGCGCATTATAGGCTTCAATTGAGACGTTTATTTTAAAATTGAAGGTTTGGTTCCTAAGAAGAAATACTAAAACCTAATATTTAAAATGTAAAAGTAACTTTGTCAGTCTGTTTGTTACGCTTTCACAGCTAAACCGCGACACCATGGACGCTAGTGGGAACAACCACCTCCTAACTCCCCTTGTACCAAAAATAATACTTAAGGCACTTGTTTGGGTTCTCTATCGTTTCTCCGCATTTAATTTGCCAAAATTTTATATTCAATAAAGATTCATATGCCATAATGATCATTTGCCTTAATTTTAAGTCCCATAACGATACGTTTGCCATACATTTAATGTTCCCTGTTATGAAATGTTCTAAAATATTAAACCTGAAAATTCAAACGCCATAAAACATTCAAAATGCGTAATATTATATTGTTGGTAACTTTTTATTTGTGTCGTAAGTATTCTAAAAAAAACCGTTCTGGGGTTCCGGTTTCTCGCTATAGGATCGCACTTACTCTCTACCTAACACTATCTCGCTTCGCTCGTCGTCGTACCTAACAACGACGATAGAATAGGTAGGTTATTTTATTATACTAGCACTTAATAAAATCCACTGAACACACTAAAACAGCCTGGATCTACTTTTGCGTAATTATGGCAAATGATTGTTTTGGTATAAAATATTAGGGATTCTGATCGACTTTAAAATAATTCTATCAAATGAAACGTTGTCATACAAAAATGTGGCAATAGTTAAAGTCAATCATCGGCGAAAAGTTTGTTGGGAAGTAAAATTCCGAGAAAAAAGTTCGGCGAAAATGCCGGAGCATTATTTTTAGTACAGTCGAGGAAATTGATTCGTAGACCATTTTGGACTATGTCAAAGTGACGCAATCAATCAAAACGTAAGTGACTTCTAATGATTTTATTTACAGTGTCACTTTGACATAGTCCGAAATGGTCTACGAATCAATTTCCTTGACTGTACATAGGCAATTTTTAGGCTTTAGGTGTGTTGGAGGTTAGCCCTGGGTTGTTTGGTCTAGGCGAGGGTCGTGACGCACCTCGGTGCAGCAGGTGACGCACTCGGCGTGCTGCTGCAGGCGCGCGTGCGCGGTGGCCAGGTTGAGGTTGCACTGCACCGTGTACACCACCGCCGTGTCGAACGCTGCACACACAATAAAGAACATTCATGACGTTTTCGCAGCTTCAATAAAAACTGATTCACGTATAAAACAGGTTGAGAAATTGTTATTTATGTCACTGTTACAGAATGAATAAAGACTGCACCGAGCAAACGTCGAGCGTCCAGTGGCGCCCTCATTACTATTATTGTGCTTTCTAATTAACTAAAGAATTTCCTTGCAATCAGACGATACATTTTTGTAGCGCAAGTAAAAACACAATTAATGGGAAACGTAACAAACTTTAATAACAATTACCCTTTGAGTAGTCAGCTTAACGGGAAAAGGTGGCCACTTTTTTCCGTTAAGTTGATAACTCGAAGGTGAATTGTTAGTAAACTATGTGATATACCCTATAAGTTGTGTTTTCATTTGTAGTACAAAAACCACCAATTTTAAGAAAATACTTTGGTTTATTAGAAAACACAATAAAAGTAATGAGGGCGCCACTATACATCCGGCGTACGCTCGGCGCAGTCTTAATGAAGCTTCTTAAGGTAACAGTGCAGAGATTAATAGATAGAATGGGTATCAAATTGCAGATACGAGTATCTTAAGAGCTAATTGTGTGTGAAAAAACAGCGGGTTGGCAAATGAAACAGTTTGGAAACGCTACATTCGGCCAAAAGGCTTGATTCCCATAAAATTGCATAGCGTGTTTATTTATTTATATTAGAACCTTCAACAATAAGTACACTGATTCATGACTAATGGGTGAATTGCAAAAATATTGTACATAGTTAAGAGCTTAATTGAGGCAACGTTAACTTTCTTCCATTGTTTTTCCTTTGTGTAACGAAAGTTATGCATATGATTATATGACTAATCTTCGTTACACAAAGGAAAAAGTTAAGGATTGTTAAGGGTTTTTTAATTGAGCCCTTAACTATGTACAATATTTTTGCAATTCACCCTAATGTACATGCACACTTACAAGCTAAGCGCCTTATTAATTACAGAAGATCACAGCATGCACAGTAATAAAAGTAAAATGCACTTATAACTTTATCTAAGTTTGCTAAATAAATATATGACGTAAAACTACTTAATATTAAGAAGTTTATTTTTTATTTTTGGAAAAGAAGTTGCTGAAGTTGAAGAAGGTGCTGCTTGTAAGTATTATTCATTCGTGTCAAAGGGCAATGTCTCTTAAAATTGGTGCGACAATTTGACAGACAGAATAACCTAATATCACAAGGCCTGTTGGCACATAGGTGGTCAAAACTTCAGCCCATTCCATTGACCGGAACTGGTTTGGGCTGCGTTTCCATCAGACCAATAGGATTGCTTTGTTTTACTAGCTACACTATCCTATTAGTGGATATTTCCTCGCAGCGCCTCTTACTTAGCTGCCTCGCACAGCTCTGGTGGAACGCAGCCTTAAAATTGACTTGCAAAGGGAAAATCGAACTTGTTGTATCATTGTACGATACCGTACACGCATGTTATATTAAGCACATAAATAATGTGGGTAAGCTTTTAACGTATGAGTTAGTCGTACGTTAACCGCCATCATAAAAGCACACATTTTGTACCAGACGAGGAACGTTGGAAATTATAGTCTTTATTTTAATTTATGTACGATGTTTTCCTAAAACCAAGACCTTCATCCTACATTGGTCCTTCGAGCCGGATCTGAACCAGCGACCTATGGAGACGTGCAAATCAACTTCAACCACAGTGGTAAACCACGTTTTTGGCCGCCTGTACATACTTTAACAAAAAATAACATATTATTATTGTAATAATTCACCTAAACAAATAAACAAAAAATGCAAGTTAATAATAGTACCTACATTGTGTATTAAGGGTGGTAAAGAAAGAATTACAAACGAGAGTCTGTTAGAACCACCCGTGTAACATACAATGTTTTTCATCACAATTGCGAGGAAATGAAATAAAATCAGACAAAAGATCATATTTTTAACTTATTAGCGGCAGACTACATCATTGTCTGTGACTTACCACAGATAATCAACTGACATTTCATCTCGAATGAAACTTCATATCGAATGGCACAAGAATTGGGGTCCTGACGTATGAGTCCACGTATAATATTTAAAAAAAAAAGCTATTACGCACGTTAGAAGCGTAATGGTAAAAAAAGGCCCGCGGGTATTATTTTGGATTTACGGTCGATTTTTCTAGCATGTTAGGACACTATTTACGAGCAAGTGTGATGAAATAGTACATTACTTAACAAGGGCTGTAATAGAAAGAAAGCCCGAAATCGCAGGTATTTGAGACCCGAGCCGTAGGCGAGGGTTGTTAATATGCGATAGAGGGCTTTCTTTTTTACTGCCCGTGATGAGTACACAATTTTACGTCTTCACCTGGCCACAATGCGAGTTTTACCGTGCGCGCAGCGTGCGATAAAACTCACATTATGGCCAGGTGTTACGTAAAAGCTTGTAAAAGCTCACAGGTGTAGTGGACGGTCCGGTCCTCCGCCGCCTGCATCACGTTCATGACGTGCGAGATGTAGCGCAGCCCCTTGAGGTACCGGCGCGCGGCGGCCTTGTACCGGCCGGCGCCGAAGCACGCGTTGCCCTCGGTCTTTATCTCGTTAATACTGCTGACTAGTTCCTCCACCTAGTTTAAAAAAAAAACACATTACGCCTTCATTCCCAGAGTGGAGTAGGCAGAGCCACACAATTACCAACAACTTGATAATTCTGTTACCACATTTTGCACAATTAGGCCAAGATGTTTACCAGTGTATTAGTAACAGGTTGAAAGCCAATTTCCCTCCTCCCATACCCCCGATAATAGGACCGATAAATTTTGGTAGGACTCGGCAGATCGGTGCGGTATACAAAAGTTATCATATCAAAGAATATATCACTTTTAGCTCTCCATATACGAACTACATGGCGCTCTGCTTTATTTTCGTTATCGGTACGGTTAGGACCATCTTATATTATTCATCCTGATAAGATCAAATTCTGAAGTCCACGCAGGCGGAGTCGCGGGCAGAAGCTAGGCCATTATATTCTGTGGTGACGTGTCCTCACCGAGAGCTGGTCGATCCCGGTGCAGTCCTCCGGGTACTCCGGCAAGGGGTCCAGGCCGGGGTGCCACTTGTACACGCCCGGCAGCACGCCGCAGTCCTCGATCACGCAGTCCTGCCAACAAAGGGAGCTTATATAATCACGCCTATATTGTCTGCCATTATTGTATTTATAAGGTCATAATTATCGTAAGTCATAACGTATGTTTTTAAGATACTGTTCAGGAATTTAAAAATGAAACGTAACCTAGTCTAGCCTTATGTACCTACACTACAAGATATTTATGAAATTCTGAAAAGTTTACGGTTTCAAATGAATCCCTTTCATGTTCCCCATTCGCTATAATCAAGACCTAATTTCTATATTCAGTAAAACTTTTTCCATTTTTTTTACCATAAACATAATATGCGGGCAAGCAAGTTATTCATCTATACTAAATGTGTTACTAGTTTCTATAGTTTCAGAGAAATCCCGTAACAATACGACAACATGTCATACGCAATGTGGTTTCCAGAAGAACAGTCCCCCTGGTTTTTGGATGGCGTGAGTTCCAAGAGTTGTAAATGCTTAAGTGACAATATCCTTACCAGCTGCAGCCAGAACTCCTCGTCGCAGAGCTGCTGCATCTCCGCAACCAGCCCCAGGCCGCAGAGTACCCGGCCGAAGACCACGTTGGAGCCGTCCAGGTGCTCGCTCAACTGCGTCACGATGCAGAACTGGGAGCCGTTCGTGTGTCGATGCTCGGAGTTGTCAATGCTAAAGTGACAGTATCCTCACCACCGGCAGCCGGAACTCCTCGTCGCAGAGCTGCTGCATCTCCGCCACCAGCCCCAGGCCGCAGAGCACCCGGCCGAAGACCACGTTGGAGCCGTCCAGGTGCTCGCTCAACTGCGTCACGATGCAGAACTGGGAGCCGTTCGTGTGTCGACGCTCGGAGTTGTCAGTGCTAAAGTGACAGTATCCTCACCACCTGCAACCGGAACTCCTCGTCGCAGAGCTGCTGCATCTCCGCCACCAGCCCCAGGCCGCAGAGCACCCGGCCGAAGACCACGTTGGAGCCGTCCAACTGCTCGCTCAACTGCGTCACGATGCAGAACTGGGAGCCGTTCGTGTGTCGATGCTCGGAGTTGTCAGTGCTAAAGTGACAGTATCCTCACCACCGGCAGCCGGAACTCCTCGTCGCAGAGCTGCTGCATCTCCGCCACCAGCCCCAGGCCGCAGAGCACCCGGCCGAAGACCACGTTGGAGCCGTCCAGGTGCTCGCTCAACTGCGTCACGATGCAGAACTGGGAGCCGTTCGTGTGTCGACGCTCGGAGTTGTCAGTGCTAAAGTGACAGTATCCTCACCACCTGCAACCGGAACTCCTCGTCGCAGAGCTGCTGCATCTCCGCCACCAGCCCCAGGCCGCAGAGCACCCGGCCGAAGTCCACGTTGGAGCCGTCCAGGTGCTCGCTCAACTGCGTCACGATGCAGAACTGGGAGCCGTTCGTGTGTCGATGCTCGGAGTTGTCAGTGCTAAAGTGACAGTATCCTCACCACCGGCAGCCGGAACTCCTCGTCGCAGAGCTGCTGCATCTCCGCCACCAGCCCCAGGCCGCAGAGCACCCGGCCGAAGACCACGTTGGACCCGTCCAGGTGCTCGCTCAACTGCGTCACGATGCAGAACTGGGAGCCGTTCGTGTGACGGCGCCCGGAGTTCGCCATGCTTAGCACGCCGGCCACGTGCTGCGAACGAATAAGTTACTGTCAAGAATGTACTGTCAAGTCAAGAAGCTTATACGGTTATAATTATGGAGAATGCAGAGCAAACTTTGAAGTGATCTATTTTCTTAGAAATGAAGAAAGGAGATGCAAGATGTTATTGTTTCTTTTCTTCCTGCCTGGATAAAGAGAAGTAAAGCAGACTTAATTCAAGGTAATTTTCTCTAGCGCTGGTAGATTTTTGACGTGTTAAAGTGACCGCACGTCCTGCTTACTGAATAAACATCTTATATCTTTTTATATTTTTTATCCACCGCGATAAACGCGACCATAATACGGGCACTGGTCGTATTCGCTACCTAGTCCCATCGCGATGTGGACCTAAAGTTTCAACCCCTAGTTTACCTTAAGCTTGTAGTTCTCATCTTCGAACGTCGGTCCGTATATGCTTTCGCCCCCGGAACCGGTATCTGTTATCATATCGCCGCCCTGCACCATGAACTGCCTGACAGCTGAAACAAACCAGTCAAGTGCGAGTTAGAATCGCGCACCGAGGGTTGCACTTAAAAAACGCTGTATTTTTTTTTTTTTTTTTTTATAAGGGGACAATCTCACACCAATTGATCTAGTCCCAAACTAAGCTCTAGGCTTGTACCTACTATGGGTACTAGACAACAATATAAATACTTATATAGAGAAAATATATACTTAAATACATTAGAAAACATCCATGACTCAGGAACAAATATTCGCGCTCATCACACAAATATCTGCCCTTACCGGGATTCGAACCCAGGACCGCTAGCTTCGTAGGCAGGGTCACTACCCACTAGGCCAGCGCGTCGTCAAATTATTCGTCGTCGTCGTATTAATGAGCGTCTTAAGAATGCGCCGAGCAAACGCCGAGCGTCCAGTGGCGCCCTCATTACTATTATAGTGTTTTGTAAGTAACTAAAGAATTTCCTTGGAATCAGACGATGCGTTTTTGTAGTGCAAGTAAAAACACAATTTATGGGATACGTAACAAACTTTAATAACAATTAAGCTTCGAGTAGTCAGCTTAACGGGAAAAGGTGGCCACTTTTTTCCGTTAAGTTGATAACTCGAAGGTGATTTGTTATTAAACTATGTCATAAACCCTATAAATTGTGTTTTCATTTGTTTTTGCCCTTGACTGTACTATCAGACCATTGGAACCTTGACCCACCATAGAACTGTGTCACAGAGACGTTATGATTCAAGTCATAAGAAGTGTCAAACAAATTGTTTTATAATGTCACTGTGACACCGTTCTATGGTGGGTCAGGGTTCCATTGGGCTGATAGTACTACAAAAACATACCGTCCAATTTCAAGAAAATACTTTAGTTTATTAGAAAACACAATAAAAGTAATGAGGGCGCCACTGTACATCCGGCGTACGTTCGGCGCAGTCTTAATAGCGTTCGTTTGGCTATTGCTGTCACGCGTGCACTCCTAACCCTCCTGTCCTGTCGACCGCACACCGACTGCAATCGGACTGTAATTGCAATCGGTGTGTGGTCAATAGGACTGCACGGCAACTGCAAGCGGACTGCGCAGTCGTTTTGCAGTTTCGATGCAGTTACTTCAACTGCATCAGAACTGCACTCGAACTAACTATTTTAACATATGAACATTATAATTTTAGAAAATAAGCATTTTGTTGTTATGCATATTTATTGTTATTGAACCGCTTGTAATAACGTTATAAACTCGCTGTTGTTATTGTTATTTTGTTGGTTGTTTACTTACGGCGCGCGGTTCGAAATGTATACCTTTATGGAACTTTGTGCCCTTGTAATGCAACGGCTTCCCCTTGACCCCCACCCCTTTCTCGCCCGTGCAGAGCGCCCGGAAGTTCTCGGCGGTTCTAGGGACCACATCGTTCCGTAGCTCTATCACGATGCGACCGGCTGAAACAAAAAGTTATAATTACTTGCGTGAAGTGTGCACCACCTACTGTGTAAAATGTTTTGATTTGACACCATGTTCCTGCTGTGGTTGACTCGAAGAGATCGCTAATTAGCGATAACACCTGTTGTTTACCTGAGTTATTTTTAAATGTACGGTCACGAGCGTTAATTTGGGACCCATTTCAAGAAAAATATGCTTGAAGTCGTCAATGTCATTAGAGATGTCAAGTCATTTGTAACTTTTAGGAAACTCAACCTTATTGTTGTAGAATGTCAGATTGACTTTGGACCTAAGGTGGGTACCAAATTAAATCTCGTGACTGTATCAACTGTACCCCTACCATGAGTGACAATTACCGTACTCGCTAGCGAATCGAATGCTCTGTCCCTCGCAGGTCTCGCAGTATTCTTATAGAATTATTATAAATACTTAAACAAATTGGAGTAATAAATAAATGCATACATAATATATACATGATGATAAGCACAAAACATTACAGATAACGCAATCATAGAATCAAGATGACGTCAACGCTACCTACAAAGAACCCTTTCTTCTTTTAGTGTCTGGGGTCGAATATACAGTACATTATACTTGTAGTAACACTACATATAAATTGTTCTAAATTTATAATGTAATACCTAACCTCATGTAACCCCTACATATTTATAGCAGGAATTCTCGCCGAGATGTGTCTTATTTCGGCGATTCCATGGCACGATAGCTGACACCACGGAAGTGTAAATAAAACTAAGTAAATGTTCGTTGTAAACTCTACATTGTTTCATATGTGAGTCTGTAAGGTATTTATTTGTCAAAGTTTTCTATAATACTAGGTGACACCTAAGACGTAATACAAAATGTTATTTTCCGAATATCATGATTACGATCAAATAATAATATGGGACCAACTTGCTTGATTGCTTTTAGTATGGGAGAGTCATTTTTTTTCTACCGATTTCGATGTTAGTCCCATAGTTAAAGTTGATCGTACTCATGAGTAGATCCAGAAAATAAAATGTTGTATTAATTTTACGTCTTAGGTGTCATTAGTATTATGAAGGGTGGTGCAAAAGTCGTCACCCGATGTTCTGTTTTGCATTCACTGAAGACTATTGACGCGTAAAAAAGCCCATAAATGCTCAATTTACTGAACAAATCTTTTTAATATGAGTTTTGTTTTCGGGTGTATATTACGAGTTAACTTCCTTGCATGATACATGCTTACTGGCCGTCATTTCAAATTGGCGCCTAAAAATACCCGAAATTTAAAAGAGTTTCGTGATAAAGGTTTTACGAATTTTAGGACCGTATTAATAAACTCATCTTGGCTGAGATGCCCGTCACAAGATACGTCAAAGTAAACGTCAAGCCATAGAACACTGTCATTTTTGACACATCTCGAGACAAACATAAGAGTTGAGATTAGTTTATTAATACGGGCCTAAAGTCTAATAGGAATCTGATATAGAAAAAGGCATGTCGGTATTTAGGCATTATGAATAGACTACAGAAAATATTTCTTTGCGTCGTGATATTATTTTCATTTATAAATTATACACAAAACATTTTCTTGTAATTGACCTTTATTTTTGTTAGGTAAATGGAATTTGTTTTATATGGTTAACATATGGAAATTTTTCAAAATGAAAAGAAATGATAATCAATCGGATTGTATGAGTAAGGCCCTGTTGTTTGATCAGTAGTTAAACTAACTAAGTAATTCTTAAAATTTGAAATAGGAATCGAATATTTGAAGGAGTCTCAAGGAAATGTGTCAAATTTTCAATTCATTTTTTGAATTTAAACAATTAGTTGAGTTAACTACTGATCAAACAACAGCCCCTAAATGTCAGGAGATTTACCTGGCAGTCCTTTTAAGATGGTGACAAAAGTAATGTTAATCTTACTTTGTTAATTGCAATTCAATGTACTGCGACGAGCACTCGGACGTTTACCTTATAACACTACTAGTTGTTTTGAGATCTAGACGTATTGATAACAGAGTATTATAAAACTAGGTCGTAATGCAACTCGTACCAAGGTATAGCTAGCTTTGGCTATTTATTCCCGCGGTACCCGCGACACACCGCGAATGTTTAAATAACATACGATTGTTATTTGGCGGCCACGAAAATGTTAGACAAGACTGCTGATATCTCAGGAAGATATATAGGACTGATGTAGGATGCCTTACGGTCACGTTAATGACCTAGATCGATTCCATACATTTCAAAAAGATTTTTGTAGTAGCGATCGCAAAATGCTACACAAGCGCCAGCGGTGCTACCCTTGACGTACGGTCACGAGCGTTAATTTGGGACAGATTTCAAGAAAAATATTTTTGAAGGGGCACGTATCATAATCCTGAAAGTTCATAATATCGAATGGTTCTTTTTTGTGAAACCATAAACTTTTCAGGATTGTTATAAAACAAACCTAACCTAACCTAATGGGTTCTATAAAATGGCCTTTTAAAAAATCCTGAAAAGTTTATGGTTTCAGAAAAAAGAACCATTCGATATTATGAACTTTCAGGATTATGATACGTGCCCGTTTGAAGTCATTAAGACTGCGCCGAGCAAACGCCGAGCGCCCTCATGACTATTATTGGGTTTTCTAATTAACTAAAGAATTTCCTTGGAACCAAACAAAATGTGTTTCTAGCGCAAGTATAAACACAATTTATGGGATACACGTAACAAACTTTAATAACAATTACCCTTTGAGTAGTCAGCTTAACGGGAAAAGGTGGCCACGTTTTTTCGTTAAGTTAATAACTTGAAGGTGAATTGTTATTAAACTATATGATATACCCTATAAGTTGTGTTTATACTTGCGCTACAAACACATTTTGTTTGGTTCCAAGGAAATTCTTTAGTTAATTAGAAAACACAATAAAAGTAATGAGGGCGCCACTGTACATCCGGCGTACGCTCGGCGTAGTCTTAATGTCATTAGAGATGTCAGTCAAGTCATTTGTAATTTTTAGGAAATTCGACCTTATTATTGTAGTATGTCAGATTGACTTTGGACCTAAGGTGGGTACCAAATTAAATCTCGTGACTGTACGTAAGATGTCGTATGGATTATATTTGATTTTGTCAAAGTTTAAGCTATGGAAACAAACATTGCGCCGTGAGTCGGTTGTTTTAATTGTTATTAATTAACTATTCATATTATTGTATTTTGTTTTTTTTTTAATGCGGAGATAACTTCATATATCATAATGTCTAACACATTACTGTAAAAAACACTTTCTCTGTTTACGTTTTTTTATAATCGTAATGCATCGGTTATCGTAATAAATAACGATTAATTTCGTAATCGTAATCGTAATGACCGAATCGTTGGGTCCCTATCAGAGAATGTGAAATCGATAGACCCGAGTACTATTAAAAAGATAAAAGGCATTTATTCAGTAAGTCAGCCGCACGGGTACTTTTACACGTTAATAATCTACCAACGCTTCCCAAGAGGAACCACTGCTGAAAAGAAACGCCGCAAGAAACTCAGCAGTCAGTCATTCTTTAAACATATTTCATACTACACTGGCCCGCAAAACTAAATATTACACTTTTAAAGTAAATTTCATTGAAAGTATGATTCGATACTTTGTTTTGCGGGCCATTGTACAATGATACTACTTGGTCTAGCATTATACATATAAAGATTTCGATGATGTAAAGCCATAAATAATAAATTGAATATAGTATCAAATATCATGTGTACTTCAGCAGGAAATCATGTCAGAAATATTACGAGAGAGATAGAGGGAGAAAAAGAAAAAAACACAAGATTACCACATAAAAGTTTCGATATGTTTTCCTACATCAACGGTGTCCGGTGTCTAGAGAAGATACCTACAACTTTGCATTTGCACAAATTATTAATGAATCAGTTTCGGGTTTAGGGCAAGCATAGATAGTCGTCGACCCTAGTATGCTTTAGACATTAACGACTTTTTTTGTTGTTTATTGAATTGATACTCTAGTTTTACTGTGCCCCGTACGCCAATAAAAATATCTGTCATTGTGTTTGTGATAGTCATCGTAACGCTTGTCAATCTTATCTATTTTGAAACTCATCGTGACGAGCCATTTCTCTGATCTATTTAAATATCGCCATGATCATAATTTTGTAAGGCGCGGAGTTGGCAACCGAGTACACAGTACACTGATGGTAGGTTCTGTGACCCCTACAATCTTAAGACTGCAATCTTAAGACCGCAATTGCTTTACGAGTTTAATAAATAATGTAAATAAAAGCCTACCGCAAAGCAGCAGTAGTTTTTTTTACTAGCATTGAAGCATTCCATCTTGGCCCTCAGTTTTGGCAAAGCATTTGCGGTCTTAAGATTGTTATCTTGAGTATGCAAATGTCTATGGGTCTCAGATCCCACTAACTGTCCGTCCCCTATTTAACCATACCGACAATGACAGGGGACAGGTGACATTTCAGTGTACATGACGCAGCTTATATGAAACCCAGCGTGTTTACTTAGCTATGTATAGTGAATTCTCACCTATCACGTGTCATTGTCAAGATGTTGAAATAACGGGCTGGTGGGCTGTGCGCTCGTTTGCCTCTTCCATGGTATTAAAAAAAAAGCTTAGAAAAAAACTCTTCACTCGGCTGTAGGTACATTGCCGTAAAAAGGTTACACGTGTAGCTTAATGTTAAACTCTAACGACCAACCTCAGCGACCAACGAACCGTTTAATCGAAGATGATTACATTTTGTCATTTTAATTTCGGAGTAAAACATCGACCAAACTAAAGCTTAAAATACGCTAAGGGCCGAGAATTTTTCACTACCAAAGCATCATCATCTTTGGCGGTGCCAAATTCTCTGCACTGCGCTACGTAGTATATGCGCTAGCCTTTAGAGCTGCCGCAGATTAGGCCACTAGTCGTTGCTACCAAACGCGACCACTAGCGGTGCAGACAAACCACTACACGCCGCCACCATAGGTAGTCACTGGTGGTTGGATGCGGCCAGCAGGACTAGCCATTAGTGGCTAGAATACGTTGTTCATGTGGTCATGTGTGCGCGCGAATCGAACGACAAAACGCGGTCAATACCCACTATAGTCTATACTTTTAGGCATTAAAAAAAACGTAAACAAAACAACCACGTGATATAGTTCGTCGGCCAATAGAAGTAGACAGTGTTCTGCTTCTATTGGCTGCCGTCAAAGTCGTCGTACCTCAAAGTTCGATAAAACAGTTTTGATTGGTTGTTTAACAAAGTCACGTGATTTGGAATGTTTACATTTTTTTAAATACCTAAAAGTATAGACTATAGTAGCGAGCGCGGACGACTCCCGCAGCTTGTGGCTCGGACGCGGCCCATTTTTACCAGCTCTACAGATTCCCAATTCTACAGAATCTCAGCTCTACAGATTCCCAATTCTACAGAATCCCAGCTCTACAGATTCTCAATTCTACAGAATCCCAGCTCTACAGATTCCCAATTCTACAGAATCCCAGCTCTACAGTTTCCCAATTCTACAGAATCCCAATTCTACAGAATCCCAGCTCTACAGTTTCCTAATGCTACAGATTCCCAATTCTACAGAATCCCAATTCTACGGATTCCCAATTCTACAGATTCCCAATTCTACAGATTCCCAATTCTACGGATTAGAAATAGGTAGGTACAGGTTTTTTAGCATACTTAATTCGATAGATCGCCATAAATTTGGCTATTTTTTCTACTACAAAATAAAGAACGAACTGAGAACCTCCTCCTTTTTTTGAAGTCGTTTAAAAATCAAGCTTAGGGTATCTAATCATTTCATACCACTGAAAAACTTATGAAATAAAACATGAAATTAATGATTTTTTGAGACATGGACATAAGGGAAAATTACAAAAATTCTGATTTAAATGATTAATATTTCCGAAACTAGCAAAAATCTTTGAACATACATAGGAGTCAAATCGATAGCTATTTAGCTGCTCTATCAGCCCTAGGCGGGCTGTATAATGTCGACCGCTCTACATTACTGAAGTTTTTCATCTATACCTACACTTTTAAATGCTACTCGAGCTAATAGTTTGCTAAAAGTGCAAAATGTGGTTACAGAATTATTAAAAAGTTGTTAGAGTTGTTGGTAATTCTGTAGCTCTGCCTACCCCACTCTGGGAATAAAGGCGTGAGTTTATGTATGTGTATGTATGGGATTCTGTAGAATTGGGATTCTGTAGAATTGGGAATCCGTAGAATTGGGATTCTGTAGAATTGGAAATCTGTAGAATTGGGAATCTGTAGAACTGGGTTTCTGTAGAATTGGGAATCTGTAGAATTGGGAATCTGTAGAATTGGGAATCTGTAGAACTGGGATTCTGTAGAATTGGGAATCTGTAGAGCTGGGATTCTGTAGAATTAGGATTCTGTAGAGCTGAGATTCTGTAGAATTGGGAATCTGTAATAGAAATCTGTAGAGTTGGGATCAATTCGACGCGGCCACTCAAACGCTCGTTTGCGCCGATGCTATAAAAAGTGTATGACAAAACTCGTCCGCAGCTTGTGGCGGCCACAAGGGCCTTCGCTGTGGCCACCACTAGTGGTCTAATGTGCGGCAACTCTTACGCAACATGTACAGTCAGCAGGAGAAGTAGCTACGCAACCGAAGAGATCAAAATGTTCTGCACTCGACTCTATTCCCAAGAGAATATGTCGGGTGCGTATCTACTCACATAACTTTTGAAGTCCTATTATCGGAAGTCCGAAAATGTTTCTCATACCATTTTACATCATAAAGATCACTCTTCATACTCTTCATGATTTATTTTAGTACTAATGATCGGAACTCATAAACATCTGAATTCATAACGCCAATATTAATGAAGCCGTACACTTTTCACAGTTTCTTAAATATCTTACGTGTATTAAGGTTAGGTTAGGTTAGGTTAGATTTATAAAAATTCTTAAAAATTAACAGTTTCTTAAAAAAAATGCGTTATGAATTGCGATAATTATGACTTAAAAAATATGAACAAAAATGTATGAGGAAAAAAATTATGAAGAGTGATTATTATGAATACAAATCGGTAGGAAATCAAAAAATAGAAATAAGAATTTTATGTGAGTCAATATGGACCCGAATATGTCGTGTGTAGATCTTTGAGCATGTTATACTGCTTAGCTATATTTGATGCTGACTGTACGTGTCTAACGCGTCACATTTTGACAGCGTCTTTTACGCCTACAACCGGTGGGTGTGGCATAACGCTAACGTATTATTTTCGTAAACTGACAAAATGTATGGAATTGAAGTAGGCGCTCGACGCGACCGTCGGACAGCTTATGTCAATCCTATAAATCTTATAAAAACTTCGGATTAATGAAATTACGTACATGAAGAATGAAGGTATGTACCTTCACGCCTTTATTCCCAGAGAAAGGTAGGCAGAGCTTCAGAATTCCCAACAACTCAAAAATTTGTTGTGATTCTGCAACCATACTTTGCACAATCAGTCTAAGATGTTTCCCATTGTATATTCGTGACAGGTTGCAAGCCCTCGCCTAACAATACCAAAGCCCTTAAACCCTTAGTCGCCTCGTACGACTTCCACGGGAAGACATAAAGTGGCACTATTCGAAGCCGCCAACCACACGGAGACTAATGAAACTAGGAACGTTAATTCGACCTTATGATGGGTAACCCATTTAACCAACGTACGACGGGGAACACCGCGGCGAATTCATAACCTGATGTCTGATGGCCAGTGATGGCAGAGCCTGGACGACATTGACGGCGCCACACGTGGAGCTCAAGAACGTGGCATGACGCGTCACCGTGTGGCAACTTTGTATCCTTTGCAATCCAACTTCCTACCATAATTTTATAAATAGGTTTTACCCACACGTTTATTAATAGGCACCTGACTGACTGATCGATCAACGCAGGCGGAACTGCTAGACCTAGGGATTTATCTATTCTTAGATATCCTAGGAGTGCACTAAGAAGGGATTTTTGGAAATTGTCCCCTAAGGTGTTAAGACTGCGCCGAGCAAACGCCGATGGTCCAGTGGCGCCCTCATTACTATTATTGGGTTTTCTAATTAACTAAAGAATTTCCTTGGAACCAAACAAAATGTGTTTGTAGCGCAAGTAAAAACACAATTTATGGGATACGTAACAAACTTTAATAACAATTACCCTTTGAGTAATCAGCTTAACGGGAAAAGTTGGCCACTTTTTTTCGTTAAGTTAATAACTCGAAGGTGAATTGTTATTAAAGTTTGTTACGTATCCCATAAATTGTGTTTTTACTTGCGCTACAAACACATTTTGTTTGGTTCCAAGGAAATTATTTAGTTAATTAGAAAACCCAATAAAAGTAATGAGGGCGCCACTGTACATCCGGCGTACGCTAGGCGTAGTCTTAAAATATGGAGGGTAGCGAGAAACATATTCTACGCGTACTTTTGATGGCAAAGAACGCCGAAAGCATGTTGTCTAAGAAGGGTATATTAGGGTTGTATTGTTGAACCTTAACTATAATTACCTCTTCGGTTGTTTTAGGGGCTCTATTCTACTCCATAAAGCCATATTGCTTAGGACATGCCATCGTATTGTCTTTAATTCGGCCGTCATTACTGTCAAGTAAATAAGAGCTATCGTAACGTTGACAATGTGATAACTAATAACACTGATAACGTCAAAAGCAATGTGATTTCATCAAGGAAAATACAGCCAGCAATATACCTTTTAATAGTAATTGAGTCATACCTATACATAAACAGACTAAGGAGACTGATTGTTATAAAAATAAACTGCGCGTGTATTGCGTGGGTGTTTAAGGAATGAATTAGCTTTTGTCAATGAGAAACGCTTGATAGAAAAACACGGATAAAAATAAAGAGAGGAAATAAATTACGGATATTTCTGGATAAGAAAAATCTGAGCGGGAAATTAAAGAAAAAACATTTTAGTACGTTAATTTGCCGGGTTATACATTTTTCACGTGTCAGTCGTGTCACGCTGAGAAATGTATCAAACGAATTTTTCGCGTATCATGACAAACTGATAAACAAAGATTTTCCTTGAATATACAACCTCAAGGGCATTGCAGATGCCTGACCCTTTATTCTACAGGTTAAAACCATTATTTCCTTAGACGTGTTACGAGTATGGTATTGTTTTTGACTCGACCGCCATTACTGTCAAGTAAGCTATAGTAACATCGAAGAAACGATACCATGGCAATACGGGTTTACCCAGTAAAATAGGCCCTTGTGGCCTGGAGGAGATATAGGAGGATGTGCTTCAGAATCCACTAACCATAAGTTGCCCTATCTTATCTTATCTTATTGGTGGGGTCCTTACGGATACAGTTTAACCCTATGGGATCTTTTGTGTAATTACCCCTCTTATATGTTTTTCTTTACTCCTTTTTCTTTCTTTATCTCTCACGTAAGATTTTTGGCATGTTTTCCTGCTGATCTACGCATGTTATTTGATATTATATTGAATCTCATATTTATTGCTTTATATAATGCTAGATTAAGTAGTACCAAATGAATTGATCCCAACTCTACAGATTTCTATTACAGATTCCCAATTCTACAGAATCCCAATTCTACAGATTCCCAATTCTACAGAATCCCAGCTCTACAGTTTCCCAATTCTACAGAATCCCAGTTCTACAGATTCCCAATTCTACAGATTCCCAATTCTACAGAATCCCAATTCTACGGATTCCCAATTCTACAGAATCCCAATTCTACGGATTCCCAATTCTACAGATTCCCAGCTCGAGTAGCATTTAATAGTGTAAGTATAGATGAAAAACTTCAGTAATGTAGAGCGGTCGACATTATACAGGGTGTCCCAGAAACCGACGTCAACCCGCCTAGGGCTGATAGAGCAGCTAAATAGCTATCGATTTGACTCCTATGTATGTTCAAAGATTTGCTAGTTTCGGAAATATTATTCATTTAAATCAGAATTTTTGTAATTTTCCCTTATGTTTTATTTCATAAGTTTTTCAGTGGTATCTTACATATTTAGAAGCATTACGAATCAGCGAAGTTTTTAAACCTATTTGCCTGTTTTTTTCCCCAGTAATTTTTTTGAGTAATCTAACCTAACCTAACCTGACCTAAAGTTGTTTTTTCCATACAAAGTGAAAAGCATCCACTGGGACACCTAGTACACCCCATACTTTATAAATAGTTAAAACTATTTCTGTAGAATAATTGATAATTAATAAAAGAATTAAAAAAAGCGGTTTGTCAAATGATATAGTTGTGAAATGAATCTGTTTGTGAAACGTTTTTTATGAAATGATTAGATACCCTAAGCTTGATTTTTAAACGACTTCAAAAAAAGGAGGAGGTTCTTAGTTCGTTCTTTATTTTGTAGTAGAAAAAAAAGCCGAATTTATGGCGATCTATCGAATTATGCTGAAAAACCTGTACCTACCTATTTCTAATCCGTAGAATTGGGAATCTGTAGAATTGGGAATCTGTAGAATTGGGAATCTGTAGAATTGGGAATCTGTAGAACTGGGATTCTGTAGAATTGGGAAACTGTAGAGCTGGGATTCTGTAGAATTGGGAATCTGTAGAGCTGGGATTCTGTAGAATTGGGAATCTGTAGAGCTGGGATTCTGTAGAATTGGGAATCTGTAGAGCTGAGATTCTGTAGAATTGGGAATCTGTAGAGCTGGTAAAAATTGCATATGTTTAAAAAATGACTGACTGCTGAGTTTCTTGCGGCGTTTCTTCTCAGCAGTGTCTCCTCTTGGTAAGCGCTGGTAGATTCTTGACGTGTAAACGGCCTACTTACCGAATAAATTACAGTCTTTTATCTTTTTTTATCTTTTATATATAATTAGCGCTTAATCCAATGCAGCCTCCACCTCTTCCAGAAAGCGGAGAGTGGAGTGCAATAGTGCCTTGAAATCGATTGGTCCTGGGTAGTTCTTACTCCGGCGAGGACATCACATTCACACAGTAAGTGTTAATGTTTCCACCTCTTCGCCCTAAGTTGGCCTATGTGCTCGCTTGCCTTCTCCATACAATAATAAAAAATAGGAAAAACCCTAAATAAAAACAAGACGACGACCGCGACTTCGTACGAGGAATTAGTTCCCTACTACTCCCCCTACTTCTTCCCGTTGGGGGTCTACTTTCGGAAAAGCCCTTTCTTAGCGCACCCCTAGACCACATTAGGAACATTGTGCCTAGGGAATTTGATCCCGGGCCTTTTTTCTGAACCCGGGATTTCGGGATTGTTGACAGACAATCCCGGGATACCGGGACAGTCCCGGGATTGTGATAGGTAATGAAAATTCAGAGAATAATTGTGGGAAAATCAGCTTTATACTTATATTTTCATTAACAGGACAATTAAATTTCCTTTAAATAATCAGTTAGAAGGTAAAAAAAAATAAAGCTTTACAAAATTCACTTTAATATTTTCTTAAAACAAACGAATTACTTCTGTTTTTAAACTTTGAAAACAAAAATCAATTTACATAAAATAAAACGTATTCTTCTACGAGATAAATATCAATTATGAAATTATAATGAGATATGGTTAAATTTTAAGTTTTGTCAGGAAAACAAATTCCACCTAAACATAAATAGAATAATTTTAACACAAACTAAAGTAATAAAATAAACATTCCAAATAAATATGTTAAACTAGTTAATTTTATTGTAATCTCTTAATTTTGTAAGTAACAAACTTAAGAGATATACGATAAAAATTTAATTTAGTTCAAAATGTCTAGGTTAGACACTTTAAGTGTTATTTATATTGCGAAAATAAATCATTTTTAATATTTTTTGTTAATCCCGAAAATCTCGGGATATGTAAAATTTAATCCCGAAAATTTCGGGACTACAATACGCACGGGATCCCGGGATCCCGACACTCGGGATCCCGGGACCAAATTCCCTAATTGTGCCAAATATGTATAGACAAATACCAAATACCTAAGTATGAGAAATAGAAATAGAAAACATTTATGCGATGAGCACAAAAAACAAAACAGACAAAAAAAGGATGGCAACATTAAAATCAAAATTAAAATATTAAAGAAGGAAAGAGAAAACGCAAGTGTAAGATTATGTCGCCATCGGTGATTCTGTGACGTCAAAATTGACACCACTCAGAGCTATGCTATGCTATACTTTAGCAAGCTAACTGCACGTACCAGACACGTCTGTAGCGTCTGAACTGATTAAAACGACGATAATGTACACAGGGTCAATATTCCCGTTTATATCTGTACGTATTCATTGTCTCTTAACGACTAACGTCGCGCGTCGTCGTAGAGAACGATAAGTCACATTCACATCGTTAAAGCGGCGATAAACCAGGGCATTCTACAGGGTAAAGCCATATTGACTTCGGCATGTTATCGTATTGTCATAGATAGCTCTTATTTCCTTGACAGTAATGTCGGCCGAGTTAAATCTGACTACCCTACTTCATCACTACATAGTATAAAACAAAGTCACTTCCCGCTGTCTGTCTGTCTGTCCCTATGTATGCTTAGATCTTTAAAACTACGCAACGGATTTTGATGCGGTGATTATTTTAATACATATAGTGATTCAAGAGGAAGGTTTTTATGTATAAAAATATCCGTTTTATGTAGGTACGGGTGTTACAGAAAACTCACATAAACCGAAGCGAAGCGAGGGCGGGTCGCTAGTAATATTATTAATAAAAGAGTTTGCGTGTATTAGTTTGTTACTTCTTCACGCAACGGCTAGACGACTGTGGAAAGGGTCATGATCATGAATATTCCCTCTTGACATAAGCGCTTGACGCCCGGCAGTTTATATCATTCCTATACATTTTCGATAACGATAAGGGCCGGCGCTGACTGCCGGCATGGCACGGCGTGTCATGGCAAAGGATTTCGGTACTGATATAACTATTTTTAATCTTATTACCATGAGTATAGAATTCATGTTACTTTATTTTGACACAACGATGCCGAGGGAGGCCGCGGTAGGACAGAACGTGCCTAAGCATTCCACGGGATGCCGCGGAAGGCCGTGTTATCCTTCGGAATGCTGCAGCACAACTTACCGTGCCATCCTGTGCCGTGCCGGCAGTCAGCGCCGGCCCTATTGTTGTTGCTTGAGTGGCTGGGTCGACAGCAGGATGCCACAGCATACCGCGGAATGCCGTAGCGGCCTTCGGGATGCCACAGCATAATTTGCCGTGTCATGCCAGCAGGATGCCACGGCATGCCGCGGAAGGCCGTGTTATCCTTCGGAATGCTGCAGCACAACTTACCGTGCCATCCTGTGCCGTGCCGGCAGTCAGCGCCGGCCCTAACACTCTCGCGATTCTCGCAATTCTCGCAAAGTATCTCGTCTAGGGCCACAGGTCGCCTTCTAAGAGCGTGCAGTTCTTTTGTTGAAAACGCAACGATGATAATATTATCAAGTAGGTACCTACAGTCAACGAAATTTTTATAATTTACTAGCGACTCGCCCTCGCTTCGCTTCGGTTTACGTGAGTATGATACATATAGCCTGTAACCTTCCTCGATAAATGGGCTATCTAAAACCGAAATATTTTTTCTAATCGGATCAGTAGTTCCTGAGATTAGCGCGTTCAAGCAAACAAACAGACAAACAAACAAACAAACTATTCTGCTTCATAATATTAGTATAGATTTCATCTTTAAGGTTAATATTGTGGGTAGAGAAAGTACTTGGACGAACTCGCGAATTATCGATGTACCAAAAGGACCCATCATTTAATGTTTCCTCGTGATACTTAACCTTTATTGTAAGGTTGCTTCCTCACTTGGCGGTATGCGTGCAGTAAAACTTACTGTCGGCATAAACGCTGCGCGTTGATTGGTAGACGCCACTAGTTGCCTAGCAACCCGTACCGATTCCGTGTTTTACTGCAAGTATACCGCTAAGTGAGGAAGCGGCCTTAAAGCATCAGATAATATACAATAAGCAAATTTATGGGAGAACACTCTCACAAAAAACGGGCCTAGTCCCAAACTAAGCTCTAGGGTACTATGGGTACTAGGCAACGATAAACATACATAGGTATGTCTAGAGAAAGAAATAGATGGAAAACGCCCAAGACTCAACTATAACTCGCGCTGAACACAACTTGCCCTGACCGGGAATCGAAACCGGGACCGATAGCTTCATAACGTCACTACCAACTACTAACTGTCAATAACGGACTTGAGTTAATAAATTGGTGCTGTTCGAACTCGGAACGTAACAATCACGAATCGACTTCGTAAACCTCTAGGTCACCGAAGCTCTCAAGATACACTCGCGGTCAAATAATTCGGGTCAGAGTGCGTTTTTCATACAAACGAGGCTATTTCGAAGCCTTGGTTCCTCGCCAGGGGATGCTTGTAGTGAAATCTGATGATGGATACCCCGAGCATCGATACAGGACTTCCAGAGTGCCTAGGACACCCAACTGATTGAATCTGCGGCTAACGCCGGAATTGTGCATCTTCAGAAAAACATCTAAAATGACAATAAAATGTAAGGAAATCCAAATGCTGACCCAAACTCTCTCGCTGTGGTGTCAACTGATTGTGCTATCAGTTAGGTAGGTATCTTAAGAACTTTTGACCTCCTCTATTGAACCTTGGAGTATCCACCATTAAACCTCACTCAAAACAACCCCTGGCTAGGGACCAAGGCTTCGAAATAGCCTCGTTTGTATGAAAAACGCACTCTGACCCGAATTATTTGACCGCGAGTGTAGTACAGATATGTTGACTATACAAGTATACAGGCCGGCACGTGTGCCACGTGTTGCACATTAACTGGCGCGCCACCAAGGGGACTGCAGTGACGACCGCTGCCACGTGTTAGTTCCACGTGCGTCACTATCGCTGCATCACCCTTACTATAGGTACAGTGACCGAACTCGCTCGAGGCCATAGGGAATATGCATGGCTTTTTTAAATATGAAAATGAAGTTAGATTACTGAAAGTGAAATTAAAATTAAACTCGGCCAAGAACGACGGATGATACGGTCACGAGCGTTAATTTGGGACCCATTTCAAGAAAAATATGCTTGAAGTCGTCAATGTCATTAGAGATGTCAAGTCATCTGTAACTTTTAGGAAACTCAGCCTTATTGTTGAAGAATGTCAGATTGACTTTAGACCTAAGGTGAGTACGGCCATTTGCAACGTTAAAAGATGGCGGATGTGTAATTTGTTTTAGTTTTATTTTTTTGTGTATTTAGGTGTTCAAAGTTCTTTTCTGATAGTGATTTGTACTTTTTATGCCATTGTGTTGCACAGTGATTGAAAACTTGGACTTATTTCGCGTATCTGGCATCTTTCTTCTCGTTACAAGTGGACTCGAAGTGGTACATAGGTTAAAACTATCTTGACCTCTGTCCTACAAACTACCGAACAACGTTGCTCCCAATTTTCCCAGAGAAGATTGTATTGTATTTTATTGCTATATTGATTTATACTTATATACACTTGACACTGGCGAAATCACTAATTCGTGGAAACGCCATAGCCCGGCGGTAGTAGCTGTTGAAGTCGCCGCGGGGCAAAAAAAAAAAAAAAAAAAAAGGTGAGTACCAAATTAAATCTTGTGACTGTACAAGCATTATAGATTTCTAATTAGACAGCGATTAAACAGAGATCTGATATTCACTGCGTGACGTCATGTAACAGGTCGGCCATATAAACTTTATTGTAAATTCGGTTTTGCTAGAAAAAGGTAGGAAAAAATCTTTGTTGGTTATTTTTATAGCTATTCAAAAAAATAATATTCTAAACTGTTTGTTACATGAATCAGCTTTTAGTGAAGCTGTAGTAAAGGCCTTAATATTCCCTATCCAGTAGATATAAAGAAGCATTCTTGTCGCTAAAGATATGCGTAAGAGCGGTGTGTATAACAAAACACCAAATTATATGCAGGGATGCCCGCCAAACAATTTAACAAAATAATACCAAGGTGGGTTCTTGATATCTTGATTTTCTTGTTCTTGTCGCTAGAGTCGAATGCTCTCATCTCTCACTGTATTGTAATATACCTACAGTGATCGGAAATAGGTGAGCTAATTTGCCTAAACTTGACGCATATTCATTCATGCGTGAGCAAAATGGGAATACATTATTGAATGAAGGTGCATCAAGTTTAGGAAAATTAGCTCTACCTATTCCGATCATTGGTAATATAGGGACGGACCATTCGAGCGAGTACGGGCACTGTAACTCATGGTAGGGGTACTGATGCATAACGACAACGTTAGCAATTGCGAAGGCTGACAAAATGGGGTCAAAATCAATTTCTTACCCAAATTCGAATATTCCGCGTAGCAATTTTTCCAGTCGCGATTTTACCCATTCGAATGTTTCTCCATTCTCAATTTTTTCCTGGGCTGTGATTCTCTAAAGAAGCAAAGGTGAACGAATGCACGAGTCCCGTCAAAGCGAACAAAACGCATTCTAGCGCGTGTATTCTCGATTTGGCAGCCAGAACGCGGAATTCTGTAGCATGTCGCATATTTTCCATTCTGGATTATTCTCAGTCGCAAATTTCCTCATTGTAATTAAGCCGAAATAGGTCGGTAGGTTAAAGCTGCGCTTACACCGGAGCTTAAATATGCGTATATTACGGTGTCGTTGCGTAAACAAAAGACGGGGCCATAGTAACAACATGGCGCCGATTTTGACGCACCGTAATATACGCACCGTTAAGCAGGGGTGTGGTCGCACCATTATGTTATGTTAGCTTTGCATTGAAATTGGCAAAGATGTAAACACAACCAAATGAACCAATTTACCATAACTACTCGATAATCACTTGCTTTTAAATATCAAGTGAGATGGAGCAATGATTTATTGTACACTTAATCTTTACTTTCACACTAAGTTTAAAATTAGATAACTTCATGAATATTTGAGGTTATGTGTCAAACAGTACTAATTTGTTTGGCAGTTTCAATTGACACAGACTGTAGATTGGAAAATTTTGATACTGCTAAGAAAAAAATTATCGGCGAAATAAGCTACTGAAATACCTAGATAAAGTCTGGGGGCTAGTATAGCTGCCTTTATCGCGTGACAAGATGTGGATAAAACATCCGTCACTTTTTGACACGTAAATAAGTACACACATTTTGTCACGCTCTAAATGCAACCATACTATGCCAGCTGGTAAATTTTGCGAATAGAAAGAAAGCTACCAGAAAAAAAGATTTTGATATAAAAATCGCCACAGGTAACGTATCGTCAGTGATACTGCAAAACCGCGTAACTAACAAATTTATGACAGAGGAAAATAAACCTTACCACCTTGTTAAAAATGTTGTAATGTAACTTTCCTGTTAAACTCAAAGAAGAAAAATAGCAAAACTAAACAAATAAATGGACATAGCAGGGCCGGCGGCAGGACCCCGAAGTCGAAGATTTAGACTTTTAATGTAAGTTAACTAACGTACGACGCGGTGTTCAGCGAATTCAGAAACATTAGCCTATGTCATCCTATGCCCCTGTTCACATTGATCGATGTGGATAAAAGTGGAGTAAACATCCGTCACGCTCTAACCTGTGAGTAAGTACGAAAGTGCGGATGCATTATCCGCCGGTATAAAGGGCCCTGGACGAAAACACGATGATGGTGACCATGACGGCGGCGCTACACGTGGAGCTCTAGATCGAGGCAGGGACACGTCACCGTTTGGCAACTTTGTATCCTTTGCAATCCAACTTCTTACCTATAAATAGGTTTTACCCACAATTACGCTTAGGTCATTTAATATGTATAAATAGGTTCCTATAAAAGAAGGAATAACTGGCTGACTGATCGGTCAACGCACAAATGCCGAAACTAAGGACTTGAAATTCAGAATTCAAAAAAAAACAATATTTATTCAGTAAATAGGCCACATGAGGGCTCTTTTACACGTCGGTAATATAGGGTGAGTCTACCAGCGCTTCGGACAAGACCATCATTGCGGAGAAGAAGCGCTGCAAGAAACTCCAGCAGAAGGTCATTTTTTCAATCATAAAAACATAGTACTTAAAACTAAGTAACAGAGGGAATATTCCTTGGATATCCTAGGGGTGCACTAAGAAAGGATATTTGGAAATTCATCAAGCAAGTTATTTTACGGGTAAAAAGTCGCTAGTGCCCGCTAGTATACCCGTAGGTCACTATTCAAATTAGACGTCTCTATGAAGTAATCACGTCTATCCGTCATTCCATTGCTGCGTAAAAAGGACAATGCAGCATACCAATGTACATATTAATATTTGTGTAATGTAATTGTTTAGTACAATAAAGTGTTTACGTTATGTATACCTAAATACATTATTTATATTTCTTACATAGGCCACCTGATGTTATGTGGACAATCCTGCAATGCGTTACCAACACGCTGAAGATTTAAACTATGCGATGCGCACGGGGCCCGTGCCCAGGGCCCGATGCTCGGGGGGCCCGAAGGACCGACAATTTACTACTAATAATAAATAGAAGATCATAGTAGATTATTTTTTAACATAATTCGTTTTCTTTAGGTACAGTCGACGCCATAAATATGTTTACACTTTAGTACCTCTTCACTTTACCCGCTATGACAATTTCAAATGGCAGTTTAAACATGACGCTAAATAGACAAGGTACTAACGTGTAAAACATATTTATGGCGTCAACTGTACTTTAGGCCCCAAATTATTGTGTGTCCATAGTTTAAGACGGCCTTGATTAAATGGACGGATGCACCTGCGCTATTTATTTCACCGGATGTGTTACCCCGGCCGGATCGAACATGGTGTATTATCAAACCGCGATTAGAATGGGTGCGCCAAAGTTGAACTAAATTTTTAATGTCGATTATCGGAAATCCGAAAATGTTGTTCCTAATAATTTACATCCTAATAATCACTACTCATAACTACTTTGTTCCTAACGCTCTGAATTCCTAATCATTCAACTTCATAATGTCCGTTGCAATAAACATCGATCATACTACTATTTGTTTTCCTATATTTTCTCAACATAACCATCTTTTACACTATTGTTCATTGTTATATTTGTTTTATGTAGAATGGTTTTTATTCCTAAAATTGCACATTATTATAAGTACATTAAACTTATTTATAATTGTAAAAATGTTATTTTTTCTATTATTTTTATGCTAATACCGTAAAAATAATCTAAAAAATAACAACTTTAACCTTTAACCTTAAAATATGATTGTACAAATATTAAACAAACGGGTGCGCCAAAGTTGAACTAAATTTTTAATGTCGATTATCGGAAATCCGAAAATGTTGTTCCTAATAATTTACATCCTAATAATCACTACTCATAACTACTTTGTTCCTAACGCTCTGAATTCGTTTTGAATTTGTAATTAGTTTTAGTAGAAAGACGAATTAGGGCAGAACCGGTTCGGATAGGTTAGGTTAGAAGGCCAAGGCGGGAGCTCTGCTCCCGCCTTGGCCTTCGAGGTTATTTTTTTTTCTGCCCAGAAAATATCAAACATAACAGTCGATTTAATAATAGGTAAACTATTAATAAAACAATCCATTACATTGGGCAAAGGATACTAAGGTAAAATCAGAAATGGGAAATAGATAAATTGACAAACAATTACATTGTAGGAATGAAAACTTTAGGAAACAAAATTTTAGGAACAGTGATCATTAGGAGTAAAATTTTTAGGAAAATCAATTTTCGGAAAACTGAGTGTTATGGACTACGTTAATAGTATAATAAAATGTAGGAACGGAAACTTTAGGAAACAAAATTTTAGGAACAGTGATCATTAGGAGTACAAATCGTTAGGAAAATCAATTTCGGGTGATAAACTTTAGCGAAGCCAATATGGACCCATTAGAATACACTTCGGAAGTACCGTTAGCACAAAAGTACATATAATAAATAAATATAATTAATTATAAGTCAATCTATATTTTCATAGTTTAACTGCGGACACTTCGTTGCTTAAATACTAAAGGGCCACAAATCAAAATGTGTTTGTGTTGCATTTAAATTCGGAATGCTATATACTTTAAGTTTTAAATCAAACTATATCTGTTTTTGTTTTGTGGCGCTTTTGCATTTACGCAGCGACTTATAGATAAAAGATTTACAACGAATGCTTCATCATAATCACTCAGTACGTATAAAAACTCTGCTTATTCTGTAAATGCTATGTCAAAAGTATTTGACAAATCAATGTTAGATACGAGTATTATTTTCCACATAATTGTCATATTACCGAATCGCTGTACCTGTCGAAAATAAATTTGTATACCTAGTATAGAATATGAATCGTGGTAAACTATTAAACGGTCGGTGCCTTATTTAAGTAGGTAATATACTTTATATTTTTTTCCCAAGCTTTATAACTTCTTTGCACAGAAATAATTCTTTTCATTTTTCCGCACACTCTGCCAATGACAATGTTAATTCATGTATTAATTCAGAAACGACATAATGCATCTAATCGCGGTTTGATAATGATAATACTACCTGGTGGATGTGAAATTTCATGAGTATGATTCGATTTTTCGTCTGTGGTTGCGTAAAAAGGTTACGAGTTTAATAGTCTGTGTATGTGATCAGATCAACAATACATGTTCTACTCTAGCATGACTAACTCCGAATCTATTGGACCGATTTAATAAATGGTGTGTAATATGATTAGGCGTCTCATACACGTGTGTGTCAAAGGCCATATTATATTAAAAGGGTGCGTCATACTAAAGCCAGTCGGGTTTTGGGTTAGTTTTTGTTTTTTCTCATACATGCTCGGAAAGAACGGTTTTCCGATTGAAACACAAGGATGGAAAGTGCCTCATTTTACTCCTAGGAGTAAAATAAACGTATGAAAACACTTTCCGTCCATGTCCATATTGTTTATTAAAAGTGCTCTCTATTGCATATAAAATCGAAAGGAACGTGAAAAAAAATCCCGTACACCCAACTTGTGGGTGCAGTGTGGGCCGGCGGCGGTGCCTTGTGCGTGAAACTATCTTAATTAATCTTGTAATTTCAAACAAACATTCTCTCCGAATTTGTCATAGGTTTTAAAAAATAGTTATAATTATTTATTTGTATAATTTCCTCGCATTGTTTGAGAAAAGCATTATGTATGCCTCGGCGGAAACGAGGATTTCCTGACTCGTATTTTAGCAGGCCTCGCTATTGCTCGGCCAGCTAACCACCTCGTCAGGAAATCCCTTACTTTCCGCGCCTAGGCAACAATGTACTATTCAACTATTCAAGGCAGAATTAATTTCATGAAATTTAGCACAGGACTAGTATGTACATTTCCTAGATTAGACGCATTCGCTTAGTTAGTAGTAACCCTGCCTATAAAGCTAGCGGTCCTGGTTCGATTTCCGGTCAGCAATTCTGCCGTCCTAAGCAAAAACGCAGTAACTAAGATATTATAAACCTCCTGTAGTAATATCAACGTTATTATTAGAGTTATAGAATTGAATCTGATTTGGTGATTGAATTTAAGATACTGCTTATTGGCTTAGGAGGGCAGAATTATTCGCGTGATGAGCGCGAGTATTTGTTTTTAAGATTTGGTCTAAGTACAGTCGCGGAATGAAAAGGTTGACCACCTTAAGATCTATTTTGCTTGCTCAGTATAAGTTATCAGTATCTGCTTATCGACCGAGTATGACACATTCCGTCATAATGAATGACATTTCACTACATGGCCCACAGATACATGGTTACGATGGTCACGTATAAATAAAAGCCACTATTGGTTCAAACCGGACTTTATGGGTCGTTACACAAGGGTTGCTATGGTCACGTATAAACAACAGCCACTATTGGTTCAATATTATTTGTCTCGTCAGTAACACAGTTTAAAAAAGTAACATGTGCTTGCAACACGTAGATGACTTTATTTGAAAACTGGTCAACCTTTTCATTCCGCGACTGTACTTATTAGAATGTTTATCGTAGTACAGTCAGCAGCAGAAGTAGCCACGCAACCGAAGAGTAAAAACGTTCTGCACTCGACTGTATTATCAAGTAATTACGTCGTGCCTAGATCATTTTGAGCATGTTACTCTGCTTAGCTACTTTTGATGCTGACTGTACTCACAGGGCTTGGGATCGGTTCATAAAATACCCGTTGATTATGATTCTTAACCAGGTTTTTCGTAAACGCTCGCTTGGAGCGGAATCGTTTTGCAAGCGTTACGATCGCTGTGATTAACCTGCTATTATTGGTTTTTGGTTCATCGTGCATCGTCGGATGGCGTGGCGACTAAAATGATAAGGCTGAATTCAAGCTGAGTCTGAAAACTCCGAAACGGCTTGACCGATTCTTACCAAATTTTGTGTGTAGGTCTAAGAATAGGATGTAAACTATTTTTCATGAGGTTTGTATGAAAAAATATATTACACCCGGGCGGCGCCGGGCGCGGTCAGCTAGTATTTTTTTTTATTAGCCTATTTGGGTGTCCCACTGCTGGGCAAAGGCCTCCCCTCTTTTCCGCCATTCGTCCCGATTGAGTGCATGCTCCCGCCATTCGCTTTGAAACGCGTCTAAGGAACGTATTAATAAAGTCATCTTGGCTGTGATGCCCGTCACAAGATATGTCAAAGTAAACGTCAAACCATAGAAGACTGTCATTTTTGACGCATCTCAAGATGAGCATTAGAGTTGAGATCAGTTTGTTAATGCGGCCCCAAGTCATCGCGTCATCTCCTTTTTGGTCTGCCTCTGCTCCGGTGGCCATCTTGCTAGCTAGTACTTATAGATGATTATTAGAAATGTACTTTTAATGCCGGAAAATTGCTTAGTTCCCGTCAAACGACTTTTACCCGGATAATGCTGAAAACGCTAGTTTAAATCGCTCATTGAATACAAAACGGACACATTCAAAATAATTTGTTCTTGCATTGAAAGTCTTATTGGAACAGTTACTAATTTTAAAATGCAACACCGACTTATTTTGGAATGTGTCCGTTTTGTATTCAATTAACGAAATAATCCTATGAAGTTTCTAGGTACGTTGCATTGTATCAAGTTATGTATGCTCGGCTTTAAGCCGGAATTCCGCTGCACCGCATTGTTCGAGGCGCGTGTTACTGACGTCATTTTGTGCATATTCTGCTGTAGGTATCTACATTCGCACTGCTGGACGAAAACAGTAGTAACTCAAAATACAACTGTATTCTAAAATCAACTTTAATACAACTTCTATGAGCTTGAAACAAAACTAGCAAGGATTTAGAGTTGATATTGTTTTGATCTAACAGTGCGATATAGGTAATAGGAGAGCTATTAAGCATTTTTGAGGTGTATGAGGCATCGTGGAATTTGTATAGTATACTTCTTTAACGATGTTTAAATACAAAGAAGCAAACCTTAGTATTTTTTTCGAGTAGAACAATGTCAATGTGTGTGTGATTTATGCAATCTGGCTCCATTTTAGGACCGACTGGCCACGTTTTTTGATTTGATGTTTCAAAATGCATCAAGGAAAAATAACCAATAGGTATTTAAAAAAAACATAACTCGGTTTAACCCCAATAGTCCAATACCCTTCAGCCAGGTCGGCCTTTCTGCATTAAAATATCATTAAACAAGTACCTACTGTACAAGTTTCCACGGTGGTTCAAACACCTACCTAAAACTGCTGGACAGCTCTTGGATTAATTCAATTTTGAAACGAAGCAAATTAATACCCAACTCCAGTGTGACGTAGAAAAAAAAACATTTATGTAACAACTCAATTCCAAAGGACATAATTGTAAAGTTTAATATCCTGAGCGCGGCATATTGCGTGTCGATATGTAATTGCAAATAATTGACGTACTACGCGCACCTTATTACAATGTGATAAGGTACAAAGTGTGTACATATCATTGTCACTTTTTTTTTCTTGTACTAGAAAATTAACAATGAGTGGAACAAGAAATAAACGTTGGTTTTATGTCAAACACAATGTATTTACTATTGTTTTACCTCATCATATATATGTATACATAAGAATTTGCTTTATTTTTCTGATTGGAATAAATTACTGTCTTCAACGTCCAAGTCAAAATTACAAATGGAATACAATTGTATATTTTTTAAGTAATTATAGGTAAAAATAAAAGTATAGACTGTGAAGTTGGAATTTTTAGACTAGATGTACACACTATGAACAGATGGAAATACTCCGCACCCTCAGCTTTGAGTGGGAACTATTAGTAGCATATTGAGGGTGCAGACAAGTAAGAAATAGGTCAAGTAGGTCAAATAGGCAAAATTTTACTTCCAATTAAGGTCAAGGTCAAGTGCGAGTCGGGTTCGTGCACCGAGGTTCCTTACAATCCCTGATATGAATTCAAATTTAATACCTCTACGCGTTCATGAGGAAAGGTAGTAACTTTAAAATTATCAAAAGTATTTTTATTATATGATGACTATTAAAAATTACTGTTACCATGAGACGTTGCTTCGTACCAAATTTCAAGATTCTGAGTTCACGGGAAGTACCCTGTAGGTTTTGATTCCCTTGTGAGTTTCGAAAAATATGTAGCTGTATCTTTTGATTGCGTTGGCTTAGAAGTTTGATATTTTCACAGCTCTTAAGGACAGTAGACCTGAGTATTTGATATAAATTTCAGCTTGATACCTCCACGCGTTCCTGAGAAAAAGGGTCTTGATAGACAGACGGATGTATGGACAGACAACAAAGTGATGCTATAAG
This sequence comes from Acleris laterana, assembly GCA_963966035.1. Lineage (NCBI taxonomy): Eukaryota > Metazoa > Arthropoda > Insecta > Lepidoptera > Tortricidae > Acleris > Acleris laterana. The sequence continues at coordinate 15,450,442 of OZ014453.1, read as the reverse complement.
GGTTCCGCTTTTTCCTTCCAAATGTGGTTACAGAACTATCAACAACTTGTTAGAATTGTAGGTAATTCTGTAGCTCTGCCTACCCCACTCTGGGAATGAAGACTTGAGTTTAGGTATGTATGTAAAAAGGGGGAACAAGTGGGCTCTTTCCCACAACATGGCTAATTATGATCTCCTAGTTAAAATATTTTTCTAGTGACATAATGCGAGATAATTTGATGAAGCTACTCTCCAATAAGAGACACTCCATTGAATAAGGATTTCAATTAATTCAAAGCAGATTATAGATAGTATTATGCATTCGCCAGTAGCAGGTGGGTATGTATTCAATATGCACTTGCTTATAAAATAAATAAATAAATATAGGGGGACAACGCTTGCACAATCCATACGAATATTATTAATGTAAACATAGCTTTGTCTGTCTGTTTGTTGCTTTTATAAGTACACCGCTAAAACAATTTAAATAAAATTTGGTATGGAGATAAATCGAACCCTGTGGAATAACATACGGTACTTTATACCGGTGAGTAACAATAAGCAATGGTGGTGGTGGAACAGAGTCGCAGGTATCAGCTAGTTCAATTATAATTCAGTTCCACATTAAACTAAAAATATAAAAGTAACTATCACAAGCTGCCATGTTCCAGAGAGGGAAAGAGATAGATTAATACGAGCCATATAGCTCTGTCCCTTTCGCTTGTAACTTGGCAGGTTTAACAGTTAATAATATGGCTTGAGCATATATAAATGACAAGATAAGGCATCATTACCTATTGGACACGACACGTGTCAGAATATATAGCGCATGCGACCTTCAGAAAGGACAGGAAGTAAAGAGAATAATAATATATGATGTGTAGGTAATATTAAATTTACTTAATTTCTCAAGTGAACATGGATAATGGATAATGTAAGAAATGTAAATCAAAATATTTTTTACTTTTACATGATAATAATACTTAAGGCAATTTTCGCAATCTAAACGAGGCTATAAATAAAACAAAGTTATACAAATGCATTGTTCATGCAAGTACCTAAACTTTGTTTTATTTAGATTTAAACATGACGCAAGTGAACCTACTGCAACAGATTTCAAATGGATTCAATAACAAGAACAGCGATAAATTGACATTGACGAAACGCATTTATGCACTTCACATGTGTCCTTGTCCCACTAACTGAATGACCTTCAGACTGCACATGCACTCACACGATCAATAAATGCATCTCTATTACTCAGCAAATTTTTTACGTACCTGCTTCGCCGTCGATAGATATATCTAAGAACACGATACAATTATTTGGATTTGGTTCTTCTTCTGGTCCCACCATTGCTTTGTCTCTAATACCAGCAGTTTTAACTATGAAACTTATATATTAAAAATGCCGAGTATCAGTAAAGCATCATGACTTTTATTAACCATTATTAAATTAATTATTAAGTATTTACAAACAGTTTACAAGTGTTTATCGAGCACTGACAACAATGTAAGTAATGTAACAACAAAAAACTCTTCGGCACTACCGGAGCTGTTCGACGTCGAAACGCGCCTAAAATTGTAAATGTCAAGGCGAAAGCGCTAGCATAAATGTCAAATGAATAAGATTTCCGACGTTTTTAACCGTGCCTCAAGTAGATTGAAACTGTGTAAAAAAAACGTCGCTTATCCAAATCATCCATATTATGTACTTATGTATGTCATTTAGCTGTCATTCGTGTCGTCTAAACTTGCGTCATACCACGTCCTTATTTCAGAAATAATGAGATTATTTTAAATAATTAGATTATACTATCGTAAGTAAAGCAAATAGAAAATGAAAAATTCTATTCCATTTTCCTTGGTGCCTCAAAAATTAACAAATTTACGTCTGTGTATCGTGTAACGTTGTTTGAACAAGTTTATCAAGATTCAACCCATTTCGTTTCAGCTCCAAGATGTCTTCGTCCGCGATATACATATTAGACGTCAAAGGTAAAGTCCTCATATCGAGGAACTACCGCGGCGATGTGGACATGGGCGTCATCGATAAGTTTATGCCTCTGCTGATGGACAAGGAGGAAGAAGGAATGTTGACGCCATTACTGCAGACCAGCGAGTGCACTTTCTCGTACATAAAGACCAATAACCTCTACATCGTTTCGACTACGAAGAAAAACGCTAACATCGCTCTCGTTTTCGTCTTTCTGTACAAAATCGTGGAGGTCATGACTGAATATTTCAAAGAGCTGGAAGAAGAGAGCATTCGCGACAATTTCGTGGTGATCTACGAGTTGTTGGATGAACTTATAGATTTTGGATATCCCCAGACCACAGATAGCAAGATATTGCAAGAATACATAACGCAGGAAGGTCATAAACTAGAAATGCAGCCTAGAATACCTGTGGCAGTCACAAATGCGGTATCCTGGAGATCTGAAGGGATAAAGTACAGGAAGAATGAAGTATTCCTAGATGTTATTGAATCAGTCAATTTGCTTGCCAATGCCAATGGCAATGTTTTACGTAGTGAGATTGTAGGTGCCATAAAAATGAGAGTGTACTTATCTGGCATGCCAGAGCTACGTTTGGGTTTGAACGACAAGGTGCTCTTTGAGAGCACTGGCAGAGGGAAATCTAAGTCTGTGGAGCTTGAGGATGTCAAGTTTCACCAATGCGTCAGATTGTCACGCTTTGAGAATGATAGGACTATCTCGTTCATTCCTCCAGATGGAGAATTTGAACTTATGTCATACAGGTTGAACACACATGTGAAACCATTGATTTGGATTGAATCAGTTATTGAGCGCCACGCCCACTCCAGGGTTGAGTATATGATCAAAGCAAAATCCCAATTCAAGAGGCGCTCTACAGCAAATAATGTGGAGATTATCATCCCTGTGCCAGCTGACGCAGATTCTCCAAAATTCAAGACTACAATTGGTAGTGTAAAGTACACTCCGGAACAGAGTGCTATAACCTGGTCCATCAAATCCTTCCCGGGAGGCAAAGAGTACTTAATGAGGGCTCATTTCGGGTTACCATCAGTTGAATGTGAGGAGGTGGATGGCAAGCCTCCAATTCAAGTCAAGTTTGAGATACCATACTTCACTACTTCAGGCATACAGGTTAGATACCTGAAGATCATTGAAAAGAGTGGATATCAAGCTTTGCCATGGGTGCGTTACATAACCCAGAATGGAGACTACCAGCTCAGAACTAACTGAGTGGCTATGCGTTGTTATTATAACATTCCTTTTATTTATAAGTATGCACTATCATGTTATCTATATTGTTTGCTAAGTTGAATTAACACTGTCCTTGTAGGTATTAAATAATGGAAATAGTATTATGTACTGACACAATAATTAAATATTCTTACAAGATACTAGGAGTTTGTTTATGTATTTTGTTTTACAATTTAAAGTCCACCACCAACCCAATCTTCTGGCGTCTAGAAGTATCTATGATGTCATAGTTCAAAACAAGATGTCACAAGTGAATAAAATGTACTAACTTAAATCATACATAATTACATACGGTATACGGTACATACCCTTGGAACTATTACCGTGACTTTGTGATTAGAACATTCAGATTCTAGCTGTAACTTTCTTTCTGTCTTTAAATATTGTTCAGGTTAATAGTCAATTTTGGACTTTATAGCTTTATAGTGGCTTCTTCTGACCAGTCACTAGAAGCAATAAGTGCGATATCGTCAGTGTATGTGGTAATCAAGGTTTCCTCTGGCTGCCATGTCTGCGGTGAAAATTGTGTAAAGAATAGGGCCAAGGACGAATCCTTGAGGGCCTCCTGCATGTATTTATTAAAAAGGTGATGGGCAGACCTTAAATCGTACCTGAAATACCTACGAATAAATAGTTAAGTAAGAAAAAACCCGGTCAAGTGCGAGTCGGGCTCGCGCACTGAGGGTTCGGTACCGCCGCACAGTAGGTATTATTTTATTCCGAGTTTAATTCGATTTATAATCTAATCAGCGCGTGCCCATTTGTTCTTCCATTCGTTTAATCGTGAATGTTTAAAGGAGTTCCTTAGAACGTTTGTACCTAGTTACGGACTAAAATTAAGAAATGTTTACTTTTCCGCTGAGTTACGAAAATTACCCATAAGTAGGTCTACTGTTATAAGACAAATGGTGGTATCTCACACAAAACGCTTGTAGCAAGTGCAAGCATTTAATTATTATCTTTGGTGAACAAAATCTTAGCGCCACTGCGAGCGGAGCGGGCCCCGTACGGACTCCGTTTAGCTTACAACGGTGAGTTAAGAGGTTTGTTCGCGGTGGATACATTTGAAGTCACCATTGTAAGGTAAACCGAGTCTTTACGGGGTCCGCTCCGCTCGCAGTGGAAAGCGGGCATAAGTCGGTAGGCGTTGTTCATGTTGCGGAGCCAGTGAATGGACAAATCCACGTCCATTTAAGAGTTCATCGGGTACACTTGGGGCTCACCGAGAATTTGTTGCCATCACGTTGCCATGCCATTGGTTGGGTTAATACGAGCAAAAAGTTTGGCGTCCGTCGTCCGGTTAATGTTTGTCAATGTATGTACAACGATTGGATTGACTGTGAATAGCCACCTTAAAGTACGTTCAGAACCAGTATTTTCGGTCGCACTTTGGGACTTTTTTCGATTTCACGATATAATTATTTTAGCAATTGTGATAAATGTTATTGTAATGTAAATTATACAGTAAAAAATACAAAAAATAGGTACGTGATGTGAAGAGAAATCTCATTCTCATCTCATCTTTCAACTCATCACTCAACTGACATTCGTGGTTTTAAGTATTACATTCAGAACATAGCTTTGGTCGCGCGAAAGTTTGTTTTGGTAAATAATGCAATTCTAATTTAAAATGCAATGCCAATACCGAATTATGTTAATAAAAAACTACGTAAAGTTATCTCGGATATGTGCAAAATGTTATTGTGACATATACCCTTCGAGTCAAGTGAAGTTGATACGGAAAAATAAAAGCAAAGCTGATAACCTCAAATCAAAAAGTGTAATCGAAGAAAAACATAAAGATGAGGGATCAAAAGAGTTTAGAGTTAACGAATATAATATACAAATGATTTCAAAGAATCTGTATGATCAATTGTTTAAAAATCCAAGTCCTGAAGTAGATCCAGAAATTATTAAAAGGTAAGTAAAATTTGTAATAATATGTCTAAAAACTATCTACCCTATGTAATGCTTATTATAAATATTAAATGACTGCTTTCTTTCGTCGTGTGATGCTTTCTCTGTACTAACTAAGCAAGAGTATAATAACGTTTGGAGGTAAGTTCAGCTATGAACTAGGTAGGTAAGCACCAGGGTTTGGCTGAAAACCAGCACTGTGGCTCCGGCTGCAGGACATGCTGAGCTGAGTCCTCTTTGACAGCAGTCTCTAAATTAATTTCTTGCATTTTTGCCAACGGCATTCTAAGTGTGTTGGCCGAGCGGGTGGACTGCCCAATACTGCGTCATTGGGTTAACACTCATGCTCGAGTCCGTGGCGCGGCCTAATGTCGAGTTATTTGTAGGTTAAGTAAAATGATTTAATTTAAATATAATACTAAACATGTATAACATAGTTCTAAGTTAATTGTTACTAACCTATGTATGGGCCCTGGCCTGAAATAAATGATTTTGAATTTTTTAATTTAATTTATTTTCTCTGCGAAAATGTTTAGTTGTGTTGCAGTGTCTTTTGTCAAATAAATGTTGTGATTTTGAGTTTAATATCAGATTTAAGTACTTAGTGTAGATATTATTATGTTTAGGGACTATTTATTGTCTAATTGCATATTTTCTGCTTAATGTTTTTTTCTTGCCTTGTAAAATGATGCAATATTTAATGTATGGAAGCATAACATTTTGTTTTCATAAAAAATTATAATCAGTGTCCGCTTGTGTGACAATTTTGTAATTGGTCCCCGGGTATTTACTATTATGTACGATAAATAGGTTTCTAAAGGAGCAACATTTTCAATTCAAAGTTTTAGCTAAATCAAATCATTCTTTTATTAATGAAACAAGATTTTAAATTGGTGTTACATTTCATTTTTATCCATCCTTATTTTGCCAAAGTATGGCGTACAAATATTTCATAGTTAAATTTAGCCTACTTCAGTTGTCAATTCAACATGCAAATTTTAGTACATAAATTACATCTAAAAGTCTAATTGTAAAATTATTATCTAATATCGTAAACTTTAGGCATGTAAGCTCTAACACAGAAAGTAAGAGCAATGCAGCAAAGTTACTGGTTTGGGTCTAAATACAGTTTTTGCAAAACATTGATAACTATTTTGTTTACAGTTGCCAAGAAAATCTTAAAAGGCATGGTATAGACTATGAACAGAACCCATACGTGCCTGATGTAGAGTTGAAGCTTCCAGAACTGCTTGGTAAAGATGTTGAGGAGCATTTCTACAATATCGGAGAACAGTATTGTGCTCCTTATAGAGAACAGCTGAAGAGTCTGGCTGATTCATGCATACCTCCACCACCTTCGGTAAGTAAAAGAACTAAAATTCAAATTCAAAATTCAAAATATTTATTCAGTACATAAGCCCCATGAGGGCTCTTTTACACGTCGGTAATATAGGGTGAGTCTACCCGCGCCTCGGACAAGACCATCATTGCGGAGAAGAAGCGCCGCAAGAAACTCCAGCAGAAGGTCATTTTTTCAATCATAAAAACATAGTACTTAAAATTAAGTTACTTTAAGTAAATTAAGTTACATTAGGTAATAAAGTAATAAATAATAAATTCGTAAAACTACCAAAAATATTTTTTTACAAATGTAAACCTTAAACCTTAAACCTGTTTAAAAAAACCTTAAACTTGATAAAAAAAAACTATGAGAACAACACGACGAGGTCTCTACGTCAAAAGCCATAACTAGAATAATTTATTTAAAAACAAGTCCTTGCAAACGTGAACAGACCGGACCCCACAAACAGCACCCGTTCACGAGTATGACGCGTATCTCAGCCATCGCCTCTTACCTTACAAGACCTTACTAACCTTACAAGAAGGTGTACCATTTCTGAATTAAATACCACTTTAGGATTCTACATACAACCACATACATAAACTCACGCCTTTATTCCCAGAGTGGGGTAGGCAGAGCTACAGAATTACGAGTACCAACAACTGTAAAAACTTGTTAATAATTCTGTATTCACATTTTGCACTTTTAGGCTAAGATGTTTACCAGTGTATTAGTGACAGGTTGCAAGCCCATCGCCTAACAGTACTATACGCCTTTATTCCCTTAGCCGTCTCTTACGACATCCACGGGAAGATATGGAGTGGCGTGGCACTATTCTAACCCGGCAACCACACGGGTTTACGACGGGGGGTACGGGCTTTAGGATTCTGCACTATATTTATAAGGTCTGGTGGAGTAATTAGGACAAAAGGTGTCATGGACCCACCCCTAATACTAAATATTGTCCCGTTACTTTCTCAACCTCTTACTTGATCAAATGTTTTGATAGGAAAATAGTCTTTAAAATCCATGGAACATGAGTGCTTTTTCTATCCTATCTATTCGATCACATAAAGTTGAGAAAGTAAAGGGACAATATGTTATATATCTATCCTCACCCCCTCTCAGTCCTCAGGTTCTTGCTTGAAGACATAATGATGATGCACCTTATAATTAATTTAACAAAATTGCATTTACATTACAATGTTACTCAATAGCTATTGGATTTTATGAGGTTAAACCTTTATTCCAGGAATGGTCCAAAGCAGCCGGGTGGTGCAAATACTCGGCCAGCGGTCCCCCGCAGCCAGTGCCCTGCCCCCCTGACGATGCGCTTATATTCGACGTGGAGGTGCTTATGTCTGCTGGCAAAAGGCCTACCTTGGCTTGTGCGGTGTCGTCCGATGCTTGGTGTGTTCCTGGAATGCCTTGCGTATTGTATTGGCTTATGTTTGATTTTTAATTTATAGTCCATTCCATCTTACTTAGTAAACACTTGTATGAAACAAATTCGCCTTCCGCGTCTCTCCATATACCTGTCTGTATATCCGCTTACTCCTCCTAAACCACGCAACGGATTTTGATGCGAATATCATCATGAGTTACATAATTTTACTCGGAAGATTTTTATTTATAACGATTTCTGGTTTATGTACAGGTTACAGAAGACTCACATAAACCTAAGCGAAGCGAGGGCGGGTCGCTATGTACTGAATTACATCAGGCTTGAGAAGCTAGTTTTTTAATTTAGAAATTAATAATCGGGACAGCAGGAAGTTAAATAAAAAAATATATAAGTTGACCAACCTGCTCTCAACTAAGTTGTACGCTTATATCCTCGTAAGGCTCCATCCATAATCAAGGCAGTTTAATTTGAACTGTGTAACAATGAATTTTCTATCTTCATTAACTGAAAATGGCATTATTGAACAAACGTAATTAAACTGTATTGCCTTGATGGCACATTCAAAGTCTAACTCTTAGGTACGGTTGGGTGAGCTCCCCCGTCGCTGAGGGCGCCGCGCACGAGTCCTTCGACCACGTCAACTACGAGGACCTGATCCCCTTGGAGACGGATGGCGACGAGCCTTGTGGAGATACGAGCAGACCCAGGGTTGTTGTTGGTCACAATGTGTCGTATGATCGGAGTAAGATTAAGGAACAATTTTGGCTGGAAAAGACAGGTAATTTTTTTACATGTAAAAAATATGTACGTAAATAATAAAAACTTACCAAATAGCCGACCATGAAGTTCCGTGGGTTGCGGCTTTTGATACATACCATACGTTTTTATAGTAGTCCACCAAAGGTATAGCGGAGCGTTGTTCGAGAGATTATTAATCCACCAATATAAAAAAAAATAATAAAAAAAAAAAGTAAAAATAATATAAGTAATAGTATAAGTATTTTACTTAAAAAAATATTACAGCAAATGTCATCTTTATTTTTTTTGGATTTTATTTTATTTTCATCATTAAAACATCAAAAATTACTACTACGTGTGTACTATACGTTACTTTGACCGAAGCGAAAGTTCCTGATTGCACCCTAACTTAGCCGAAGCTTAGTCGGCCGCCTCAGTGCCGAATAGTCGTATACTCACCCTTAACTATTAGCAGTAGTTCTTATCTTTTTATAGGTGTTCGGTTCATGGACACCATGTCAATGCACACGTGCGTAAGCGGCGTCACCAGTTACCAGCGAACCGTGCTCAAAACGAAAAACAAGGAGCCGGATCCCACCGATGACTACTGGATGGAGATCAGCTCGCTGAACAGTCTCACTGAGGTCAGTTCATTTAGCAACAGTGGTGCATCGTATTCCACTGAGTGGTGTCAGTAGATTCCAGAAAACAGAGCTCAAAGCCAACAACAAGGAGCCTGATCCCACCGATGACTACTGGATGGAGATCAGCTCGCTGAACAGTCTCACTGAGGTCAGTTCATTTAGCAACAGTGGTGCATCGCATTCCACTAAGCGGTGTCAGTAGATTCCAGAAAACAGAGCTCAAAGCCAACAACAAGGAGCCGGATCCCACCGATGACTACTGGATGGAGATCAGCTCGCTGAACAGTCTCACTGAGGTCAGTTCATTTAGCAGCAGTGGTGCATAGCATTCCACTCAGTGGTTTCAGTAGATTCCAGAAAACAGAGCTCAAAGCCAACAACAAGGAGCCGTATCCCACCGATGACTACTGGATGTAGATCAGCTCGCTGAACAGTCTCACTGAGGTCAGTTCATTTAGCAACAGTGGTGCATAGCATTCCACTCAGTGGTGTCAGTAGATTCCAGAAAACAGAGCTCAAAGCCAACAACAAGGAGCCTGATCCCACCGATGACTACTGGATGGAGATCAGCTCGCTGAACAGTCTCACTGAGGTCAGTTCATTTAGCAACAGTGGTGCATCGCATTCCACTAAGCGGTGTCAGTAGATTCCAGAAAACAGAGCTCAAAGCCAACAACAAGGAGCCGGACCCCACTGATGGAGATCAGCTCGCTGAACAGTCTCACTGAGGTCAGTTCATTTACCGACAGTTAGTTCATCGCATTCCTCTATGTCATTCAATAATAGTAAAAGTACAGAAAGCGCTCTTCCTTACAAAAAAACGTTTAGGTAAGTCGAACGTGCCTACTTTGCGCATCGATACAGTTCGATCCCAGTGAGATCATCATCTCACTCAAAATCGTGTTTATTACAGACTTTAGCTGCCTTAACTACTACCCGTGTGGTTGCCGGGTTAGAATAGTGCCACTCCATATCTTCCCGTGGATGTGGTAAGAGACGGCTAAGGGAATAAAGGCGTATAGTACTGTTAGGCGATGGGCTTGCAACCTGTCACTAATACACTGGTAAACATCTTAGCCTAAAAGTGCAAAATGTGGTTACAGAATTATTAACAAGTTTTTAGAGTTGTTGGTAATTCTGTAGCTCTGCCTACCCCACTCTGGGAATAAAGGCGTGAGTTTATGTATGTATGTATGTAACTATGATCATGACTATTGCTTCAGGTCCACAAGCTATACTGCGGAGAGGCGATCGACAAGGAACCCCGCAACATATTCGTGGACGGCACTATGCAAGACGTTCACGACAACTTCCAAAGTCTGATGACGTATTGCGCTCATGACGTCATTGCTACACATAGCGTGCTGGTGAAGCTATTGCCGATGTTCCTGGAACGGTTTCCGCATCCGGTCACGTTGGCGGGCATGTTAGAGTTGGGTGAGTCCGGTTCGAAGGACCAAGTGTTTTTTTTATTTAGAATTAGTATAAAAGGGTTTTTTAGTAGTTTTTCTGGTTTAAAATGCATTTATTAACAGGTTTTTGTTACAGTTATGTACTTATGTCAATCAATTCACTGCATAAATTATTTTTTGCTGGTGTTAATCATTGCTTATAATTTATAATATGTAGTAAATGAAGGGTATGCTCAGTATCATAAATTATGCAGGATCAGCATATTTACCGGTCAACTCGAACTGGCTGCAATACATAGACTCGGCTGAAACGATATTCGAAGATTTGAAATTGGAATCGAAACAAATATTATCCCAAAAAGCTGACGAAGCTTGCAAGTTGATGGAAAACGAGGCCTACAAAAAAGACCTCTGGATGTGGGATCAAGACTGGTCTACTCAAACGTTGAAGTTGAAAAAAACTGCGACCAAAAAAAAGAAAAACGAAGACTGCACAGAAAACAAACAACCAGAAAAAGAAATGTTGAAAAATCGAACGCAGAAACCGGAGAATGAATTCAAAGTTTTATGCCAAGATTACATTGAAGCCGTTAAGTCTAAGTATTTCCAGCCAGCAGCAACTGAGGGTGTGGAAGCGTTGAGCAAAAAGTTTCAATATTTGTACGATTTAAAGGATTCTTTACCGGTCAAGAGACCCTTTTTGGCGGGATATCCGGCGTGGTATAGAAAACTATGTAATAAACCGGGTAAAGAACCGGATTGGGAGCCGGGTGCTACAAATATCAGTACAAGCATGCAGGTAAATTAACTTAAAAAGTTTAAAAAATATTTAGAAAAAAAAAATGTCTTTCCTTAGTTCTTGACAACAAAACGCGTTTGTATAGTCAAGGTAAGAAAAGGTTAATCACTGTTACACCTTAAGAGCGTTGAAATAGAGTCTAAAAGTGACGAACCTTTTTTTACTGTGACTATACCATGATCTTAAAAAAAAATTGTCTCAATCTAGACTTATATTTGCTACCTATTTTTGTTAATTAACAAACGGATCAAATTGTATGAGTATAGGACTTCAACATCCAAATTATTAGACTTAGGGCCTGTTTCACAATCGACAAGTAAATTTATCTGTCACATAAAGTGGTCTCTCTCTTGTCTATTTTCAAGTGTACGACAAAGAAAGGGCTAAACTTATCCGTCAAATATCCTTTCCTTGTCGATTGTGAAACAGGCGGTTAATATAACTAGGCTGGCATACTATACTATTACAGGTTAAAATTATTTGGCACCACCTATTGCTAAGTACATGTACATAATATGTAGCACTTGTACGTACATAGGTACTCTTAGTCATCAAACTTGGTACCCAAATGCTCTATTATCTATCATACCTTCCAGATCACCCCCAAGCTCCTCCGTCTATCCTGGGAAGGTTACCCCCTCCACTACATACAAGGGGAGGGCTGGGGCTTCGTCGTGCCCTACCGCCGGGAGAACGAGACGGAAGATGAGCCCCGGCTGCCGCTAGAGGAGTTGCTACTGAAGTGTCCCGTAGCAGAGTGTAAGGATGGGAATGTGGAAGATGGATATGTGCTTCCTAAAACTGTTGAAGTAAGATAATTTAGTTTTGTAGATTAATTTATCCTCCTAAGGCCCAACGCAAAATTCAGCTTCTAGTCACTACGACCCGTAGTCCTACCAGTAGTACTATTATATTGTACTCATTCAGGCCCAAGTACTTCAAAGACTTACTTAAAGGACACGCCATAATTTGGTTTAGCGCAAAATTTTAAGGGATAAGTTCGCCTTTGTACATTCTAATTCTGTAAATATTGTATTTGATTTTCTGTTTTTTGTACAATAAAGTGTTTACATACATACATACATTTTAAAACAAAATGGCAGTTTTTCTATTAAGTCCTACTGGTAGGACCGTGGTACGCTATGACTACACAACTGTTGAAGGAGCTGGGTCTGAATGACAAAGTTAATAAGTACTACGGGTAGGACCTTGGGCCTTAGCAGGTTATTTAGCAAAAGTTCTCAATATAGAGGTAGTAACAAAGAGTAGTACTACAGTCATGAATAATGAGATGGCAGTTCTGAACTTGGAAAGCCAGCTTTATCTAATGCGGACATTTAAATCAAACGGCGACCACGATTAACTCTCGTATATTTAATTGAGAAATGGATACATTAGAGAAATGTGGAATAAAAAAGATGTAGTGACTAAGATTGAAAAGGGCATGCTTCGATGGTTCGGTCATTTGGAAAGGATGGATGAAAGAAGATTGACGAAAGAGATATACAGATCGAAAGTGAGTGGACGGGTCGGAAGGGGCCGCCCTAAGCGTACTTTTTCGAGTCAAATCGGAGAAATACTGGAAAAGGGCCGAATCCTAAGTACCCGAAACCGACGTGCGTGCATGACTTGATGTATGAATGTGGAAGAAGCGAAATAAATTTGTCAAGATCGTAGCAAATGGAAAGAAGTGGTCTCTGCCTACCCTTCTGGGAAACAGGCGTGATTTAATGTATGTATGTATACATTTACGCACAATTTTATTGTAAGCAAAAGCCTGCAGAGATTTTAGATTAGAGTAGCCATTGCGGAGGCATGGAGCAGTAGAGGAAGTGAACGAACATCCATAGATAATGTATTTTGTTTTTTAATAAGACCAGAAATGTAACCAAATGTGAGCATGCCTAGTATCGTAGACAAATTTCACAATGAATACGGGTCAAGTTTATTTGATTCTACGTATTCCGATAATTACTGATAAAAGTTATAATGTAAAATAAAAATATTGTATCAGGTGGGACGTAAAACAAGTCTGACAAAAAGCAATCTTTATAAAACCCCAACTGCTATTTAGATCATGTCGTCAATATAAGTTTAGTTGTCAATGTTGTCATGTATACAGGGTGTTTGGCAGTCGGGTGTAGGGGTTTTAAGGGATGATAGTAAGGGTCATTCTGAACATTTTTGACCACATTTACTATTATGCTAAGTTTCACGGTTTCCGAGATATTGATCATATTAATAGGATTTTTTGTCATTTTTCCTTATGTCCGTGATACGAAAAACCCCTTAATTCAAGTAATAATTTAAAAAAAAAACATTGTTTTCTTGCATGACTTGAATCACTATGAAATAAGGAAGTTTTAAAGCTACATTCCATTTTTTTTTCCTTACAACTTTTTGAGTAACCTCACAAAATTGGTTTTTCCATACTTGGTGAAAAACAAACGCGGGGTTCTCTTAGTATGGAGAAACCAATTTTGTGAGGTTTCTCAAAAAGTTGTAAGGAAAAAAAAATGCAATGTAGCTTTAATGACCCTTACTATCATCCCTTAAAACCCCTACACCCGACTGCCAAACACCCTGTATATTTCACTTACATACATACATACATTAAATCACGCCTGTTTCCCAGAGGGGTAGGCAGAGACCACCTCTTTCCACTTGCTACGATCTTGACAAATTTCTTTCGCTTCTTCCACATTCATACATCGAGTCATGCACGCACGTCGGTTTCGGGTACTTAGGATTCGGCCCTTTTCCAGTATTTCTCCGATTTGACTCGAAAAAGTACGCCTAGGGCGGCCCCTTCCGACCTGTCCACTCACTTTCGATCGTCAATCTTCTTTCATCCAACCTTTCCAAATGACCGAACCATCGAAGCATGGCCTTTTCAATCTTAGTCACTACATATTCTTTTATTCCACATTTCTCTCTGAATTTTTCATATATTTTTCATTTTTTTTAAATAAAGTACCCAGTGACACCCACGACGTAAAGAAGAATCTAACGACACCTTGCTTGCTTCTTGTATTTATGTGTTATTGTTATAATTAATAAGTGATTCTCTTTCTTTATTTATTTCCTGCTTATCGAAATCTGGCCATCTGTTCAGCCATTCGGCAGTCGGGTAAAAGTAACTCTAATAAAAAAAAGTTTGGGGACTCCTGGTGAGCATGTTTGGATTTCAAACTTGAGAATTTTTACAGGAAGATTTAGGTAGGAAGGCGTACTTTGCCAGAAAGCGACTGGAAGACAAAGCCGCGGCCAACCAATACCACGGGCTGGGCGTGTGGTGCGGGATACAACTGCAAGGTAACTGGGCCATTCTACTTTTCAGTGTACACTTTTGCTATCGTCCGATAAAAAGTATACCAAATTATGAATCCGCGAATAAACCAATAACATGAACTTAGAATGTTTAAGATTAACGGTTTAAACAAAAAACTCTGAAATTACTCAATTATCGCTGAAGAATCTTGGTAACTCAGTGGTAAATTGCACATTTTCCATAGAAAAGGCGGGGACATCAACGTCCACTGCGTTACTAACTTTATAGTTATTACAAATAACTTTTTTTTAAGAATTAGGTTAATTCTATATATAAGCTTATATATAAGCTTATTGACGTCTCTTTTCTAGTTTCAAGTTAGAAAAAGCAGCACTTTACCGTTTGTTGAAATAAAAATAGTTTAGTGAGAACGTGGCTAAAAGTTATGTACAACGAAAAGTAGAATGGCCCAACTAACAAACACGAACGCGTGTACACTTCAAATTACAAAGGGTAAATAAAAAATCTCCAGGGCAGTTATTTTTTTGTTAATTGCTTTCACTCCTACTTTTAACAAGGTGTATTTCGCCAATGTCGAGTTTTAGATAATCACCATGAACTTATTAGAGAAATAAGTCCGTGGATATCGCACGTGATTAAAATTGTTTGGTTATTATAGAGTACTTACTTTGAAGGACTAAACAGAAACGCATGTGGTTAGCTTCACGTGCTTCTGTTAAGTCCTAGTTCCTGTTTATAATGTCTTCAGGCCAGGAGGCACACAGCGACTTTTTGTTTTTGTAGCGAGATTTAACACACTAGAGAGCAAAAGTGACAGCGACACGAAACACGCGACGGATTGTCGGCTGTCAACAGCACAAAATATGTATGCATGTAAACTCTTAATTGCACACAAACAATTACAAGACATGTTTGCATCAATATGAATAATGTACATAGGCGAACTTATCCCACATGGAATCTCTTCCAGTTAACCTTGGGGTAGAATAAGCAAGGACAATGGAGAAGGATGAACAAATAAAAAAAAAAACAGGAAATAGCAACCATCTCCCGAATCCAATTAACCATAAATCAATCTACAGGCTTAAGTGAATATTTCAAAGTTGATACAGTTAAATTATACTTCGATAATTTGTATTGAGATTGCGAATGGCTATGGGTTTCAGAATCCACTGACCATCAGGTGGCCTGTGTGCTTGTTTTTTTTTTTTTTTTTTTTTTTTTTTTATGTCTTAGAGAAGACAAACGAGCACACAGTCCACCTGAAGTGGAAACTGTGACCCATAGACATTCGCATTCACAGGACTGCGATGCAATCCTAAGACTGCAAATGCGTTGCCAACCCTGAGGACTAAGATGGAATGCCTCTATGCTAGTCATTTCACCGGCTGTCTTATCCCCAAACCGGAACACAACAATGCGAACACTGCTGTTTGGCGGTAGGTTAATGGATAAGATGGTGGTTGCGATCCGGACGGGCCCTGCACAAGGTCCTACCACCCGCAAAATTGCTTGCCTTTACCATAAAAACTCAGTTTCTCACAGCCCAATTATTTTTCCCTGATATTTGTAGGTTGTTGCCACTTCTTCAGGCTGCCGCACAAGGATGGTCCCAAGTACAAGGTGGGCAACCCACTAGCGCGGGACTTCCTCGACATGTTCAGTCAGAACGTTCTGTCCGCTCAGGGCAATGATGCAGAAAAAGCAAGTACATTACGTTATTACATCTGGCCAGTGTTGTAAAATATTCACAATTGAGATATCAAAAACTAAGTACTGTTAAAAGGTTTCTGGTTCATTTTATAAATGTGATGCCCTAAAAATAATTTCCTTTATTAAAAATTTACTTACTTGAACAGTCTCAAAATTATTTTTCTGCTCGAGGAGCTTTGTATTTTTAACCGCTGGTATTTTTTATCGTTAACGGTATCTTTGATTTATATTTACTTGTATTTATAATCATTAATTTGATATATTGCGTATTTTTACAAATTTAAATAGTTTTTGAAACCAGTCATACAATAATTATTATAAAAAAACTGAAATAACAAAGGTACTTGTAAAATTAAGTACCCGAAACCGACGTGCGTGCGTGACTCGATGTATGAATGTGGAAGAAGCGAAAGAAATTTGTCAAGATCGTAGCAAATGGAAAGAAGTGGTCTCTGCCTACCCCTCTGGGAAACAGGCGTGATTTAATGTAAGTATGTATGTATTGTTATATTATAAAATCAGTTGTTAACAAGCATAATATGAAAGTGAGATATCAATTGATCATGAAACACCAATATTGACATTGTTCACGCGCGTAACCATGGTAATACTAATAACAGTGCTATAATAATTATTATAGAACTGTTATTTAATACAATGGCAGAAACTATAATGATTTATAGAACAGTTTTCACGCTTTGATTACGCTACACGTAGTAAACTGATACCGTTAACGATATCAATACTAGCAGTTCTACCACTCGAGTAGACAAATAAGTATTTTGATAGGTGCTCGCGTTCGGCCGCATGATGTCGTACTGGCGCAACAACCGCGAGCGCATCGCGGGGCAGCAGGCCGTGTGGCTGCCGGCGCGCGCGCTGCCGCCGCGCCTGCGCACGCGCCGCCACGGAGCCATCCTGCCGCAGGTCGTCGTGTGCGGCACCCTCACCAGGCGGTCAGTAGTCAGTACACGCCATCCTTCACCAGGGAACGCGAGCGGAAGGAATAGGCTATTTGACAGGTTTTTGAAAACCATCTCAGATTATTTGTTGGTGTTTATTGAGTACTCCAAAAGTGGTAATTTTAAATTCTTTTATGTATTTCGTCTAAAAAAAGGAAATAAAAATTCACTTTTAAAATATGCCGCCAAAACGCTTTCTTGGGCAAGATGGCGTCGCACAGGAATCAGTGACGTCAGTGGTCAATACATAAACAAACTGACATTGGCTAATCATAGCAAAGCCAGAAAAACAAACAAACGTTAACTGTCATATAGAATATACAGACATCCTATAATCTGTGATATTTACCGACCCTTGACGTCATCATGGATTCGGCGCCGTTTTCGATAAAATGGCTACAGATAAAAAATTATCAAGTTTTATCGTGGGTTTTTGTATAAAAGATCCATTTTTTTTAAGTAAGAATACCTTAAATCGATTTTAAAAGTCATAATTTATATGAATATACATAATTATTAGGTTTTTTTTCACCTTGTCAAATAGCCTATTGAAGGACATCCTCAAAATATATTCCAAAAGCTTTCATTTGCATTCTAGTTTTTTTTTTGTAATGTGGAACATGATAAAGACCAGAGATGATCACCAGAACCCCTTATAATTCATTTTCACGTTTTCGAGCGGTTTTCGCTCATTAAAATGCGTGTTGTTAAGAAATCATTGTAAACTATCAGGGCCTCTATTCCTGTCTGTAAAATCCATATCGTCTTTGACCTGTTATGGTGTTGTTTTAACGTCAGCCGCCATTATTGCCAAGTAGATAAGAGCTATCAAAACGTTGACAATACGATAACAGATATCAAAGACGATATGGTTTTTACCGCCTCAGGAGAAGTCGATTAACGTCTTTGCATCTTGGATAGCAATCATTTCTGAAGAATGATGATGAGCCTGGCTAGCAAGAACAAAAATGATTCTTTCGAAAAATTAAACCTTCTTTAGAAAGTTCGTGAGAAGGCGATTTGCTGTTCGTGAGAAGGCGATTTGCTTTTTGTATTTTTTTTTTAATTTATGATTAACAGAGCGAGCGAGCCTACCTGGATGACCGCAAGCAATGCCCAGCAGGATCGCATAGGCTCTGAATTGAGGGCGATGGTGCAAGCGCCGCCGGGGTATAAGTTTGTAGGCGCCGACGTTGACTCACAGGTAAGCCTGGTTGATATACTGTTTCTACAGAATCGTTAGTAGTACAGTCGCGGAACGAAAAGGTTGACCAGTTTTCAAGTAAATTCATTTACCTTTTTAAACTGGGTAACAAACGAGAGTAATAGTATTGATCCAATAGCGGATGTTGTTTATACGTGACCATAGCAACCCTTTTGTAACGGCCAATAAAGACTAAGATCAGTTAACCAATAGCGGCTGTTGTTTATACGTGACAATAGTAACACTTTTGTAATGACCAATAAAGCCTTGAGTTCAGTTTGAACCAATAGTGGCTGTTGTTTATACGTGACCATGGTAACCATGTAGTGAAATGACATTCATTATGCCGGAATGTGTCATACTCGGTCGATAAGCAGATACTGATAACTTATACTGAGCAAGCAAAAACAGATCTTAAGGTGGTCAACCTTTTCATTCCGCGACTGTACAGTGTAGACAAAAGTCACCAGGGAACCCGATGGGTCTAAACAACCCTATCACTATCGTTTTTCTTTTTCCATCGTTGGATTATCGTTAATTTGCTCTGTCTTGGCAGTTCTTAATCCCTCGGACGTCGGTAATAGCGGCGTCATTGCCGCACGTTCCTTACTATATGTATGAAAATCTAAAATCGCAGACGCTCTACGGGTCAGTTATCGTTTATTTGATCTACCTTCGTATTTTTGGATTAATTTGATCTGTCAGCTGCCTCAAGTAATCGTCAATTTGGTCCGTATTAGCACCTCTGTATCATGGTTAATTAGGTCCGTCTGGGTTGGTCTGAATCGTATTTTATTTGGTTTGTTTTGGCAGTTTAGAATCTTACTAAATCTGATCGCTAATTGGATCTATCTTGGCAGTGCTATTGGCAATTGTTGATTTGGTCTCGTTTGGTGTGGTTTGGTATTGGGTAGCGGTTGTACATGATCGTCAAGTGGATATCTCCAGGAGCTGTGGATAGCGGCCCTGTTCGGCGACTCGAGCCGGGCGTCGTGCGGCGGCACGGCGCTGGGCTGGGCGGTGCTGGCGGGCGACCGCGCGCGGCGCTCCGACCTGCACTCGCTCACGGCGCGCGCCGCGGACATCTCGCGCGCGCACGCCAAGGTCATCAACTACGCCAGGATATACGGTAGGGGGGGCTACAGCAGTGGCAGGGGTGACCTACAGCTGTGACAGGGGTGACCTACAGCTGTGGCAGGGGTGACCTACAGCTGTGGCAGGGGTGACCTACAGCTGTGGCAGGGGTGACCTACAGCAGTGACAGGGGTGACCTACAGCTGTGGCAGGGGTGACCTACAGCTGTGGCAGGGGCGACCTACAGCAGTGACAGGGGTGTCCTACAGCTGTGGCAGGGGTGACCTACAGCTGTGGCAGGGGTGACCTACAGCTGTGGCAGGGGTGACCTACAGCAGTGACAGGGGTGACCTACAGCTGTGGCAGGGGTGACCTACAGCTGTGGCAGGGGTGACCTACAGCTGTGGCAGGGGCGACCTACAGCAGTGGCAGGGGGGGACCTACAGAAGTGGTCCGAAATCAAATTACGGGATAAAATAATTTTCAAGAATTTGACACATTGAGATTATGAATTCTATTATAATAAATGTCTTTAAACTTCTAATTTTTAAGTGATAATTTATGTTCGATATTGAGAATTTCTCAAGAAACTCCTCTCCAAAACTTCCTTATACAAACATGACCTTTCTGTTCTGTGAATAGAATAAACTTAAAGTTAAAATTTAAAATAAACATCTTATCCTTTAACCTACCGCTAAACAGCAATGTTCGCATTGTTGTGTTCCAGTGTGGGGATAAAACAACCGATTAAGTTACTAATTTACAATCATAGAGGCTTTACATCTTAGGGCCGTATTAATACACTCATCTTGTCTGAGACGCCCTTCACAAGATACGTGAAAGTAAACGTCAAACGATAGAACACTGTCATTTTTGACGCATCTTGAGACGAGGATTACAGTCGAGTTCAGTTTATAAATACGGCCCTTAGTCCTAGGAGTTGACAACGCATTTGAAGTCTTCAAATTATAGTTTTAAGACTGTTAATGTCTATGTGTCTCAATCCACTTACCATCAGACAGCCTGTCTGCTCGATTGCCTCCTTGACATAAAGCTCGTGAAGACTGTGACCAATGCTCCAACGTTCTCAGGAGCTGGCCAAACATTCGCCGAACGGCTGCTGAAGCAGTTCAATCCGACCATGACCATGTCGGAAGCGAAGAGCAAGGCGGCCAAGATGTACGCCACGACCAAGGGGAGACGCGTGTATGTGCTCAAGAAACAGTACATGGAAGGGATGCTCGAGGAAGACGAGGGCCAGGTGAACAACATACATACATACATAAACTCACGCCTTTATTCCCAGAGTGGGGTAGGCAAAGCTACAGAATTTCCAACAACTATAAAAGCTTTTTGATAATTATGTAACCACATTTTGAACAATTCACCTTTTACTCTATACTAATATTATAAAGCTGAAAAGTTTGTTTGTTTGCTTGAACGTGGTAATCTCAGAAAAAATATTTCAGTGTTAGATAGCTCATTTATCGAGGAAGGCGATAGGCTATATATCATACTCACATAAATCGTAGCGAAGCGGGTCGCTAGCTACACTATATTCCTGTTTAATTATCAATTGTACGTGCATAGTTTTTGTTTTATTTCCACACTGTAGTGTTAAAATAAGACTAGATTATGTTTGCCCCGGCGAGCAGATGAACAGACGGACTCGTATATACTCTAGTCTTCTAGAGGAGGGGTGTTACGAACATTCGCATTCGCATTAATCGATGCGAATGTTTAGCAAATGCGGCTGTGTGCAGGTCACGTCGTGCGTGATTCGACGCTCGCGCGTCTTTTGTTTTCCAAATTCAAATTTTTATTTTTTTATTCGGGACATAGGCCACATGAGGGCTCTTTTACACGTCGGTAATGAAGAGTGAGTCTACACGCATGCCTCTCTTGAATTTCGACTATTAAAATAACGCTATTAAAATATTGAATGTAGGTTATTAATTAACTTTTGCACATTCGCACTCTGAACATTTGCATTCTTCTTCTTATTCTTCTGCAGCATTTTATTTAAATACCCGGCTATAAGTTTCTTTCAATTTCCCCTGTCATGAGCTAGTCTGGTCCTTAAAGTGAAAAATGTGACAATCGTAACATCTCTGATCAAGAATCCCTTATCTTATCAACTCTATTCCAACCCTCTACTTAACTCATCCATCTATTGCCTACTTTCCGTCCTCTCCAACAATGAAGTATGTTTGTGTAGGTGGTGGAGATGTCAGCGTACCAAGCTATAAGGCTGGCCAGAATGAGCGGCAAGAAGGTCGAGGAGATGTTCGAGCGGCCGCGCTGGGTCGGCGGCACCGAGTCCGAGATGTTCAACAAGCTGGAGGATATTGCTGGTACATCCACTACTTTATGTTTTCCAAACGAGGATCGAGGAGGAGGAGTAAAAAAATGGTCAAGTGTTATTTATACTCGCGCACCGAGGGTCCCGTACCGGCGTACAGTATTATATTTTGATTCGAATTCGATTTCGAATCGAATAATTGCGATTGCGAGCCCGACTCAGACTTGGCCTTTTTTGTATTTGTTGTTTTTCTTCAAGATTTGCATAATTAATGATACCAAATTTGACGCTTGTACGTTTTACCGTTTTTATGATTACAACAAAAATTCAAAAACTGAAAAAAAACTTTCTTGTATTTCTCCCTTTATTATCACTTTCTACACTTTCTGAGAGTGATTTAAATTTAGTATTATCTGTTAATGGTTTTATATTCACCACCACAACTATAACAGCTTAAAAATATTCCTCTGCTTGGGCACATGTCCCCTCTGACCCCTCTCGTAATAAGCGTAATAAGAGTGAATGGATATTAGTGCCGTCCCTGGTTAGGTATAACAATAACTAACAATATCTTAACACTAATAAAAATGAACTTTTAGATTCCCCGGCGCCCTCGACAGCGTTCTTGTCGGGGCGGCTGTCCCGCGCGCTGGAGCACGCGCACGGGCGCTGGGCCGGCACGCGCCTCAACTGGGCCGTGCAGTCCGCCGCCGCAGACTTCCTGCACCTCATGCTGCTGAGCATGGCGCACCTGGCGCCGGCCGCCAGGTACTACCCACCGGTCGTACCCAGTGGGGGTGGCCGGGTCATACTTACCCGACGGAAGCGGCCGGGTCATACTCAACCGTCGGAGTTCACCGGGTTATACTCAGGTGGTGGAGGCGGCCGGGTCATACTTACCCGGTAGAAGTTACCGGGTTATACTCACCCGGTGGAGGTGCCCGGGTTATACTTACCCAGTGGGGGTGGCCGGGTCATACTTACCCGACGGAAGCGGCCGGGTCATACTCAACCGTCGGAGTTCACCGGGTTATACTCAGGTGGTGGAGGCGGCCGGGTCATACTTACCCGGTAGAAGTTACCGGGTTATACTCACCCGGTGGAGGTGCCCGGGTTATACTTACCCAGTGGGGGTGGCCGGGTCATACTTACCCGGTGGGGGTGGCCGGGTCATCCTCACCCAGTGGGGGTGGCCAGGTAATACTCGCCCGTCCTACTCAGTGGGGGGTGGCCGGGTCATACTTATCCGGTGGGGGTGGCCGGGTCATACTTACCCGGTAGAAGTTGCCGGGTTATACTCACCCGGTGGAGGTGGCCGAGTCATACTCACCCAGTGGGGGTGGCCGGCTTATACTTACCCGGTGGGGGTGGCCGGGTCATATTCGACTCGGAGGGGGTCGAGTCATACTTACGCGGTGTCCGCGCCGCGGTCGCATAATACTGACCAGTCAATTAACCGGGCCATAATCACTAGGCAACATCACGGTGTCATCATATACTGAGATTACTGAGCCATACCCACATTATTCGCCCTGCGTTATTAGGGCTACCGCCGTAAACAACTGTAGTTGAATTGATTTTATAATCATCTAACAACTGAAGTAGTGGATTTGATTTCCAGGTTTTGCCTGAGTTTCCACGACGAAGTCCGTTACCTGGTACCAGAGGAGCATAAATACGAGGCGGCTCTAGCGTTACAAATCACCAATTTGCTGACAAGGGCGTTCTGTTCTCAAAGGTAAGCCATTTAAGGCGATAGTACTGTCGCTGTTTTGCTGCCGTGCTAAACGAAATAACATCTCTACGAAACAATAATGCCACTTCATTATTTCATTACTATTGAATTCGAGATATGTACCACCTTAAAAACATTGGCTTTCTGACTCATACTCATTTATTTATTCATGATTATCGTTATTTTTTTTTGGTAGTCGGGTAAAATTTTGCTTTCCAGGTTCCTGAGCTCGAAGAGAGCCGAGAAGGATATGTTTTGACCAGAAACAGATAGCCGATTGTTATACTTTTACAGAATATGTATTAAGTATGAAAAAAATTAACTTTTTTTTTGTCTAATCGTCAAAGTACATACAAGCATCAAATTTAATTTAGCGTATAATTTAAGCCTGCCAAGCGTGAGTCCGATACGGAATCCCCGGTGCGCGAGTTCAACTCGCACTTACCTTAGTTACTTAGTTAAATTAGAAAATAATCGTATTTTCTAATTTAACCTCTGCAGATTTATTCCCCTATTCACTAGGGCCTCGGAATTTTGTGAATACCATTTTTTCTTTTTAGGGTTGGCATCAACGATCTCCCACTATCTGTGGCTTTCTTCACTTCTGTGGAAGTGGACCAGGTGTTGCGTAAAGAGGCAGATTTGTGCTGCACCACCCCGTCCAACCCCCACGGCCTTGAGAAGGGCTACGGAATACCTAACGGCGAATCTTTGAACATACACCAAGTGATAGATAAGTGTAAGAATAAATAGGTAATAAACAGGAATGCTTGTTTTATTTTACAGAACTTGATTGAGTTTTTTTGTAAAAACTACGTTAACGCTTTCACTTTCAGCACTGTTTTCGGACTTTCTCCAGGTGCCACATCTTTTGTTTTATACGGAGCTTGCCTACTCTATGAACGCCTCATACGCGTTGAGGGCACTTGGTGGAAGTCACGAGAACGCTTATATGCGTTGAGGGCACTTGGTGGAATTCAGGAGAACGCTTATATGCGTTGAGGGCACTTGGTGGAATTCAGGAGAACGCTTACATACGTTGCTGGCAGTGAATACTTTAAACAGTACAGTAACTACTCTCGAGTCGCTCTTCTGTATGGGTTGTTAGTGGAGCCTTATTATAAATAATTTAAGATGAGAATTTAGTTCGTGTTAAAAAAATGCGCCTTATTTCAATGGAGAAGGTAGAAAACTAAACAAATTGACATCGACCGTACAAGAAAGTGATAACGAGCGGAATCAACATAAATCCGGTAATAACTATATTAAGATTATAGCAGGATGTGCGGTCGAACTGTTAATTAGCTGAACACTTAAGTAGCTACTGTGTCACGGCTATTGATGTGGCCTTGGCCCACAAACCTACCTCTTATAGAGCCAGGAAACGTGTCATGATTTTCCAGAAGCACAACAGTAGCTCAGGTTACATAACATTTTTTAACCAACTCCAAAAATAGGAGGATGATCTCAACTCATCAGTTTTTTTTTAATTATATAATACCCCACTCTGGGATGAAGGGTCACAGTATGTAAAATAAATAAAATAAATATCAGGGGACAATCTCACACCAATTGACCTAGTCCCAAACTAAGCTCTAGGCTTGTACAGACAGACGACGACAGAAATACGTATATAGAGAAATAAATACTTACCTAAATACATAGAAAACATCCAAGACAGGAACAAATACTCGCGCTCATCACACTAATATCTGCCCTTACCGGGATTCGAGCCCAGGACCGCTAGCTTCGTAGGCAGGGTCACTACCCGCTAGGCCAGATGTGTATACGTTTAAATGTGTCGCTTGGATTAACCGAGCCATAAATCAATTGCCTAGTCTGGGAGTATCTGAGCGTTAAATAAATAAATTTCAGATTTTAACTAGCTTCTGCTCGCCACAAGGCCGTGTAGACTATAGTTATTCCCTTGGGAACCTTCAAATTTTCCGGGATGAAAAGTAGCCCTCGCGTTAATCCAGGGTATAAGCAATCTGCATTCCAAATTTCATCCAAATCCGTTCAGCCGTTGCAGCAAGAAGAAATAACAAACACACACAAACACACTTTCGCATTTATAATATTACTAGCGACCCGCCCTCGCTTCGCTTCGGTTTATGTGAGTTTTCTGTAACACCCGTACAAAAAACAGTATTTATTATACATTAAAACCTTTCTCTTGAATCACTTTAAGTACCTATTGAAAAAACCACTTGAAAATACGTTGCGTAGTTTTAAAGATCTGTGCATACATAGGGACAACCAGACAGCGGGAAGCGACTTTGTTTTCTATGTAGGTAGTTAGTGATTGATTAAGATAAAATATAATCGACGATGTTTAAGAATTTGGCTCAAACATCAAGATTCCGTGACAATATTAATGTCAATGTGACAGTCCAGGCCAGTCAAAAAACAACAAAACTACGAGAAAAAAAGCGCGGGAACTGTTGATTGAGAAAGGCGCACTTTTTGTAAAATATTTTTGGAAAAATCCTTTTTCCTGTATTAACTGTATATATTGTTGTGAAATTGGTCTGTATACATTTAGTTAATAAGGTTTTTGTAATATAGAGATGGGGGGGGCCCCAAAGCGACCCAAACACTCCGGCTCTGCCGATGATCCCGAGGTAGCCGAAGAAAAATATAGGGTTTATCAAGTCAGGAGTTATGCGAGAAAATACCCGGAAAACTCAAACAAAACCGAGTTCGTAGTTTTCTTGGCTCACGGCAAAGTTGACAGCCCAATAACAGATAGAGACCGCCTGAAACTCTCTGAGGCGATTCGCAAGTACTGCGTCTCCGGCATTTTACATCTGAGGCCGATAAATAGATACAAAGTTGGTGTAACTTTTGATTTATCAAATAACGCCAATGTATTCTTACAGAATACCAAATTGTTAGACGACTTGGACATGGTGGCTACAATACCTGCAGCGGACACCGAAGTCACGGGGGTTCTGACTTCAGTTCCCACAGAAATGTCAAATAAAAAAATTTTTTCGTTGATAGGAAGCTCGAGGAACGTAATCCAGGTCCGGCGTTTCATGAGGAGAATGCGTGGTGAAGATGGCGCTGTGTCATATCTACCTACACAGACTGTCGCGGTCACCTTCGCTTCGACTCAACTGCCCGAACATGTTTTCCTTGATCACTGGAGACACGAGGTCAGCCTATATATTCCTCCAGTTAAACAGTGCCTGCGCTGCATGCGTTTTGGCCACATTGCAAAATTTTGTAAGAATGCAGAGGTCTGTTCTATATGCACAGAAAATCACAGCTTCCGGTCTTGCTCTGTACAGTCAGCTAATGCCAAATGTGCAAACTGTGGTGGCAACCATGTTGCCATAGCAGCAGCATGCCCAATGAAAAAACAAAAAATAGAAGAAAACAAAATAAAATCTCGGTCGGTTAAATATGCAGATCTATTTAATGAGAAATCTTTCCCGCAGCTAAACGCTAAATCTATAGAAACACACATAAACAATCTTACAAAATCAGACATATTTATGAATTTACTTGTAGAGTCAATAATGAAACTAGTTTCAAATAAAACTACACCAATTAACTCATCATCCATAAAAGAAAGTTTAAGATCCAATTTTAGCAAAAAAACTTAATTAGTAAACTAATGGATATATTAAATATAATTCAATGGAATGCACAAAGTATTGTTAGTAATAAATTGGTACTAAGTAATTTTTTGTACGAAAACAATATACATATAGGTATTATATCAGAAACTTGGTTAAGACCAAACCAACGGTTTAACATTAGAGGTTACAATATTGAAAGAAATGACACTGGTAACAAACATAATGGAGTGGCTATTCTGATTCATAATAGTATTTCATATTCAAAAATAGTTACGAAATTTGATGATTCCATACAAAATATTGGAGTTCGTATAGTGGTTGGTAATAAAGAAATCAGTATCATTAGTTTTTATAGCCCAAAAAACTGCAATCCAGTATTTAGTAAAAATAAATTTGATGCTTTAATAAAGTCTGTTTCCGGTCCTATGATTTTTGCTGGTGATTTCAATGCTCATCATATTACTTGGGGATGTGGTTCCACTACTCCACGTGGTAGAGATGTCCTTGAAATAATTGAAGACAATAATCTAGTGCTTCTTAATGATGGTCTTCCAACTACAGTTGGTTCTTTAAGTTGGCGACCAAACGCTCTTGATTTAACTTTGGTTAGTCCATCTTTGGCTTTGTCCTGTGACTGGTCTGTTCATAATGATCCACTTGGTAGCTATCACCTTCCTGTAATAATAAATATCTCCATTAATAATCATTGTAACGTCGATCTTAGTCAAAATAGCATGTTATGTTTTCCTAAATTTACTAACTTTAAACTGGTGGATTGGAAAAAATATCAAGATAAAACTGATACTTTGTTGTCTAATTTTAATGTTTCATCTTATTCTCCTCTGGAAGCTTATTCCTTATTCTGTAAGACTCTTAAATGTGCCATTGAATCATCTTTACCTGCTCAACTTAGTTCCTCAAATAATTATACATCTCTTTCTAGAAAGTCAGGAAGAAAGCCCTCTTTACCTTGGTGGAATGCTAAATGTTCTGAAGCCGTACAAAAATCCAAAAGTGCTTATGTTAATTTTAAAAATAACCCTTCTGAACAGTTATATTTAGAATTTAAAAGGTTACAAGCTTTTAAAAAACTTACCTTGAAACAGGAAAGAGCAAGAAGCTGGGCATCATTGTGTAGTTCATTTCATCGTTGTACTCCTCTCTCTGTTATCTGGAAATACATGCGTAAATTCAATAAGTCATATGTTCCTAACAATAGTAATAATTGTAGTTGGGTACCTAAATTTCTTCAAAAATATACTCCAGATCATGTTAACAATAAACAAAATTTTTCGATGAACACTTGTGTAAGTAACTCTAATAATATTTTTTTAACACAACCCTTTACTTTATCAGAATTGAAATCTGCTGTATTATCTAGAAAAGATAGTGCTTTTGGTCTCGACGGAATACCCTACAAAATGCTAAAAAACTTGAAAGAAAAGAGTCTATTAATATTATTGTATATTTTAAATCATCTTTGGGTTAGTAATGAAATACCTTCATCCTGGAAGACAGACTGCTTGATTCCTATTATAAAACCAGGTAAACCTCAACTAAATGTAGATTCATATAGGCCAATTGCCCTGACATCTTGTGTTGGTAAAATATTTGAACAACTTCTGAAACAAAGGTTGGAGTTTTTTGTTGAAAGTAATAATATATTGCCATCTAACCAGTTTGGGTTTCGTAGAGGTCGATCATCTGCAGAGAGTTTTTGTCAGTTGCAACTTGACATCCAAAATAGCTTAACTAATCGAAATTGTTCTGTGTCTGTTTTCTTCGATATTGCAGGAGCATTTAATAGTGTCAATATTGATGTGCTTTCTATTGAACTGCTTTCTATTGGGCTCCCTGGGAAAGTGATTCAATGGATTAGCAACTTTCTGTCTGAAAGAACAGTTTTTGTTAAACATAATGGTTATCTTTATGGACCTAGACTTGCATCTGTTGGGGTGTGTCAAGGTGGAATTTTGTCGCCTCTAATCTTCATACTCTACATTCGTCGTTTAAATTTAATCTTGGGATCAAATGTTAAAAATCTGCAGTTTGCTGATGATCTAGTTGTTTATGCAAGTGGTACAAACTTAACAAACTTGGCTTATATCATTAATAATGCTTTAAATAACTTGTTCCAATATTTTTCGTACCTAAATCTTGATGTCAATCCTCTCAAATCAAAACTGCTCGTTTTTGGGAAAAAAAGTGCAATAATGCCTAATGTTTACTATAATAATATTGTCATTCCTATTTCTCTAGAAACAAAATTTTTAGGTGTCATACTAACTCATAATCTATCTTGGAAAAAATATATTGATAAAATTACTGCAACAGCTAACAAAGCATTCAATATCTTACGATCTTTAGCCTCAACTTATTGGGGTGCTGACCCCAAAATTCTACTACTTTTATATAAATCAATGATTCGCAGTCACTTTGAGTATGGTTTCTTATGTTTTGCTGGTGATAGTAAGCTTGTATATATTTTAGATAAAATACAAAATAAAAGTATGCGTCTGATAACTGGTGCTTTTAAAAGCACACCTATAAATGTCATGCAAGTCGAATGTAACCTTCCTCCGTTGTCTATTAGATTCAGCTATTTAAAGGAAAAATTTGTCTTAAAACTGTTTTCGTCTAATAATCAGTTATTGTCCAATTTAATTGCATTACCATGTGTTCCGCCTCGAAATCCTTTATACATTCTTCAGAATTTAACGGAATTACGGAGTCTCCTTGACAGTTCCAACATTTACAAACCATCTTCTTGGGTGTTGCCATGTTACAATGGCAGTTTTGAAAGTAAATTTCCTGCGATGAAAATTGTTATTGACAGTAAATTATCGTCTAAAGAGGAAGTTAATTGCAATCTATCTAAATGGCATGATCATCGTTTGATTTATACTGATGGGTCTAAAATGGACTCTAATGTCTCTTTTGCCATTTTTGATACTTCTCTAAATATTGGTTTGGGTTATAAATTAGATAAAAATTGTAGTATATTTACAGCTGAAGCAGTAGCTATTCTTGCAGCTTTAAAACATATCAAGCATCAGAATCAAGGATTTAAAAAATGGCTTATTGTTAGTGATTCCATGAGCGTACTAATAAATTTAGATAATCATAAATTGCATGCTAAAACAAATTACTTAATTTTTGACATTAAACAGTTATGGTACGATCTTTTTGTTACCAATAAAATAATAGTTAGTTTCATGTGGGTTCCGTCTCACATAGGTGTCGTAGGGAATGAAAAAGCTGATTATTTAGCAAAATCAATTAATAATTTACATTCTGAAACTTCTTGCTTTAATGTCTCGATTCCTTATACAGATCTAATTAATATCCTAAAAGAAAGAATGATTACAAAATGGAAAATGCACTGGAATCATACTATACAAGTAGAAAATAAGGGACTTTGGTATGCTCCTTTTAATGTTATGATTAATAGCAAACCATGGTTTTGTAAAAGTAACTACTACATACGAGGGCTGCCTTTTAAGTTGTGTCGTTTGGAAAAACTAAAGTCAATTTAAGTGTTAAATGGTATTTATTGTTTTTCAAAGTAATCACCGTGATATGTAATACACTTTTTCATTCGATCGAACCAGTTTTCGAAACACTTATTCCAGTCCGAAGTCGGGGTCTCCAAAATGGCCGTTTTGTATGCCTCAACGGCTTCTTCAGGCGTCTGGTACCGTTGACCACGAAGTCGTTGCTTGATTTTTGGAAAAGTAAAAAAATCGTTAGGGCTTAAGTCTGGACTGTGCGGCGGGTGTTCCAGAATTTCGACGTTTTGCTCTTTTAAAAACGCAATTGTTTGCCGGGCGGTGTGCGAGCTCGCATTATCGTGATGCAGTCTTATACGACGTCTTGGGTTATTTTTTCGAAACTCGCCGATGACTTCTGGTAAACAGACAGTGGTATACCAGTCAGCATTAACCGTTTTACGATCCTCGAGCACGATGTTGGCCACGTGGCCACTTTTCGCCACAAACGTGGCGACTATTTTTTTCGAAATGCTCCGTGAGCGTATTACTTTGGTCGGTTTTGGCTCATCTTGGAACACCCAAACAGTCGACTGCTGTTTAGAATTGGGTTCGTAGGCATATATCCAAGATTCGTCACCACTGATAATGTCGTAAACATGTTTCGAGTTTCCTCGGTTGAATTGCCGCAGAGTTTTGCGACACCATCGAACGCGAGCCGTTTTTTGGTCTTCACTGAGTAAATGTGGTATCCAGCGAGAGATCAACTTTTTTACGCCTAAGTGATCATGCAAAATACTGTGAACACTGGTCCCTGAAATACTTAAGGAAGCTTCTATCTCACGGTATGTCGCATGGCGATCTTCGACGATCAGTTGCCGTACAGCATCAATGTTCTCCTGGGTTACGGCTGTTTTTGGTCGACCTTCACGATGTCTATCACCAAGACTAGAGCAACAACGTTGAAATTCTAAATACCAGCGTTCCACAGTCCGGAGGCATGGTGCTTTATCATTGAAAACCGTAGTCAACTCTTCGAAGCACTGAAGTCGCGTTAAGCCCCTTTTGAAGTTGTAAAAAAATATCGCACGTAAATTTTCCTTCGAAATTTCCATTTTCACAACTGACTTGTCAACTTTGAACGAGCGCTGTACTAAAACGGTTGGGCCGATTTCGAGTCATTCTTTTGTTTTCGAATTCTAATTTCAAATATTTTAAGATGACACTAGTTCTTTTTTATGCAATCACGGAAGGCTTGCAAACGACAGAACTTAAAAGGCAGCCCTCGTAAATAGAAATTTCTACTCAACTATTTTACGCCTTCGTTTTGGTCATTGCCGGTTGAATTTCCATCTTCATCGTTTAAAAATGGTTGATAGCCCTATTTGCTCTCATTGCAATTCTCATGAAGAAACCATTCCGCACATCATCTTCGACTGTTCATCCTTCGGCATTCAGCGCCTTGTGTTGTTGGATGAATTAACTAAAATTTATGAGTCTCATTTGGTCCCGCATGACATAATAAAGCTTCTTGTAAATAATTGTACATACTCACCTTTGTATAAATTCATTGTTAGCACTGTTGGAGAAATATAGTATAATATTGTAAATAATTCTGATATGTTTGTATATATATATATATATTGTGAATACCGCAGACTTATCTGTGATGATATTTATTGACTGGATTATTCTTGAAAATGAGGACTGTGTTCTTACTTGATTTGGACTACCTGAACTGGACTTGATAAAATAAAAATATAACACTGAAGACTTTAACACCGGATTTGACTATAAGTATTGAAACAACTGAAGACAACTCACCACTGGATTTGACTATAATTTAATTTATATAACTGAAGACTTATAATGGATTTTACTACTCAAGTTTACATAGAAACAACTGAAGATTTAAGCCTTTTGCTATTGTAATAATGGAACGTTTTCTTCTGCAAACATAAGCAACCTTTAAAAGAAACAGCGAATTTTGCCCCGTTCCATTATTACAATAGCAAAAGGCTTAAAATCGAACGTTGTGACTTGTGATACTATTTGCATGAAGGTTTGGGAGTTCTTGGTTTGCAGCAGGAGATGAGTGAAACTCGATTATCGAAATAAGAGTGATTTATTAAAACGATGTATCGGTATATATACAAAATTTCTTAGACCCTAAAATTATTATTAACCAATAACAATATTTACATTAAATGACTAGCCAATAGGATTACAGTTATTTTAACCAATGGTGTAGCGCGAGTGTGCGAGAGAGATAGCGCGCGAGACTCATGCTGTCTCACGAGTATAAATAATAAAACCGGCGCGCACGTTGCGAAGCTTCAGTTGCGTCCACGATCTACTACGCGGCGAACGTATGACGTAGGTACACGGAGGTACGATGCAGCTACATGACTCCCCTTCAAGTGAAACGTACCGGGAGCTTGATGGTTCGGCCGGACCTGGACTGCGTGGATCTAGATGTCACTGTAGTATCTTCATTTAGTATATAAGCTGGTTTCAGACGATCTATGGAGATGGCGGCTTCGCGTCCTGGTAGTTGGATTGTAAATACTTTATCGCTTCTTGTTATTACAGGATACGGTCCGTCGTATGGTGGTTGCAGTGGTTTCTTAACCGCGTCTACACGTATAAATACTTGTTGACATTGTTGTAGGTCTGGGTGCACGAAAATAGCGCGACTGTTGCCGTGGTGATTAACAGGCACAGGCTTGAGGTTGCTGATGGTGTGACGCAGATTTGTCACGTAGTCGTGGTCCATAGTTGAGCTGACAGTTGTTTCGGTGATAAAGTCGCTTGGCAGTCGTAGGGTTTGGCCGTATGTTAGTTCGGCGGGGCTAACATTCGTATCTGTTCGCAATGCAGCGCGTAATCCTAGCATGATGATAGGTAGCTCGTCGATCCAGTGCTTGTTAGGTGTTAATTTAGCCTTCAGTACAGCCTTCATCGATCGATGCCAGCGCTCGATGAGTCCGTTGCTCTGTGGATGGTACGGCGTTGTTCGAATTTTTTCAGCGCCTAGCATTTGTGTAAGAGCAACGAATAGTTTACTCTCGAATTGTCTCCCTTGGTCGGTCGTTATTTTCACAGGACAACCGAAACGTGGAATCCAGTTTTCATAGAATATCTTCGCGACTGATGCTGCAGATATATCTTGTGATGGGATTGCTTCAGGCCATCTTGTTGTGCGGTCGATCATTGTAATGAGGTATCGGTGATCTTGCGGAGAGGTGGGGAGGGGACCGACGATGTCGATATGTACATGTGTGAAACGATCAGCTGTAGGCGGGAAAGTTGAAACGGCGCTGTTAGTATGCCGATGAACTTTCGCTTTTTGACATGACGTGCAGGCTTTGGTCCAGTCTCCGACGTCAGTATTCATTGAAGGCCAGAAGAAACGCTCTTGTACTAGCTTGCGGGTTGTTCTAACCCCGGGGTGGCTAACTCCATGTACTGCGTTGAATGCATTGAAACGGAGTGTTTCAGGTATGTACGGGCGAACTCGTGCTGTAGAGCATTCACAATATAACTGTTTGGTTGACGTGGGCAACGCTGCTTTTTTTATCTGCAGGTTGGGGTGCTTCATTAAAGATGGTATAGCGCTGTCCTTTTCTTGCGCGTCAGCCAGCTGTTCGTAGTCGAGAGTGGTGGGGCAGGTAATGGCGTCGATTCGTGATAACGCGTCTGCTACGACGTTATCCACACCACTGATATGCCTGATGTCCGTAGTGAATTCGCCGATGAATAATATTTGTCGCGTTCTTCTTGGTACTTCGCTGTTTGCGTTCACTTTGGTAAATGCATAAGTGAGTGGCTTATGATCGGTATAGATGATTAGGTTTCTGCCTTCGAACGTCTTGCGGAAGTGCTTTATGGCCATATAAATCGCTAATAATTCGCGATCATACGTGCTGTATTTTTTTTGTGTATCGGAGAATTTCTTTGAAAAATATCCTAACGGTAACCAGGCGTTGTTGACGCGTTCTTGCAGTACTGCCCCGGCGGAGAGGTCCGACGCGTCACACATTAGTGCGAGCGGGACGGAATGATGCGGGTGAGCGAGGACTGTTGCGTCTTGCATACTCTTCTTGCATTTGATAAAGGCCTGCGTGGCTTCTTCGGTCCAAATTATTTCAGTCTTGTCCTTTTTTTTGCTGTTGTGCAGATAGGCGGTTAGCGGTGCTTGAATAGATGCGGCATTCGGTATGTTTTCTCGGTAATAGTTTATCATACCGAGAAAACGTCGAAGTTGTTCAATTGTTAATGGTTTCGGGTATTCGTTGATGACTTTAATTTTCTCTTCAGGCGGTTTTATTCCGTGTTTGGAGACGTTGTGTCCGAGGAATTTAACTTCAGTCTGCCCGAAAACGCATTTCGATGGATTTATTGTTACGCCATGTTCTTCGAATCGCTGTAATACTTGATGTATGTGCTGACGATGTTGCTCTTCGTCTTCTGAGGCTAGGATGACGTCATCGATAAACGGAAATGCAAAGTCTATGCCTCTGAGTACCTCATGGATAAATCGTTGAAAGGTCTGCCCTGCGTTTCGTAATCCCGGGCACATGCGCGGGAACTCGTACAGGCCAAATGGAGTTATTATGGCGGTTTTCTCGATATCTTTTTCTGCGACTTGTATCTGTTGGTAGGCTCGGTTGAGGTCGAGTGTTGAAAATATCTTTTTATTTGACAGCAAATGCGTGAAATCTTTTAAACGGGGTATTGGGTAGCGATCGGGAATGGTGATCGAGTTGAGTCTGCGGTAGTCCCCACAAACGCGAATGTCGCCATTTTTTTTAGGGACGACATGCAGTGGGCTGGCCCATGGGCTTTTGCTGGGTCGGCATAGGCCCTGTTGCATCATGTTCTCGAATTCGCGCTTCGCCTCGTTGTATCTGTGCGGCGGCAAAGGTCTTGCTCGAGCGTAGATTGGCGGGCCGGTTGTTTCTATGACATGTTCGACGTTGTTTTTGCTGTTGAGCTCCATTGCAGATAGTCGCGTGGTGCCGGGGTACTTAGCTAAGATGTCGTGATACGATTGGTTTTGGTCGATGCTTCTGACTGTAGGTATGTCCGTATTACAGGCTGGCGCTCTGACTGCTAGGCTTGTAACGTTGTCTATTAATCTTCGGTTCTTTAGATCGACTACTAGGTCGTGATGTTTTAAGAAGTCTGCTCCCAGGATTGGTTTATTAACTGCTGCGACGATGAACTTCCATTTGTACGGTCTTCGTAGGTTAAAGTCGAGTTCTAGTGTTTTCTCTCCATACGTGGCTATAGTACTATTATTTGCTGCGTAGAGATTGAATGGTAATGGTTTTGCGATCATTCCTTTCAGCTTCGGTATGACGCTAATATTTGCGCCCGTGTCAACCAGAAATGTGAGCCTTGTTTTCTTGTCCTGTATAAATAGGCGGTAGGATTTGCTTGATACGCTAGATTCCGCCGCTTCCAGCGTATTTTCTAGTTTTCCTTATTCTTATTATCTTCCATGCTGAATGAGCATGGCATCGTGCATTTTCTTGCATTGATTCCGAAACGTCGATGATAGTAACAGTGCGGCGATGGAGAGTCGCTCCGCCCGCGTGAGTTAGAGCGAGACGGGGCGCTGTGTCTGCCGCGCGAGCGTTGGCGGGGGAAGCGGCTGTACTGCGCCGGGCGATTCCTGTAGTTGCGGCTGTGATGTGATGCTTTGAGTTCAGCGATTTCTAGCGTTAATTTTCTTATTTCTTCAACTAGGAACTGAGAGTCGGCGCATTGATGTGCATGTGCAGGCGTAAATGTCGGTGGTGGCGGCGGCGTTGAGGTGACAGCGGAGATCTCTTGGTTTTGTTCTAGCATTTTATCGGCTAGAAGTGCGAGTTCGTCGAGCGCGGCGGTCTTGCTGATGGTGTCGCTGACGACGAGTACGGAGCGGACGTGCGGCGGTAGATGGTTCATCCACATTAGTCGTAGTGTGGAATCGGGAACTTTATCGCGTGCCAGGTTACGCATTCGGCGGAGTAGTTGGGTAGGCTTTTGATCGCCCAGTTCCATCTCTTGGAGTAACTTCTGGAACTGCCGCCCTTCGCTTTCTTCGTAGACGGAGATAAGGCGCTCCTTCAATATTTTGTACTGGTCCTGTGACGGCGGGTTGTAAAGTAAGTCAGATATTTGCTCTACATCTTGCTTGTCTAACTGCGCGATGACCAACTGGGATAGTTGTGCTTGACTCTTCTTAAGATCGTGAGTTGCGGCTTCGAAGCTGATGAACCATAGTCTGGGACGATCACGCCAGAACGGTGGTACGCGGAGCGAGAGGGAGATGCCTCCGACTTCATGAGGGGTTACTGCGGGCTTGACCGGTTCTTGAGGTAGCGTATCGGTGGTTTCACTATTGGTCGCCATTGTTTTCTTCTTTAGGTAGGTAGGTATCACGTCGGGGTCACCACTTTGGGAGTTCTTGGTTTGCAGCAGGAGATGAGTGAAACTCGATTATCGAAATAAGAGTGATTTATTAAAACGATGTATCGGTATATATACAAAATTTCTTAGACCCTAAAATTATTATTAACCAATAACAATATTTACATTAAATGACTAGCCAATAGGATTACAGTTATTTTAACCAATGGTGTAGCGCGAGTGTGCGAGAGAGATAGCGCGCGAGACTCATGCTGTCTCACGAGTATAAATAATAAAACCGGCGCGCACGTTGCGAAGCTTCAGTTGCGTCCACGATCTACTACGCGGCGAACGTATGACGTAGGTACACGGAGGTACGATGCAGCTACAAAGGTAGTAAAATATAGTGGTCTCGGCCCAGAATATATGTTTATTCCATTCGGCGTCGAGACCCTTGGTCCGTGGGGTCCTAGCGCTCGGAGCCTCTTCAAAGAAGTTTCGAAGAGGCTCATTGACGTCACGGGAGACCGAAGAGCTGGCAGTTTCCTCGCTCAACGTATAAGTTTAACCATCCAGCGAGGAAATGCTGCCAGCATCTTTGGTACAATGCCGCAGGGGCCATTCTTAGATTTAATGTTTTAGTTAATTTATATATTTAGAGTTAGTTTTATTTAATTTTAGTTTTCTTTTTCAGTTATTGTGTTTTGTTGTATTTTTTTATGTAATTTCCAATTAATTTTTTTAGATTGAATGTACTGTTATGTTATTTAAATACTGAAGACTTTTATAAGGGATTTTACTTCTCGCCATTTTATGTTCATGAAAAGGAGAATTACTGAAGACGAGGCAGCATGGCTTTTGGCCCTAGCCTGTTCGTAAAGGACAAATGAAAAAAAAAAAAAAAACAAAACTACGACACAAACCTGGGGCAAAATTCGCTGTTTCTTTTAAAGGTTGCTTATGTTTGCAGAAGAAAACGTTCCATTATTACAATAGCAAAAGGCTTAAAATCGAACGTTGTGACTTGTGATACTATTTGCTCTAAACTTCTTGACAGCACCAAAAGTATTGCAAAGTTTTCATGTTTTTGCCAATACATATTTAGCTTTTATTCGGTTTATAAAACTGCTTAGAAATTATAGTAGAATCAAAACCTTTATTAATAATTTCATTCGGCATTACGTTTACGAAACATGTCGAAAGTGACGAAAAGGAAACATGTGATGAACGAAGCTTTGTGGGACGACTTTGAGCTTCCGAAAGAAAACCAGAGCATTGTGAAAGTACTGAAAAGCATGGGGAATAATTTACATCAGGTTTCGTATCCATTTTTGGGTTCACTGTTCAATATCTTATTTATAACCTCTAAATTAAGCTGTTTACTAAAACAATAAACATAAGTTAAAATAAACTAACCAATTGAGAGCGTCCTTCTATATTTGGAGTTGGATAAAAATGGCATCTACATGAGATACTGTTGTACTTCTGGATAATCATGACATTTCCTGGTTTGTAACAAGTTAACATAAAGTAAACATGCACCAAGAGAAATTAAGTTTATTGCCTTGTTACATTAAATCTGGGCAGGCAACTTTCTTTATTCTGGTCCTTTTATATGTAACATTATAAATTCGTGAAAATATGACATTGTTACATATTTTCTATTTTCAGATAGCAACACCGACTGGAGAGGAGTATTTAGTATCAATGCCAATCAAATTTAGGAAAAATATTTGGGTTAAGAGAGGAGATTACATCTTAGTAGAGCCCATCCTAGAAGGGAACAAAGTGAAAGCTGAAATAGTGAAAATAATGAACAAAAACTCTATTAAATACTATAAAGAAAACAAAGTGTGGCCTGAGGAATTCGAAGATAGTAAAAATGAAAAGCTTGATGATGACGATGATGCCGATGATGAGCTATTCGAGAATACAAATAGAAATAGGTTTATTTATCACAGTGCATCTAGTGATGACAGTTCTGATAGTGATTCAATTTTATGAATATGTAAGCAATGAATTTTTTACTAAATTTCCACAAAAAAGTGGCAAGTTTTCGAAGAAGCCTTTAACTATTACCGTCCTCCATAACTTTCTATGCTGGAGCAAGCACAAGACCCACAAATGCTAAATAATATCAATACAGTAAATATACAGCACTGAAAGTTATGCCACTACTGTCAACCACAGCCGACATGATAATAATAAAAAATATTGGTTTTGTATGGAGTAAATTGTAATTTGCAAAACATGTTTGGCATGTGAGTGACACATTTTGTAAAGGTTAAATTGAAATGTACAGTAAATAAATAATTATTCAGTTATTCAATATATTTATTAGTATTATTATGGAGATCTGATAAATGAGAATATCATACAAAATAACGTATCATTTTCACACAACACATACAAAACAATAACTCACTTCTGAGGAATTTAATGAAAATTACACAAATATTTTGATAAACAATTAACTTCTGGGTTACTGCTACTCAAAATAAAGAATACTACTGATTCCTATGGAAGAAATGTATTGTCCCAACTATTGATATCTAAATGACATGATTTTCAAGTTCTGAAATTTAAGTTATTGAATTCCTCTTCTATTTATTTCCGCATAATACACTAGAAAATAACACATTAACGTATTATCATCAGCAAGGCTTTGTCATGATGATTTGTGTCATAGTACTCGTAATTGGCAACAAGCTTCGTCCAATTATCTTAATACAAAGAAAAGCTATTTGGACAACACAGGCTTAACCTAATTAACCCCAATCCTGCTGCCCCAAACATTCCCATTACACTGGTTGAATTGCGCTGCTGGACTGCAATCAGCCTCAACCCAGAATGTTGGGTCGCTCATTATGTCATGCAGACAATGGCCCAAATCTTTCAACAGCTCCTTAGGTTCGAACCCCAAGGTCCCATTGTCTCCACTGCAACTGGGACAAAGTCACATGTGGGCCAAGGTAGAATAAAGCGCATGCTTCATCTTCACAGCAGTATTCCTCTTCAACTTATGTCATTATGCATCTAGTTATATGTAATAGGGCATAATACGCATCTTTAATTCTTGCCCCTAGGGTTAGTATACACATTTAAAATTTGATTAGATATAAAATATAAATATATTACTTTACATTATTTTATTTGATCTAGAACTCTTTTAAATAAAAACTTTGTAAGCATGACAAAATTTATTCATTCAAAACTCTATATTCTCTAGTTGATAGTCAATAATAGAGATATTAACATTTTTTCAAATTTAGCCAGTGTCTAAGTAAATGTGTATAAGAACAACTAATTAAGTATATGCTATTTGATGTCAGGATCAATATCATCTGTCATAATGTATTCATAAATCCTTTTAATTAATTCCACGGACTTCACTTTGGCCCAGCCTTCAGTTTTTGTTATTAGCTTAGCTTGCCCGTCCTTAATAAATTCCAAAGTCAATTGCTTCAATGTATTTGCTGAATGTAAATCCGCTAGCTGCAATGTTTCAATGGCATTTTCAACCGTCAACTTTTTATGCAAAGCTTCTTCACATAGACTTTTAAGTCTACTTAATTGGTAGTAGTCAGCGGCTGCCAGCAACCTCTCGGGGTTTTCATGAACACTTGGTGCTTTGTCGCTGTAAATAAAAGTTAATACTTCTCGCAATACCTCAGCATCTAAAGGCGAATCGAAAATATTTGTCTGGCATTCTATAGTATTATGCTCAAAGTGGGCTTTCAATACTGCACTGCGGCTAGCCAATACTGCCTTGTGAACTTTGAACTCTTGCTCCTCTGCTGATCTCATTATGACATCAGAAAACAACCCACTCTGAAGTAAGTTTTCAAAATCATTGCTCAGCTGAGCTTCAGGTACATTTGACCTGTCAACCCTTATGTCATTTGTGACCATGAACTGGAATTTCAGTCTCAAACTTCCATCACTTAGTAGAAATATGTCTCTCCCATCATAGCTCGCAATGTCTCTCTTAAACAATGTTGCCAAGTACTGCCATTTGTTAGCTTGGACGGTGTGGTATTCCTTAATAACAATAGATCGTTCTTCAAAGCGTTTTAAGCAGATGGTCAAAATTGATTTCAGAAAAACTGGAGTGGGTGACAGATAGTATATTTCAATTATATCATTGTCACGACCCAAAAACTGCATCTTTAGCTGAAACTTTGACTCCGTTAAATCAACGTTAGGATCTTTCGCCTTCTCGGTACGAAATTCCCTTGTATTTTTATTTTCTAGTAGGTTTATGAAATTTGGTACTGACCATATTATCGTATTTATTTTCGTCTGACCCTCAGTGCGAGTCGTGTAATTTATACAAGACATATTCAATGCGAGTTAATTAACTTAATTATCCACTGCTTAGTTCCACTTCCAACTTAAGAAGCAATTAATAAATAAGGGGAAAGTAAGAACACCTATTTGATGTAATTTTTCTCTTGTTTATTGACTTTCTTATGTTCAAATACTT
Organism: Acleris laterana; assembly: GCA_963966035.1. Lineage (NCBI taxonomy): Eukaryota > Metazoa > Arthropoda > Insecta > Lepidoptera > Tortricidae > Acleris > Acleris laterana. The sequence goes on along the minus strand of OZ014453.1, from coordinate 15,408,711 downwards.
GCTTGAATTTTACGCATCAACTACCAAGAATTTGTTCAGGCGTACTGTCTTTTTTAATATGAATATGACTGTATTTTTTAACTTCATTGATGAAGTTTATTGATGTAGCTTGAGCTAGACGGTTTAAATTCATAAAAAATGCTAATCTTAACCTTGATTGCCACCTTATGACTGGAGGGTAAGATTTTTTAATAAAAATATTTTTTATACAGTCGTTGGGTTTTGTTTTTGAACGTCCTCGTTCAATTGACATTAGTTCTAACGTTTGTAAAGTATGTGTGTAGCTTGGTGTGTAGCATTGGAGGTTACAATGCTATTTATGATTAAATTACTTTAATACAAAAGTTACCGAAAAGTATAAATGTTGTATAAATTTTTTTATAAAAAATAATTGCATGGAGTTTCTGCTATTACACAGGAGATTTGGAAATTAACGTGTATAAACTATTCGCTCATTTGGAGCGTAGCAAACTTCGTCAATGCGCAACACGGACTACATTGACTTGACGTTGAATTATCGCTTTCGCATCGCAAATCGCACTTTATTTCCCATTGTTTTGGAAAGGTCTTTGTAGTAAATTAAATCTTTATCACCTTATCTAATCAAATAATGTTATTTCGATCACGACTAAATCGTTGAGATAGACACATGTTATACGATAATGGATTAGGTAGTCGATTCATCAAAGCGTAACGAGAGTGATCGAGTTAATTTATTGTTGAATTTTTGTTGGAATTTCGACAAATGTGATTTTTCGCTATGGAGGATTATAAGTTTCTCTTTAAAGTGGTGCTAGTTGGTAATGCGGGGGTGGGTAAGACGTGTCTTGTGCGGAGGTTCACCCAAGGCCTATTTCCCCCGGGTCAAGGTGCTACTATCGGGGTGGATTTCATGATCAAAACCGTCGAAGTGGATGGCGAGAAAGTGAAGGTAAGTCTACTCGCGGCTTGTAATCATTATTATTGCGTCATTTGTGTTGTTTAAGCAGGTGGTTTTTAATATGGTTCTGTGCCATATGTTTTGTTTTTGTGTTGATGGACAACAGGCATTGAATTGACTTAAAATTCGTACTAGTTTATTGAAGAAGAACGCGAGTCTCTTACAGTCGGTCTATATTAATGCCTTGGATGCTGATCCTGGGCCTAGGGTACTGATGTGACCCTGAAAAATTAAATTATTACTACTTACTAAAGGCCTATTTGAGCATAATGTGGTTACAGAATTATTATCTATATTTTTAAGTTGTAGGTAATTCTGTAGCTCTGCCTACCCCACTCTGGGATTACTGGTGTGAAGGTATGTATAGGTAGGTATCATCCTGTTTATTTGTAAAAACAATTAGTTGGTGCAAAGTTGAACTGATAATTTTCCATTTACTTCCTTATATTTTGGTAGTAGGTAGTTAATCTTAAATGTTGATTTGTTGAATTATGGGTTTTTCCTTCATAAATAATATTTCTAACTTTTCCTTATTCAATCTATAGAGATTGAACAAGTGTTCCAGAGAGAATTCCTGAACTCCTTTTGTTTTCTTTGTTTTTTGCATAACATTGATTGGTCTGTCTATGGTAGTTACAATAATAGTATAAAATTCATCAAACTAGGTAATGTATCAAGTGGTGGTAGGACCTTGTGCAAGGTCCTTCCAGATTGCTACCACCATCTTATCAATTAACCTACCATCAAGCAGCAGTGTTTACATTGTTGTGTTCCAGTGTGGAGATAACATATCCAGTGAAATTACTAGCCTACAGGCATTCTGTTGGTTGAATTACTAGCATACAGGCAATTGCGGTCTTAGTATTGCAGTCTTAACATTGTAGTTTTGAGGATTTATGCGTGTATTGACTATAAGGTGCATGAAGAGATTGATGAATGTAGAGGAAGCGAAAATTGTGTGTTTAGATCGGTGCACCTGGCATTCCATAATCTCTGCCTACCCCATTGGGAGACAGGCGTGAAGGTAGGTATGTATGTATGTATGTATGACTATAAGGAAATATGGCGAAGTATAAAAATATCTACCTTTAAAACATAAATTAGTCTAAGTATAAGAAAGCCAATACTTCAAAACGTCTAAGTCTTATTAAGTCGAAATATAGAAATGACTACTCTCAAAGTATAAAAATGTCTACAATCATAGTAAGTAAATGTCTTGTATAAAAATCGACTATGTACATAGTGCGGAGAGCAGTTATCAAGTGGTAATTTTTATACTTTGGCATATTTCCTTATAGTTTATTGTCGTAACATCTTTATACGTCGTCTAACTGTAGTTAAATCATTTAACATAGACATTATTTTCTACTTTTATTTTATGCTAGGGTCAGATGATAAGTGAAAAGTATTTCAGCTTCAAATATGGGACACAGCGGGGCAGGAGCGATTCCGTTCAATTACACAAAGCTACTACCGGTCTGCACATGCACTGATCCTTGTGTATGACATCTCATGCCAGCCCACGTTCGACTGCCTGCCTGACTGGCTGCGGGAAATTGAAGAGTACGCCAATAACAAGGTGCTGAGGATATTAGTTGGTAAGTTGAATGCAACGTTTTTTTCATCTTTTATTTTATCAGCTCTGTGACTCGCTTTATAAAAAAACACAGGATGAAAATACCCTATATCCTTCTTTGGGTTCGAGCTATTTCCTTACCAAATTTCGTTTAAATCCTCATGGTGCCTCATGTATGATACCGATACCTCTACACTATACCTACAGGTAACAAGACGGACCGCGAAGACCGTGAGTCTAAATATATAAAAGGAGAAACTGACTGACTGACTGACTGACATATGTTGATATTTTTGCACAGCCTAAACGGCTAAACGTAGGCACTTGAAATTTGGAAGGGACGTAGCTTAGGTACCGTAGAGGTGCACTAAGAAAGGAATTCCCGAAATTCCCACGGGAACGGGAATTAGCGGGAAAATTATTAACTCAAAAAAAATGTTTTGCCCAACGAAGTGGATACGGGAACAGCTAGTACCCTGTATCCTTCTGGGTTCGAGCTATTTCCTTACCAAATTTCGTTTAAATCCTCGTGGTGCCTCATGTATGATACCGATACCTCTACACTATACCTACAGGTAACAAGACGGACCGCGAAGACCGTGAGATCCCGCGGCATATCGGCGAGGACTTCTCGCAGCGGCACGGGATGTACTTCCTCGAGACCTCGGCCAAGGAGGCCGAGAACGTGGAGCGGCTCTTCATGGAGATCGCCGTCGAACTCATGGAGGTAGGTCCACAGCCCACTTAAATCCAGAGTGGGGTCCTTTAATGGTTACCAGAAACTACCAAGCTCGAAACTTCGAGTACTGAGTCCCAGTCACTCATCAGTCGAGTCTAAATTGAGAGAAAGGGATGGAGCTAGAGTAACTCCGGACTTCGATTTTCAAAAGAAGGCCTCGTTCCCCGTTAATCTGAAAGGAGGTCCTTCAAGTTGCGACGTTCGCGCGAACGGACTCACGAATGTGCGTGTTGCATTGTTGTGTTCCAAAGTTAAATGTGTGATAAAGATGAAAAAAATGCATAGACGCTATCCTAGTCCTTAGGGTTGACATCGCAATTTCAGTCTTATTAATATCTATGCGTTTCAGATCCCATTTACCACCTGGGGCACGTTATATAAAGTTACGAGTAACAATTATACAGGTCTAAACTGGCAACACTGCTCAAATGGCTGTTCGTCATTGGTCGAGTGTCAACTGGAAATTGTAATTTGTAGCTTTATAAAACAGACTACAGGTAGCATGTGTGCTCGTGTGCCTTATACAGGCTATCCTTTTGACACCATTGACGGATATATCCATACCAGAAGTTCAACGCCAACGACAGCCAGTGCTAAACAGACCTGAGTGTCTATGAGGCAAGGTTGACATTAGCTCTGGTTTTAGCTGTCACTGCTGTCATTGGCGTGTGAGTGACGTCTTTTATATTTGACATGTAAGGTCAGGCGGGGCTATTGTAACTTATCATTCCGATTTTAAAAGTAGAACACGTCTTAGTATGAAAAGATCAATAGCTCCTCAGACGCAATAGCCCCGCATGACCTTATAGCTTTGAAACCACACATGCGTCGCCGTGTAAACCCCAACAGGAGTTTTGTATGAAATCGAATGTAGCAGAAATTATGCGACTCGCAACTCAAAAAATTACGCTCGTTTGGCTTCACCCTAACTTAACGCATTCACTGCCACCGACGCATATATGCGTTCACTGTCATACAAGTTTGTTCCTAGGCCACGCCCCCTGGCAGTGAATGCGTTAGGGTTAAAAAAAAAAAAAATCTTAACGATGCTTCATTTTCGTTAAACGAAGCAGAAACAAACAAAGACTTTTGCACTATTACACATGCTGTGGTGCCTAGTCTCATTCAATTATCCGTAAGACAATCAACTCATTAACAATGCCTTTATAACTTTGTCCTAGCGCGGTATTAGTTTTCCTGCTTCCTACGCCTGACTCACCTCTTATATTCACGGAGAACTGTTATTGAGTTTTAATTTAGCCTCAGGGTCAATCGATCAAATCATTCCGACTCGATAATATGATTTAATCGATTAAACTTTGCCTTTTCCAATAACGAGCTCGTAATAGTTCTATAACGTTGTTCATTGACCTAATATCATTTGTACGGGACTGCGCGAAACAAAAGAAGTTATGCGTTTTCTGTAACACAACCCAGATTTTTTAAAACAAATTCGCTTCCCGCCCTCTGTCCCTCTGTATTTATGTACGCTTACATCTTTTAAACTACGGTCTATGCGGTCTTCATCAATAAATACAGTGTGTCCCTGGATAAAGTGCACAAACGAATAGGGATGAAACTAGACACAATTTTATCGACAAAAAAATTAATAAAAAAAAATTACCACCTTTATTTATTTTTTTATGATTTTTTAAAAAAAGTCATAGTACGCAGAGGAAACAAATCAAGATATTTTGGCTCCTGTGGGCTCTATTGATTTGAAACAAACGGAATTATAATCACAAAAGTTTATTTGTGTCAATGAAAATAGAAAAAAATGAGAAAAAATGACATAAACCCTAAAAATAATGACTTTTCCTATGAATTTTGTGTTTTTTTTTCTCGAATTTTTAGTATTTACTCGATTTACTCAAAATTATGCCCATCTTACCTCATGTTATTTTTACCAGTAATGGTTGTGTATCTCATTGCCTTTTATTTAAAAAAATAACCAAGTGTCTCGCACAATTACAAGATCCTTAATGAGCGGCCAAACAAAGACATTGCGTTTACACTTAATTAGGTAGCCGCTCAGGTTGAAACCCTTAATGGAGGATTAGGATTACATTTTGTGTTTCTTGCACAATTATAAGATTATTAATGAGTGGCCAAACAATGACATAATGATTACGCTTAATTAGGTTGTCGCCCAGGTAGATTATTGTCCTTACTCTTTATTGAATTTTATTTGGGGTGGGGCGGGGAATACATGTTAGGATTAGCATAAATAGTGATAAGATAAGGTTTAGTTCATCAGTTACTTCGAATCATTCGTCGTTACTTATTCTCAGTTACAACTACTTCTACTATCAGGATTTCATAAAATGCCCCGTTTAAGTGAGTTCACGCACAGAGATCTCGCCGACATCCACTTTTATTATGGAATGGCGAGAGGTAATGCCAGAGCTGCTCGTTTATTATACATGGCAGCATTCCCGAACAGGAGACCTGTACCGTCTGCTCGTAATTTTCAAGAACTTCACAGACGATTGTCGAATGGACTTCGATTGGATCGAGATCGCCGAGAACAAGCAGGAGTAGTGATTGATGGAGCTGTTGAGGAAGCCATACTAAGAAGTTTATTTGCTGATCCGACGACCAGTATTCGGCGGTTGGCCTTGCAGCATGGAGTTTCAAAATCATCGGTTTGGCGGATTTTTAAAAAAGAAGGTCTTCACCCATACCACTACCAACGAGTTCAACATCTACACGACGACGTAGACAGGGTACCAAGATGTGTGCTGTCTTCTTGGATTCAACGGCAGATCAGGAACGATCCTGAATTCACCCAAAAAATTCTGTGGATGGATGAGAGTCAGTTTACACGACATGGGATCACAAACTGCAGGAATCTACATGAATGGAACCCCAAGGGAGAAAATCCTCACCTCAAAAAGTCGTCAAAATTTCAAGTGCAGTTTTCGATAAATCTGTGGGCTGGACTAATTGGTGACATGTTCATTGGCCCTATTTTTCTCCCCAGAACTTTGAACGGTCCCAGATTTTTAGAACTTTTGAGAGAAGATCTGCCCCTTGAATTGGAGGATGTGCCCTTGGAGACTAGAAGAACAATGTATTTACAAATGGATGGATGCCCGGCCCATTACGCACTTGACGTAAGGGGATTTCTCAACGCCTCTTATGCTAATCGTTGGATTGGCCGACAAGGGCCAGTGGCGTGGCCAGCACGCTCACCAGACATGACACCACTGGATTATTTCCTTTGGGGCACAATGAAACAGAGGGTATACAGCGTCCCTATCAACACAGAAGAGGAATTGCGTGGCAGAATTGTCCATTGTGTAAATTACATAAAAAATAACCCGGAAATGATACGTCGAGCAACTCAACAAATAGCAGTACGTGCAGGATTGTGTTTGCAAGAGCGGGGTGGGCATTTTGAACAGTTATTACATTAAATAAGTAATTATGAAATTCCATAATTCGTTTGATTTTATAATCCCATACCCAAAATGTAATCCTAATCCTCCATTAAGGGTTTCAACCTGAGCGGCTACCTAATTAAGTGTAAACGCAATGTCTTTGTTTGGCCGCTCATTAAGGATCTTGTAATTGTGCGAGACACTTGGTTATTTTTTTAAATAAAAGGCAATGAGATACACAACCATTACTAGTAAAAATAACATGAGGTAAGATGGGCATAATTTTGAGTAAATCGAGTAAATACTAAAAATTCGAGAAAAAAAAACACAAAATTCATAGGAAAAGTCATTATTTTTAGGGTTTATGTCATTTTTTCTCATTTTTTTCTATTTTCATTGACACAAATAAACTTTTGTGATTATAATTCCGTTTGTTTCAAATCAATAGAGCCCACAGGAGCCAAAATATCTTGATTTGTTCCGATGAGGTCCTCTGCGTACCATGACTTTTTTTAAAAAATCATAAAAAAATAAATAAAGGTGGTAATTTTTTTTTTATTTTTTTTTTTGTCGATAAAATTGTGTCTAGTTTCATCCCTATTCGTTTGTGCACTTTATCCAGGGACACACTGTATAGTGATTCAATATGAAGGTTGTTTTATGTATAATAAAATGTGCTTTATGCACGTGTTATATAAAACTCACAAAACCCGAAGCGAAACGAGGGTGGGTAGCTAGTTATGATTGTGACATAATTTAATGACAATTGACTAAAGTGGCCACCTTTTTCCCTTAAGTTGCTCATACATCTATAGGATAAGTGTTAAGTTTTGTCAATACCCTATAAAATATGTATTCATTTGTACAACAAATAACCACTGTTCAGTAACGAGAAGCATAGCTCCTTATTTAAAAAATGAATTTTTATTTTACATTTTGCTCAATAGTCGCCAACTATGTAATGTGCCAGATTATCAGTTTCCTCGGCTAACGGACTCACTATCGCCATCGCATATAAGCGTTCTCCTGACATTACCCAGTAACTTAAACGCATATGTGCGTTCTTAAAGTGTGTAAGCTCCGTATAAAACGAAAGGTGAAAGTTTGATAAATAATGTCCGCGGTGAATTCGTTAAATAGTATAAAATAATGGTAATAAAACAGCACAGTTTCACTTTATTAATTATATTACCATTTTGTTTCCAGCAAGCGAAATGCAAGGAGATGCCCAAATACGACGGCAGCCTAGGGCCCATCAACGGCAAAACGACGTCAGTCGGCGATGGCTCGTGTTGCCTCCGCACCTAGACTAGCGCAGCGACCAGTGGAGTCGGAGCTCTGTAAGTCGGACCTAGCCCTTACGCGCATGACGCATACGTGTCGTCATAATTAAAATTTAGGGAAATGGAAGGGCCAGTGTGACAGTATGTTACAGCAAAGTACGGTGATACTGTTGTAATACCAAAAGGCGGTTAAGTCCAATGTTGTAGTTGAAGTATTATGCAAGGTGGAAAAACGAACATCACATGGACAGCAACTATCTTAAATATTGGAAATAGCAAATTATACGCATAGGAGACGTACTTTTAGTTTTATTGTTAACAAAAAAAAACTGCATTTATGGATTTTTTATTATTTTTCCGCCTTAATCGGAAATTGATTTGCGGTCGAATATGACGAAACGATAGAGTCGTGTTTTATGATACAAATCGAAAGGGTTATTGATAGTGATCATTTATATCTACTCGTATTACACGTTCACGACTTTATTGCTTTATCATATTCGACCGTTCGATTCCTGGTTAAGGGAGACGAATTTTCAGAAATCCATAAATGTAGGTTTTTTCATAAATAAAATAAATCTTTGCCTAGAATTTGCTATTTCCAATATTTAGGTAGACGCCGTCACTGTGGCGTACGTTTTTTCCACCTTGTATACTTTATTGGTAATTGGTATCATTAAATTTATCGTGCTTAAACTATTGCTAGGGTAAAGTCAGACCTATTGCTAGGGTAAGGTAGACCTGTAGTCGGCCTCAGGGTCGGGGCTGTAGTATGAGTGGGAAGAGTACAAAAAATATATTTTCCACTCTTCGCACTCATGTAAGGTCGACTACTGGTCTCCGGTTGACCACTGGTGACTACCCTACGCACTTAATACCTTCTTTGGTATTACGGCACAGTATTTCCACGGATATCTGGTCATCTATAAACAAATGAACGTTTACGCATCACTCCAGGTACAGAAAAATTGGCATGTATTTTTTTGATGTCTCCCTGAAACTTTACGGATGGTAGAGGACGCCCGTCAACGTGTGTACGCGTACAATTCTCGTTGGCGGTTAATTTTTGAACAATCCCTTCTTAGTGTAACCCTTAGTATCTAAAGCATATCAGCACTACATTTCAAGTCCCTAGGCCGAGCGATTTAGGCTGTGCGTTGTGTGTCAGTCCCGGACAGAATTGTATATGTATCTAGCGTCCCGCCCTCGCTTCGCTTTAGTTTATGTAAATTTCCCGTAACACGCGTACGTAAACGAGAGTTCATTATTCATAAAAACCGGCCAAGTGTGAGTCGGACTCGTACAATTATCTAAACAACATTAGCAAAATACGGCAAAGAAATCGCGTTTGTTGAATGGGAGCCTTAAATATTTCGCTCATTGAATACAAAAAAAAAAACATTCGTAAATAATTTGCTATTCCATTGAAAATCGTATTCCAACCGCTTCTAATTTTAAAATGCAACACTGACTCATTTCGGATTGTGTCCGTTTTGTATTCAATGAACGATTTATTTTATCTGTTTTTTGGTTTTGGTAAGTGAATATACAACTAAATATTCTGTGAATGTTGCCGTTATTAATATCGAGCAATAAACTGCAAGAAGATTTTGGTTGTTGTATAGGAGCGCCTCGTAACTCGAGTTGGTCTTACCCCAACTCGAGTTACAAGGCTTTTCTATGCAAGTGGCCCTAAGAGTGTAATGTTCAAATGTTCATTTTTTATAGAAATACCAATCTATTAAACTAAGGCCGGTCTCGTTGCATAATAAGTGTCGTGTCGTTGCAGTGGTATTATTGTAAAATTTACAGTATTGTCTATGGATGAGATTGTTTTTATTTCAGTACGCTAGTACCACAGATAATGTAATATTTTATAGATTAATATAGAAATGCAATTTTATTTTTATTTTAAATTGTGCTACTAATTTTATTTTAAAAGGACATGTTTTATTTTATAAGGTCGTCAACTATTTCGCGCAGGGTACGTTACAAGGAATTGAGATGACTGTGGTTTTACCGACGAATATCAGTATTTTTGCTGATGGATGTAGCATAGTAAAATTTTTGAGAATACCACTGCTGAATAAATATACCTTTTAGGTATAGTTCAAAGAATTGAATAATTTAATGTGATGGCATGATTTTAATGCGCATCGGCCCAAATAGGTAAACTTAAGAGGAAATGCGCCCGGGATTTGTGAAATATAGGTATTGGAATCAACTACTGTCGCTCGGAGAGCCACCTAATCCATGTAAAAAAGATAGCTGCACCACATACTAAATATAATTAGGGTAAATCGTCAGTAACTGGCCACTTTAGAAAGTGTCATTTAGTTACTAGCCACCAAATTTCTTACTGACGCTGTTAGTAAAGATACTTGGACAGTACTCCGGGTAATAACTCAAGATCTAGGTATTCTAGTTTAATCGCAAAAATGTGAGCAAATATCTTTCTTAACTCATTTTATTGCAAAGTGGCCAGTTACCGGGGGGTGGCCAGTTACTGACGATTTACCCTAACCTCATTCGAAAATACATTTAAGTCTGGTTCTCAACTATTTTCTCTTTCAAAACTAAAGCAATAGGAAATTACATTATCGAAATAAAGTACTCGATTTTTTAAACTATTCCTTTGTTGATAGTGGTCTGAATAGTCAATTTAATACATTTTTGAAGGCGCTTTCAAAAACTGTACGAAAAAAACTTTAAAATATTTTTATTTGCTGTATGGTCGCGTATTTCTTCTTAAGTATTTTTATTTTTTGCTTCAGTCAATACCATTGTGGGTCAGATTACATTGAGAAGGGGTCTTTGATTGTTGTGATACTTGTGTTATTTACAATCTGACAAGGCTATCATTGTTGCACCATAGACATATGACAAGTAGAATATCAGCTTTTTTTAAAATGTGCTCCGTAACGCCTTTTCAAGGGCCCCGTTGAAAGGTCAACGAACTGTTAAATAAAAAAATATCTACACGCCTTTGCTACTGATGATATGGTCTATATATACGTATATTTGGCGCTTTTAAACGTATAGATAGTGTTTTGGACTAATACAAATACAAACTCTTTAATAAAGAAACGAAAAGGGGCTACAAAAAAATATCGCGAGCCAACGTGATGTAAAGTACCTTTTCTATTATATTACAGAACTAAGTACTATAAAGTCATGTTTTGCTTATTTGGGATCTAAGTACATAAAATATTAAATGTTTCAGAATTTTTTGAGAACCGCTGTGTTAAATATAATATCATCTGACATTACACATACTATCAAAGTCCTCTTATGATCAGACCATAGCTAATTGAGTGCCGAGATCATTCCAAAAGCCTATTCCACAAAACATAAGATAACTCTATGACAACATACATATATTCCAATTTTTAGTTCTTTTGCCGTTCTAATCTTGTAACTTGTAGTTTTGTGAAATGGGTCCCTAGTTGCTTGTAAGGTGCAGTGTTGTTGCAATGTCGACGAATTTTTAAAAAATAATAAAAAGATGTTACATTCTTGTAACGGCCATCTCTGAAATAACGATCTGTCTGTAATTGGTGTATTCAGTTCTACCCGTTTGACATGTGGAATCTTATGGGTGATTAGAACATGCTGTATATCTTATACAGCATGAGCAAACATTTTAGTGTAAAATATATAAGGGACAGAATGTAGTATTGTCTTTTGACTAAAGGCTTATCAATATGGTATGTCAATTCAGGTAGTCGGTAGAATAAGTAGTGCATATCAGTAAAAAATCAGTAGAGTAATTTGACCAAAATAAATATAGCTTCAGATATACGTGTGTCTGTTTGTGTGATCCAAACTGTGCAATATTGAAGAGAAAATGTGTTTTGCTCAATGAGCTCTCTAAATAATATCATATAATGTTTATCTAATGTGTGAATTGTGTGAGTGATATCTATTAATGTAGAAACCTTAATGTAAGACGGTTAATACTTAATTGTTATGCATGGAGAATATCGCATTTCTTCATTATTGATCGTCATTTTTTATCGATACTATTTGGTTATGCCTACTACTTACAATTTTCTCGATATTAGATTAGATGGCGCTAGTGTACATGTTAACTTCTACATGACATTGTGGCAACACTGCAAAGTAAATTAGTTTGCTGTTGCAAATTCGTTGTAATAATTAATTATTTAAACTGTTAGTGTATAGTGGATGCCTTGTGGGGTGGTTTTGCTTTAGTGAGCTTAAATACTATTTTGTAGACTAGCACTGTAAGTAAAAGTATATAAAAAGCCAAGTTCCATTCGTATTTTGCCCGGTTCGGAGTTCTTCCCAGCGCAAATTTTCTTAGTTATCAAATAATCGAAACAGATGAATGAAGTTTCTGTTTGTATTCAATAAAGAGTTCAAGCGATGAAGATTTTAATTGTACGCCAAATAAAATACAAGAGTAAGCAAATTTTACTCCAGCACAATTTTTTTCTTGCTATTATTGAGAGAAGCACTATTATTGCCTTGGCAATTGCGGGCTTCGTATTTTTAAACCAATACTCGGCCCGCAATTGCCTACTTCCGTGCCTAGGCAATAATGTACTAATAACGACATGCCACACGATGCGTCGAAACTGCGTCACTTTATGTTGAGCATTGCGACAATGCAACGCACCGGCAACGCTAGAGTGGCAACGTGCAAAGAGTTTTTATATACTTTTACACAGTGCTATTGACGGTGATTATTAGCTTTATAAAATTACGTTACAATGATACTGCTAACATTGTTATTATATTTAAAAAAATGTACATTGCTTTGTTGATTTCGCGGGTAAATATTTGTAATGTCTTATAAATGTTTAAATCATTTGTTATAATAACTAATACTTTACACTTGTAATAATTCGGTGTAGAACATCAGTCAGTATCAGTCCTGTCAGTCCCAAGTCTTTCAGTCCGCTTGTCAGTGCAAAATCTGTGAAGAAATGTATAAAAACTTATGAGAAACTGTTGGTCTGTTTTCTAATACGATACGAAATTGACAGGTTAATATCGATCGGGACTGTTAGTTGGCGGTTTTATAAAGGTCCGTTAATAAATATGTCAAATCAAAAAGTAACTTCATACAGGTTTTGACTTTCCCGATCGAAATTTGATCAAACGGATATTTATATAAAATAGCCTTTTATTGGTCCGTTTTGTATGGAAATAACGAACTGTAAATAGTGGTAAGTAATGACATACTTGGGAACATACAAAATCTTGCCTTTACCAGTTACAATGTAAAGTTCCGGTCACATAAAATGGCCGCTGGCGACGTATCTGTGCAGTCGCGCATTTATCGACCAAATTGGTGGTATCAAGGGGGCGCGCGGGGGAACACTCCGCCGGTGCTTGCGCGCACGCTATTGGTTGGCGACTGTAGCCATGCGCAACCACATCCCCCCAATGTCGCTCAGCGGTTTTTTTACGTGACGGTGTCTATGATTTAACACTAATAGTAGTCTAGTACAATCAAACCTTAATTTATCTTTTGCCTGCAAGTGGTCAATATTTAAACTCCAAATCCATTTCGCCTATATGTTAACATTATCAATGCTGCGAAGTGATTTAGGATACAGTTAATTTGTTAATCTCTAGAGATATAGTTGTGTACATTAATTATGCTACAAAATAGTGTTTTTGTAAATTGTTAACTTTAATAATAGCATTATTAATGTATTTATTATAACTAATATGCTTGTTTTTAGGTGTCTATTTTTGGGATTTTTTTACATTTTTATATTTGATCACATTAACTTCTTTGTGCACTTTCAAGTTGTTTTTTAAATTGTTATAGTTAATTCATTGGTGTTGAGTATGAGATTAAATGTGACCTTCCAGGGATAGTCCATGTGTGGGACGTCTACAGCAATTATGTATACATTATGTGCAATATTTTTTCTCCTGTTATCGATGATAAAGCGTATAGTTTATCTGCTAGAATGTGCTGCTGTAAGATGAAACTTATTTCAGATTGGAAGATGGTATAGGCAATGTTAAAAGTAGACCAGTACTTACTTGTGTACGTTATCGAATTAAGACTGCACCGAGAAAACGTCAAGCGTCCAGTGGCGCCCTCATTACTATTATTGTGTTTTCTAATTAACTAAAGAATTTCCTTGCAATCAAACTATACATTTTTGTAGCGCAAGTAAAAACACAATTTATGGGATACGTAACAAACTTTAATAACAATTACCCTTTGAGTAGTCAGCTTAACGGGAAAAGGTGGCCACTTTTTTCCGTTAAGTTGATAACTCGAAGGTGAATTGTTATTAAACTATGTGATGTACCCTATAAGTTGTGTTTTCGTTTGTAGTACAAAAACCTACCGACCAATTTCAAGAAAATACTTTAGTTTATTAGAAAACACAATAATAGTAATGAGGGCGCCGCTGTACATCCGGTGTACGCTCGGCGCAGTCTTAACATATTTGACATTGCTTACGTGGTTGTTGACTGGTGAAACGAAGGTACAAAGTGTATGTTCTACTTTTGATTTTGACTGGAATAATTGACATGCTTATACTTACTTGCCAACATTTAGACATTCGTAAAATATATTAGAGTAAACGTGGCCGTGAATACTGTTGGATCTGCAACTATCTTAATGTTTCTTATTATCATTGAATAAATTAAGTCACCAAAGAAACGGAATTATTGTAATACTCGCAAACAAAAATAAAATGATCAATTTGGATACAATAATGTGTTTTATTGATTAGCCAATAGAAAAACGTACCAAACCAATCAGAAAGGGTAGGTATTATAATATAAGCAACATTATACAATTTATTATTCGAATGATCATGGGGCACCTGGGGCACTACAGTGTTGCCAACTCGGATTCTAAAAAAGGCGTAGGTCAGATTAGAAAATTATGTAGAATTAGTAAAATTTGCGTATAAATTACGTACAATCAGTAAAATTGTATGTATTATTTGCTTATGTATGGAAAGTTCGTAGATCTACGTACGTACGTACTAAGTATACGTACAATGACGTAGAGTTGGCAACGCTGATACTACTTACTCCACACTAGACATGTGGATGTCAACATTGTCAACTCCCGTTGAATCGTGAAGGCGACTCCTGCGGCTGTATTTGCTCTGGGCCCCGCACTTTATTTCGTGATCTGCATATAATACTTCTGTGCCCATCCCATCGATCTCGTTTGCACTGTCTAACTCCTCCACCTTAAGACTACACCGAGCGTACGCCGGATGTACAGTGGCGCCCTCATTACTATTATTGTGTTTTCTAATTAACTTCTTCCTTGAAATCAGACGATACGTTTTTGTAGTGCAAGTAAAAAAACAATTTATGGAATACGTAACAAACTTTGATAACAATTACCCTTTGAGTAGTCAGCTTAACGGAAAAAGGTGGCCACTTTTTTCCGTTAAGTTGATAACTCGAGGGTGAATTGTTATGAAACTATGTGATATACCCTATAAGTTGTGTTTTCATTTGTAGTACAAAAACTTACCGTCCAATTTCAAGAAAATACTTTAGTTTATTAGAAAACGGGTGCGCCAAAGTTGAACTAATTTTTCAATGTCGATTATCGGAACTCCGAAAATGTTGTTCCTAAAAATTTACATCCTAATAATCACTTCTCATAACTACTCTGATCCTAAAGTTCTGAATTCCTAATGATCACTGTTCCTAAAATTTTGTTTCCTAAAGTTTCCATTCCTACCGTTTATTTTACTATAAACGTAGTCCATAACACTCAGTTTTCCGAAAATTGATTTTCCTAACGATTCGTACTCCTAATTTTCACTGTTCCTGATAATCGGCATTGAAAAATTAGTGTTCATAACACTCAGTTTTCCGAAATGTTTAATTAATAACTTCACTGTTGTAACTTTAGGACTTAGAAAAATTTGAATAGGTATAGTACCATTATGACACATGTTATGTGATCGAATATGGCTGCGCAAGTCAGAATCTAGGGCTCTCGCTGGTTAGGACGCGTGCCGACACAGAGCACCCTAGAGTGTTTTTGCAAAGCTGGAGGCGCGGAGGGAGAGCAGCCCTCGCCCGCCATGACAAAGCTCGGGAGCCGTGCGAAGCGAACCGGCTGAGGCTGGTCGCCGAAGGCGACCAACAAGCCGAAGTTGCGGAGTGGAGTATGGGCGACCGTGCTTTGTCACGCAAGGGCGAAAGGGTTGCTTTCCCCGCAGCGCCGGAGCTAAGTTGGAGTCAGTCACATACAGATTTTATAATAAATTGTAGGAACGAAAACTTTAGGAAACAAAATTTTAGGAACTGATCATTATTCTGGCTGTTGGATTGCTATATCAAAAATTAATCGAGGTTATCAACCATGTGGTTCCCCTGAGAAAGTGTCCCTTTGGCAAACGATATACATATCCATCATGGTATTCACCTGAACTAATTTACTATATAAAATTAGGAAACAAAATTTTAGGAACAGTGATCATTAGGAGTAAAATTTTTAGGAATATCAATTTTCGGAAAACTGAGTGTTATGGACTACGTTAATAGTATAATAAAATGTAGGAACGGAAACTTTAGGAAACAAAATTTTAGGAACAGTGATCATTAGGAGTACAAATCGTTAGGAAAATCTATTTCGGGTGATGAACTTTAGCGAAGCCAATATGGACCCATATCAGTGCAAACTGCCTGTCTAAAATAAAATAATAATAATAATAAAGTAATGAGGGCGCCACTGTACATCTGGCGTACGCTCGGCGCAGTCTTAATTTTTACTAGCATTGAAAAATCAACATCGTCAATAGCGTTCATTTTGCTATTTTGCTACATCAAGGTCATGCATATATGAGTACCTACCTATAAAAATATTTAAAAGTTTGTTCGTTAGACAAGCTGCGATGCCGGTATGATAAGCAGGTAGGTATATTAGTGCATATTTCAGCCCTAACACTACATTCTACGATGATGCTTCATTTACACAGCAATAGCAATCTATAATATTTCAACGTTCTGAAGAAATTTTTCACATTTTTGATCTTACAAAAAATTTAAATTTAAATTAAAAAAAAACCCCGACTTAAAGCAGTCTAAAGAAAAACAGGGGTTTTTTTAATAATAGGGGGTTAATCTCTATAATGTATAATAAAAATTAATCACTAAATGTTTTGCTAAGCGCAAAACTCGAGAACGTCAGAACCGATTTGGCTGATTTCTTTTTTGTTGCGTTCATTTATACTATGGTTGTCAGGATAAGGTTTATATTTAAGAAACAAAATGAAAAATCCAACGGGAAGGTCGGAAATTAGCAGCGGGGCAAAGCCGCTGACTAGCTGCCCGCCAACTAATAAATAAAAAGAGGGAACGTGTATCTCTGTCTATGTATCTGAATGTATGTTTGTGGCATCGTAGCTTCCAAACGGATGAACCGATTTGAATGCTGTCTTTTTTATTTGAAAGCAGGTTTTTTAGCGGTGGTTCTTAGCCAGATTTCATGAAAATTGGTTAAGCCGTTTAAGAGATATCAGCTCTTAAAGTATGTGGCGCCGTTAAATCGGGGGCTTTTAACCTTTTCGACGCTATGTCAGATATAAAGTCTAAACTCACACGCCAATGACAGCTAAACACCAGAGCTAACATCAACCTTACCTCATTGACACTCCAGTCTATTTTGCGCTGTCAACCATGACGGATATTTCCGTCGTTGGCGTTGAACCAGTGGTGCGGATATATCCGTCAATGGCGTGGAAAAGGTTAACCTCCTAAAACCACTATATCTTAAAAACAGCTAAACCGATTTTGATACAACATCTCTATGAACCTCCGCCAAAACATTTGCTTTCAAATAAAAAAATCGGCTCATCCATTTAAGAGTTAAGGTGCCGCAGACATACACACGCAGAAATGGACTCACGTCAAACTAGGTACTTATAACAAAAACAAGCCTCTTTTTGTGTCGGGGGTTAAAAAAAAAAAGTAAATAAATCCTGATGCGATACCAACAGCCACAGGTTATATTATACCGGATAAGTAGGTACCTTTATTATAATCTGTGATTATAAGCGAAGAGATTATATTAATATAAAAACACTATCAAAATCGAGGTTCGAAGTTGCGTTAGGTCCATCCCTGTCACTCGTCATTCGAGCCTAAATCTAGGGAAGGGGTTAGAGCTAACATAACTTCGAACTGCGATTTTCAAAGTAGTGCCTAAGGGCCCTAAGGTTATGTGCGAAACCATCTGCAAAAGAAACGTTTAAATAATAAAATAATATAATGACATGACACTTGTAAAAATCACGTGCGTAGAATGAAACGAAAATCGATTGGCGTCGTTCTAAATTTCACAAACTCGCTCGACTCGATTATGGTTTCGGCATCGTAAATATTGTGATGGTTTTAAATACAAAAGATTACGTGAATTATAAAAATATAATATATAAAAAGTAACAGCTTTGTAACCGACTGAAAAATACTACTACGTTTTAAACGATTTTATTACAACTGTATCGAATGAAATGACAACACATTGTTTTGGTAGTGTCTGAGTCGATTCTGTCGAGCCACAGTTTTGTTTAGGGTTCATTATTGATCGATACCGCACTACATCGCTTGAAATGGCCGACGTTTAGGGGGAGTGTCTTGTGTTTTGCGGAAATAGGATTTCTCGGTAATTTTTACTCAATAAGGTAAGTTAATTGTGTCGATTTATTTAAAAAGCATTAGTATACAGTTTTATAAGTCCGCAATTAGCAGTTTGTGAATCGCTTTTATTGAACTTCGATCGTTTCCGGTCTCACAGCCGGGCAAGTATTTCAAAACAAAGGTGTTTATAATAGTTTTTCGTGTCTTTACTGTACTACAATTCGGAAATATACTGAAAATAGCGCAAACACACCCATTGTTCTATAGATTCACTTAATAATTTACCAAAATTTGTTGTACAGTTTTTTTATGTTAATCATTTTTGTGCTCCCAATTAGAGACGCGGTAATGCAGTCATTACTATACTGTTAGAAATTAGAAATCAGTACATAAAAACGCTCGTTTCTTTATCAAACTTCCGGAGAGTTCTTTGTAGTTACAAAGATAATGTTTAAAAATGTCTGAGCTTGACTAAGGTAATTAAAGAATGCATTTTAATCTTGTTGCAGTTGTTGCCTCTCGAGGCTCACTACATTCCAATTAAAAGACTGACTATACAAGTGGACAAAAATGGCTTGGCGTTTTAAGGCCTCTAAGTATAAAAATGCAGCACCAATTGTGCCTAAACCAGAGGCATGTGTCCGGGATATATGCGTTGGGTCATATCAAACTTACGGGAACAATATTTGTGCTTCGGCCTCGTTTATGGCGTTTAACTGGGAGCATGTTGGGTCAAGCATGGCCGTGTTGCCCCTTGACGACTGTGGGAGAAAGAGCAAGACTATGCCATTACTTCATGCTCACTCGGATACAATCACTGACATGGAGTTTTCACCATTCCATGATGGATTGTTGCTGACTGGGTCCCAGGACTCTTTGGTAAGTAGATAATATATATTCAGTCAAAACACCATTGTAGTTATATGATCCAACTGAAAAAATATTTTATTTACTTGATTGTTGTGTTAAACCGTAGAATATAAATTTTGTACTCCTTGTGATTAAGCATATATGTTTTCAAACTAGAAAGAGTGTGGTGTAAAATTAAATATAGATAGGTTAGTAGTAGTAGTTCTTGGTATAATAATAAAGCATCTCTTTTAGTCACTAGGTATCTTTCCAAGTGTCATATCTATGATAAGAGGAAAACAGACATTATCTTATTCTCAGATAAATATATTTTTAGGGATACATATGAATGCTCACTTGTCTATTTACATGTTAAATGTTATATTGTTTAACTCTGTCCAAAAAAAAGTAATTATTTATTTTAGATATTTTAGGGATATGAGTATGATTACCTAATTTTACACATTAAGTTGTTATTTATTCTAGATGTTTTATGGCTATGAATGAATTCTTACATGTCAAATTACATGTTACATTATTGATACTAAGTAAAAGTGATAAAAGTTGTTTATTTCTGGTAAAACGTACCCTATGTCCTTTATCAGGGTTCAAGTTATCTTCATACCAAATTTCATCAAAATCGAGCCAGTAGTTTATTTGTGTAACCGAAACAGACATACAATATGGATTAGACTTATTTGAAACGTCAATGTTAAACTGTAATAATGACAATTATAGGCACTTGTGTAGGAAAAATCGATAATTAAGAGGATATAATTGCATGTGACTACTAATAAGTTAAATTGGTATCTTTTCGTTAGGGATAAATGAATGAAATTTTTGCATTTAATAATGACTACCTACGTTATATTATTGACTTCCTCATATCCCATACAGTTAACACGATATTATATTTCTATCTAATCAATGAAAAACGATGAACCTTAAAGGTAGTAGGTAGGTGGGGCTGCAACACAGTGAAAATTAACATATTGTCATTTATTCCAATGAATTATTTGGAGAAACCTTGTGGGCATAGATTTAAGCATTATTATCTGTTAGAAGTCCTCAATAAATAAATGATGTTTACTTGTTTCAGGTGAAAATATGGCACATTCCTCAAGAGGGCCTCAAGGAGTCCCTCTCCAACGCCGAGTGCACTCTGTCCCAGAAGCAGCGGCGCGTAGAGAACGTCGGGTTCCACCCGGTGGCCGACGGGCTCATACATGTCGCGTCAGGACACGAGCTGGCTCTATGGGACTTGACTAAGCAGAAAGAAGCTTTTGGTAAGCAATTGGGTTCCGTACCAAAATGGTAAAAAAACATCAAAAAGCAGTTTTTCTGAGAACTGTAGAAGCTATCAACTTAATACTCAATACTCAATCATTTATTGCAATCATAATGTTTTACATAGATCTTACTTACTTAAGACTGCACCGAGCAAACGTCGAGCGTCCAGTGGCGCCCTCATTATTATTATTGTGTTTTCTAATTAACTAAAGAATTTCCTTGCAATCAGATGATACGTTTTTGTAGCGTAAGTAAAAACAATTTATGGGATATGTAACAAACTTTAATAACAATTACCCTTTAAGTAGTGATAGTGACAGTTGATAACTCGAAGGTGAATTGTTATTAAACTATGTGATATACACTATAAGTTGTGTTTTCATTTGTAGTACAAAAACCTACCGTCCAATTTCAAATACTTTAGTTTATTAGAATACACAATAAAAGTAATGAGGGCGCCGCTGCACATCCGGCGTACGCTCCGCGTAGTCTTAATATGACGTACGTTTTTGTCATTAAGTATTTTGGCGCGATTCTGACAACACTAATAGTGCCAGTTTTGTGTATTTTCTTATTCTTCAGTAAACCGCGACCACACTGAAGTGATCCAATCTACGTCGTGGAAGAAGGACGGCAGGCTAATGGCGACGTCGTGCAAAGACAAGAAGGTCCGCGTGGTGGACCCTAGGGCACCGAACGCGGTCCTCGACATGGCCAGCAGCCACCACGGCATCAAGGACAGCCGGGTGGTGTGGCTCGGGGACCAGGACAGGATACTGACTACTGGTAACTCATGAGGGCTTTATCTATTTAAGTATACATATATCGATACCTTTGTTCACAATTGTACTAATTACATTAGAAAAGTTATTGTAATCAGTATGTTTGTGCACAAATCATAAGTTCGTAACTTTGTTGGCAAAAAAAAAACGACGCAGCTGTCTAAAAGTGGTTTCTTTTTTTGCTGTGATGTTACTTTACTCACACTTTTATGTTATTTATATTGAATTTCTCCAGGCTTCGACTCAGCGCGTCTCCGCCAAATCATGATCCGTGACATCCGCAACCTCTCCCAAGCGCAGAAGACCCTGGAGCTGGACTGTTCCACCGGCGTCCTGATGCCGCTCTTCGACCCCGACACCAACATGCTGTTCCTCGCCGGGAAGGGAGACACCACCATCTTGTATATGGAACTCACGGACCGGGAGCCGTTCTTGATTGAGGGTCTGAGGCATTCTGGTGAGTTCTGGAATATTTTCATCCGTTCAACAGCTTAACATTTCACCACTGCAGAGCAGGTCTCCCCTCTCTACCGCCAAGCTGTCCGGTACTGGGCCTTCTATGTAGAATATTTACAGGCTGTAAATCATTGGCAAGAAGAGACCTTCACTCCTCGTTACTTAAAAAAAAACTTTTTTAGTGAACTCCTAAGATCCCTCAAAATTTCAAGTCTCTCGGTTCAGTGGATCAGGTTGTGCTCGGTCTGTCGGTCAGTCACGCAAGGGTTTTATACGTAGATATAGTGAGATCCTTTTGAATCACCGACACTCATTTGATCGAATGTATCAAAGATAATTTCTGAAACCTTATTGTTTTTGCTATCTCAAGCGTAGGTTACGTTAAGTTAGACCTGTGACGACCAGAAAATTATAACTCCTGCACTATAAATGAAATGTTCTATGCAGATACAAAGACCGGCTTGAGAATCACCCTAATGCACTAGCACATTCAATGATAACAACGGAAAACATGAATTTTACCAGACTACGCAGACATAGCGTTACAAGTCTTTTAGACAGATTCAAATAAAACAAAAACAGTAATGACAGAATAAGAGGTATGCGACCAATGGGTTTCTCTCTGTAAAAATACAAATTTCAGCGACAGCAGACAACAGTGACGCCTATTTTAGCCAAGAGCTTCAGATTGCGCCGGAATTCAGAACCAAGATAAAAAAAAAAAAAAAAAAAAAAAAAAAAAAAAAAAAACTATAAATGAATGAAAATTAAGTTGTACTTCCAAACACGCCTTGAATATTCAATACTTTTATGGCTCCTCTTCACAATCGGCGATCACAGACGATTACGGGCGAGCACGATTGTGTAGAGGGCGTACTCGGCTGTACTCGGCTGTACTCGCCGATCATCGTCTATGATCGCCTGCGACCCGTCGGTTGTCGGTTTTTCGGGCACGCATCAAAGGGAATCGTGGCGTGGTGCGTCGAGCTGCCCACACGATCGCCGATCATTCATTCGTGTTCAAAGAAGTTATACTTACATACATACATTGTAGCAGAAAAAATTAGAAATTGTGTTTTTAATTTATTTTAGAATGTTGTATGTTCTTATAAATATCAGGATTGTCTACGAAACTTGGCACTCATTGTATGTCTATTATTTATTTTAACTACTTATACCTTGTTCTATTACGGTGAATACTCAAACACCACCATCTTCTTTTCTTCCATTTTTTTTACAACTTTTCGTTGGAGTACGTTGACGTAGTGGTTGTATACCGCCATTAAATAAATGGTTGCAGCAGCAACACATTCCACGTCCAATTCCATGTCCATCTTGTTCGCTAGCCGTTCGACAACTGCGACGACGATCGTGTGGAAGCTTGTACACGATGATCGTGCCGATTATAGACGATCACGCGATCAACGATCATCGCCGATAGTGTAGTACGGCCATTACATTTTATTGACGTTTGCTCCGCAGGCGAGCAGACCAAAGGCGCTTGCTTGGTGCCGAAGCGAGCCCTCAGGGTGATGGAGGGCGAGGTGAACAGAGTCCTGCAGCTGACTGGCTCCAGCGTCATTCCCATCATGTATCAAGTGCCGAGAAAGGTGAGTCGGAAGCGTTTTTTATTATTACAAGCTTTTATTTAACTTGCTTCGTTCATGTGTCTTGTTATTCCAGTTCCAAATCTTGCAAGTCAGTTTTGAACCACTTACCTTTACCGTAATGATTTTATTCGGAATGTAAAAGTTAACCCAAGGGGAATGCAATATTACGTTATCCATTAGCTGATAATATTTTATAAATGTGTACTTATTTCTGTACAGAGCTATCGCGACTACCACTCGGACCTGTACCCCGAGACGGCTGGCCCCGTGACGTACGTGAGCGCGCCGATGTGGCTGGACCGCCGCGACCACCCCGTGCCCAGCATCTCGCTGCATCCCGACGCCAACAACTGTACACAGGTACACAGCAGCTCTCTCAACAACCTGACACTGACAGGTGACAGGAGACGGCTGGCCCCGTGACGTACGTGAGCGCGCCGATGTGGCTGGACCGCCGCGACCACCCCGTGCCCAGCATCTCGCTGCATCCCGACGCCAACAACTGTACACAGGTACACAGCAGCTCTCTCAACAACCTGACACTGACAGGTGACAGGAGACGGCTGGCCCCGTGACGTACGTGAGCGCGCCGATGTGGCTGGACCGCCGCGACCACACCGTGCCCAGCATCTCGCTGCATCCCGACGCCAACAACTGTACACAGGTACACAGCAGCTCTCTCAACAACCTGACACTGACAGGTGACAGGAGACGGCTGGCCCCGTGACGTACGTGAGCGCGCCGATGTGGCTGGACCGCCGCGACCACCCCGTGCCCAGCATCTCGCTGCATCCCGACGCCAACAACTGTACACAGGTACACAGCAGCTCTCTCAACAACCTGACACTGACAGGTGACAGGAGACGGCTGGCCCCGTGACGTACGTGAGCGCGCCGATGTGGCTGGACCGCCGCGACCACCCCGTGCCCAGCATCTCACTGCATCCCGACGCCAACAGCTGTACACAGGTACACAGCAGCTCTCTCAACAACCTGACACTGACAGGTGACAGGAGATGGCTGGCCCCGTGACGTACGTGAGCGCGCCGATGTGGCTGGACCGCCGCGACCACCCCGTGCCCAGCATCTCGCTGCATCCCGACGCCAACAACTGTACACAGGTACACAGCAGCTCTCTCAACAACCTGACACTGACAGGTGACAGGAGACGGCTGGCCCCGTGACGTACGTGAGCGCGCCGATGTGGCTGGACCGCCGCGACCACCCCGTGCCCAGCATCTCGCTGCATCCCGACGCCAACAACTGTACACAGGTACACAGCAGCTCTCTCAACAACCTGACACTGACAGGTGACAAGAGACGGCTGGCCCCGTGACGTACGTGAGCGCGCCGATGTGGCTGGACCGCCGCGACCACCCCGTCCCCAGCATCTCGCTGCATCCCGACGCCAACAACTGTACACAGGTACACAGCATCTCTCTCAACAACCTGACACTGACAGGTGACAGGAGACGGCTGGCCCCGTGACGTACGTGAGCGCGCCGATGTGGCTGGACCGCCGCGACCACCCCGTGCCCAGCATCTCGCTGCATCCCGACGCCACCAACTGTACACAGGTACACAGCATCTCTCTCAACAACCTGACACTGACAGGTGACAGGAGACGGCTGGCCCCGTGACGTACGTGAGCGCGCCGATGTGGCTGGACCGCCGCGACCACACCGTGCCCAGCATCTCGCTGCATCCCGACGCCAACAACTGTACACAGGTACACAGCAGCTCTCTCAACAACCTGACACTGACAGGTGACAGGAGACGGCTGGCCCCGTGACGTACGTGAGCGCGCCGATGTGGCTGGACCGCCGCGACCACCCCGTGCCCAGCATCTCGCTGCATCCCGACGCCAACAACTGTACACAGGTACACAGCAGCTCTCTCAACAACCTGACACTGACAGGTGACAGGAGACGGCTGGCCCCGTGACGTACGTGAGCGCGCCGATGTGGCTGGACCGCCGCGACCACCCCGTGCCCAGCATCTCACTGCATCCCGACGCCAACAGCTGTACACAGGTACACAGCAGCTCTCTCAACAACCTGACACTGACAGGTGACAGGAGATGGCTGGCCCCGTGACGTACGTGAGCGCGCCGATGTGGCTGGACCGCCGCGACCACCCCGTGCCCAGCATCTCGCTGCATCCCGACGCCAACAACTGTACACAGGTACACAGCAGCTCTCTCAACAACCTGACACTGACAGGTGACAGGAGACGGCTGGCCCCGTGACGTACGTGAGCGCGCCGATGTGGCTGGACCGCCGCGACCACCCCGTGCCCAGCATCTCGCTGCATCCCGACGCCAACAACTGTACACAGGTACACAGCAGCTCTCTCAACAACCTGACACTGACAGGTGACAAGAGACGGCTGGCCCCGTGACGTACGTGAGCGCGCCGATGTGGCTGGACCGCCGCGACCACCCCGTCCCCAGCATCTCGCTGCATCCCGACGCCAACAACTGTACACAGGTACACAGCATCTCTCTCAACAACCTGACACTGACAGGTGACAGGAGACGGCTGGCCCCGTGACGTACGTGAGCGCGCCGATGTGGCTGGACCGCCGCGACCACCCCGTGCCCAGCATCTCGCTGCATCCCGACGCCACCAACTGTACACAGGTACACAGCATCTCTCTCAACAACCTGACACTGACAGGTGACAGGAGACGGCTGGCCCCGTGACGTACGTGAGCGCGCCGATGTGGCTGGACCGCCGCGACCACCCCGTGCCCAGCATCTCGCTGCATCCCGACGCCACCAACTGTACACAGGTACACAGCATCTCTCTCAACAACCTGACACTGACAGGTGACAGGAGACGGCTGGCCCCGTGACGTACGTGAGCGCGCCGATGTGGCTGGACCGCCGCGACCACCCCGTGCCCAGCATCTCGCTGCATCCCGACGTCAACAATTGTACACCGGTACACTGCAGCCCTGTCAGCAACCTGACACTGAACGGTGACAGGAGACGGCAACGGTACCTTGCGATCACGAGTCGACACCACCATCGTCGCTCTTTTGACTACCCATGCTAGTCAGACTTAGTTAGCTAAAGAATCTTTTCTTGAAAATGTAGGCGTTGTTTGGAGTCAATTTGGGAGCATGATCCAATATTTATTTAAGTTTGCTCTTTTTATACAGGATTAAAGACAAATGTTTTCTTACAAAAGACTTTTAGCATTGTTTCCCATTATTGTCTGCATCCCTCTTTACTAAAATACCGATAAATCTTTTGAGGATTTTTCCAATTTTTTAAATATTTTAGATACCAAAATTGTTAGAGCCATTGTTGTTGGTATCATTTAGGGTTTTTGGTAATTCTGTAGCTCAGCCTACCACCCCATTCTGGGAATGAAGGCGGCAGCGTATGTATGTAATTGTATTTATCTTTACAAAGCGCATAAATGGTTTTTTTATTCATAATTTATCAAAATGTATGCATGATATGGGTTTTAAGTTTAATCATTTGCGGGATTTTGTTCGTAGTTTATATTTGTTTTTAAATAACACTTTTTTTTGACTTTTTTGGTGATGTGATGTGATTTGTGATTGTTTTTAGTTATTTTGTGTGGTGTTTTATTGTAGTTTTAGTTGGGTTAGTTTTTTTGTTTGCGTAAGTATTTTTTATTTATTTTTTTAAATTATACATAGCTTTTATCTATGGATATATCGAGGTGTATGTTGCATCCTTTTTACCAACTATTTAACATTAATCTGACTTTCAAAGTTCACTTTATTCGCCTGTTAACGTTTATATACCTTCGATAAAAACCTAAGAAAACTTATTGTTAACCTGACATTTATTTTTAGGTTCACCGCGGAAACCTAAAAGAACTGGTCAAATCTATCCTCTCCATGCCACCCCCCAAGAAAACTGAAGCTAAGAACGCTACTCCAGTTCCTGTAATCATTGATGACTCTAAACCTGAACCAGAACCCAAAGACGAAGACAGGATTGACTTTGTCAACGTCAAAGACATGATCAAAGGGATGGAAGGGAAAAAAGAGAAAGAAACGAATGGTTTCCATAAGAAAATGGATAATGGACATGATGATGAAATTGAGAAGGCTGAAGAAGATAGAGAGAATGTTCTCGAAAAGACGGAGAGCACGGATTCTTCTGACTTGACATTGTCTAGAAGCAATAGTTATATTAACGGGATGCCTGTTCAAGCGCCTAAGCCTTTGCCTAGGTCTTCTATCTCCGAACCTGGGTCTGGGGATGACCATGAAGCGCCGAAACCGAAACCTAGGACGACGGCAGTACCGGTATCTGGTTATAAGGTATTTGTGGTTGAACGTGGTTTTTCCTTTGACTTGTTTGAGTATTTTTTAAACTTTGGTTTTCTTTTGTGTGGTGATCGTAGCAGCTACAGTGCACAGTTTTTTTTATTATTGCTACTGGTACTTGTGTTGTAATGTAAAATATTTTAGTAATAAAAAACTATGACGTTCGTGTTTTGGGAAAGTTGTTAATTTAACGCCCACATTTTATTTTTAAATAAAGCATGTCAACTATTAATAATAATAATTAAGAAATTGCGATTAAATCAGGAATACTAATGACGTTAATAATTAATGTATTAAATAATCGGTTTTCTGCCGTTTCGCCACACAACGTTTCCCAATTTGATTAATTTCCCAACTGTTTCATTTGGGCAAATGTTTTTTTTTCCATAATTAAATATTTCAGGTATTTTTAAAAACTAACCTAACCTAACCTCTTGGGTTCTACACGATGGTCCTGAAATAAATTCTGAAATATTTACAGTTGGTAAAAAGAGCATTGGCCCAAATGAAACAGTTGGGAAACGTTGTTTGGCGAAACGAAAGGACACCTAATTAATCACATGATTTCACAGTATTGATAATTTTAAATTTTTCATGAACTCATCAATAGAGTGGCAGCTATTTTTAACCGGGTACACTCCATCGTAATTCATTTCGTTCATAATTCCGAAGAGTCGTAATTCCAAATTGATCAAAATTCCGAAATAATTTTTTTGATAGACGACGATTTTTTTGATACCTACGTATGACAATTAAATAATGCATTTAATATAAAATAGCTCCAGCGTAACATAAACATAAACTCTGACAAATGAATATTCGGAAAAAAGTAATTCGAAATTTCAAGGTGTTCCAATTTTAACCAGATGATTAAACATATTTTTTTAAACAATGTTACTACAATGTTTTCCAACATGAGAGAAATGAGTAAGTATAGCTGGGTTAGCTGACAGTGTCTTTTTGCAGCCGCGGCTGGGCCCCAAGCCGTTCTCCGCATCGTCGGGCAGCGAGGAGTTCTCCTTCGACAAGGTCTTCTCGGTGCCCGTCGTGCCTGGCGTGCCCAAGTCTGATTCAGGTATTTATTATAGCCGTATACTAATTTGCATTTGGTTTTTTGTTTTCAGACATATCTAGTGCTCATAAATGAAGGGTACACAAAAAGAACATGTCCAGACAGTATTTTTAAGGAGATATTAATATCAAAATGTAGATTTCGCAATGAACCATTACTTATCACTCAGTTGCAGATATTAATCTTAATTATATCTTTTTTTTAACCCTGGTCACGAAAGTAACTTATGAAATTTCCCAGTTTGTTAAAACAAAAAACGAATGTACTGTTATGTTATTTAAATATTAAATCAGATTACCAATTAAAAAATAACAAAAAAGATAGACTAGAAAAAAAAAAAAAAAAAAAAAAAAAAACGAATATAGTGACTAGACATGATCTTTCCGTGTACCCTTCAAAGTAGTGTGTTCAATTCAGAAAAGATGCCTCTTTCGACTTAATTTGACATATGACTATTGACTGCGTTAATGTAAGTAAAGTAAGTAAGTAAGTAATTTATTTCGTGAAACACAGGTATACATAATAGTGCTTAGATTAGTTTAAACGACCTCTGTGCTCTGCCTTGCGGCGTACAAAAAGAGAACACAATTAAAATGATTAAATTACTAAATGGATCCATTATACATAGCAGATATTAAGTTCCTATATTAAATAAACATCAAACTGATTTAAAAATGTACCAGTTGCCGATATCTCCGGTTGCGTAGCTACTTCTGCTGCTGACTGTACCTAAGTTTTTTTTTTATTATCTTCAGCCACGTCGCCGCTGTGTGCGCCGGCCGCGACGCTCCAAGACGACAAGGACAAGAGCCTGTCGCCCACCAGCGACGTCGAAGCACCAAAAGGTACGTCGCAAATTCCTTGCTATTACGAAATCTGGATTCGGGCGTTTTCACTGAAATGTGTACCCCAATTAAGTACAGAAATTAAAGAACTTTTACTTTGTCAGTTTTGTGACGAATATTAGGCATACATTGCGGCCGTCAATGTATAGCAATATTATGTATTCAATATAAAGCATAGAATACGAACGAATCTAGGTGATTCCCATAAACTTGAGTTCGGTAACAGAAATTAAAGTGATCCATTTTACTCCCACAGGCAACCTGTGTAACATCCAATAGATAAAAACTGATTTTAAAAATAAATATCCACTGATATAATATCATGATACTCAGGGTGGCATGCATTTTATTCATTTTAAGCGGCATGTTTCACAGTAATATTTGCAGGCTTTATTTAAAATGTATGAATGCAGTTTTTATTGTCATTAATATCGATGTCATGGTTCCTAAGAACAGATCTTCGTATGTCTTATAGTTTCAGACTTTCCCATACTGACCGATCTAAATGAGCGACTCTGTATATCAACGAACCCTGCTGGATTAACATCTTTTACTATAATTTTTATCATCAAATATTTTGTAACATGTGACCTGGTTTGTCACAGAGGAGTATACAAACGGCAAGTCAGACACGAGCCTGGAGGAGGAGGTGAGCTCCTCGGACTCTGGCTACCGCCCCAAGACGCCCAGCACGGCGGACCGGAGGAAGCTGTTCGAGACCACAGAGTGAGTACAATACTATCTCGCGGCGCTTTATTATCTGTGGTCTTCTCTTGGGAAGCGGTGGTAGATTTTTGACCCGTAAAACTAAATACATCTTGTATGTATGGGAACTCATCATTCTATCGAATTTCACTTCATTGATTGTATCATTTTCATCGAATTTTATTTCATCGAACGCTATTTTCTGCTGAAACCATGATGTTTTCTGGATACTATAGTATCTTAAACATTCATTTCGCCGCGATGGCCAGTAAGATCATTTTTGTACGTGGGGGATCTATCGGGTGATCTTACATCGCGAATTTCGTAGTTCTGTTATTTTTTATGGCGTGTTTAATTTGTATTGTTTTGCTAATAGGGGCATTGGGTGTTAAATGTTATATTCTCGTATCGCCCAAATTACGTATCGAATATTAGTATACACGCAAAATTTATTTTAAAGGCTGGCAATGCATTTTTGATCTGGTGTTATTTTTAATTTATGGGATACGGTTGCTTTTCATCAGTAACTAAAGAGCTTTTTGTCTCCGAACAAAGAAGAACTTGCCAGTAAGTAGGTTTTAATTTAAATCAATAAATTCCTGGGCATTACGAGTTTACAATAAATATGTGGTGCTAGTACAGTCGCGGAATGAAAAGGTTGACCACCTTAAGATCTGTTTTTGCTTGCTCAGTATAAGTTATCAGTATGTGCTTATCGACCGAGTATGACACATTCACACGAGTAAGGCCAACAGATACATGGTTACCATGGTCACGTATAAACAACAGCCACTATTGGCTCAAACTGAACTCAAGTCTTTATTGATCGTTACAAAAGTGTTGCTATGGTCACGTATAAACAACAGCCACTATTGGTTAACTGAACTTAGTCTTTATTGGTCGTTACAAAAGGGTTGCTATGGTCACGAATAAACAACAGCCACTATAGGTTCAATATTATTTCTCTCATCTGTTACACAGTTTAAAAAGGTAACATGTGGTTGCGACGGGTAAATTAATTTATTTGAAAACTGGTCAACCTTTTCGTTCTGCGACTGTACAAATCGATGTAAGTCGACTTAAGAAGGGTATGAATCATATACAGAACTGCCAGTTTGATAGCGATCGGTCATCTTCGTTTTTCTATGAAACACGAGTGACAAATATATTGTCAGTTGCGAGTGCAAGTGTGACAGCGAGTTACCTATCTTAATTTCGAAAAACTTGTCCGCTGTTTCGTTTGTCCGAATTTGCATTTGTCGGAAAATCCATTTTCTCTGTAACCGTTTAACTTTCTCGGATTGTTATAAAACTAAACTAACCTACAGGTTATGTATGTACTCTTTAAACATTTTGAAAAGTGAATGGGTTCTGAGAAAAATGATTGTCGGAGAAATTAAAACACTGATAAACGAAACAGCGGACCGAAGATTTTCGTAACATTGGTAGATAACCGTGACAGCGTCCTTATTTATACCCTTTTTACTAGGACCATAAAATCCATGTGCTTGTTGTGTGTCATGTATGTGTGTGTGTGTAGCGGGAACCAGTCGATCGCCGACCGGCGGCGCGTGTACGAGTCGCGCTCCGTCAGCGTCGCCGTGGAGTCCGACACGCCGCCCTCGCCTGCGCCGCTCCGGTACGTGCTCAGCTAACTCATACTCTTTGAGGAAGTTACATAGCCGAAGAGCCGTTCATATATTCTGTACTCGAGTAATGGAAGATCCAGTACAGTCAAGAGGTTAAATTTGGTCCAACCTTAGGTCCAAAGTCAATCTGACATTCTACAACAGTAAGGTTGAGTTTCCTAAAAGTTACAAATGACTTGATATCTCTAATGACGTTGACGACTTTAAGCATATTTTTCTTGAAATTGGGCCCAAACACAGACCACTTACCCTATAGACTCCGCTTCGGAACAGTTTGTCTAGTATCTCATTAAGCCAAAATGGCGGGGCGCGGGAGGCGGAAATTGCACCGTGATTGGCTAGTTCAAAGTCAACGAATAATCAAGTGTGCGCGTCGTGGTGCGCGCCAATAGAACCATGTCAACCAATTAGTGTTCTGTGAGCATAAGCATGGCTTACGGGGGCGCCTTTGTATGCGGAGTCTATAGGGTAAGTGGTCTGTGGGCCCAAATCAATGCTCGTGATGGTCTACCACATTTACTCACTCAAATTAAGATAATACAAGACGGTAACAGAGCAAGACACAGAAAAATGCAAACAGGTAGCGCGCGAGCATGACGAAGAAAGTATCTCGAATCACGCATACGTGTGACACGATTGCCGCTCGGATGGTGACTGATGCCCGGTTCCTATATTCAAGAAACGAATCGTTTTCCTTACGTCTCGTAACAATTTGACATTTGCTACGTACAAAATGTGTCAAATTTTAACGAGACGTAAGGAAAACGATTCGTTTCTTGAATATAGGAACCGGGCATAAGTCAATCGAGTCCACCTGACCTGATGTATGACTTCCGTGCGATGAAGGCTAGTCACCTATCTTCCGCTATTTTACTTTCATCATCACAATCTCATGCTATTAGTCTATAATTACTGTAGCGCGGACGCCGACAAGGAATACCGCACATTGACCTTTACTGTAGGACGCTGTTACTATCCCCTCCGCTGTGGAGGACAGAATGGCGTATCTGCCACAGCTGTGGGAACCGCTTTGGGCTTTCCCACAGGCCAGGTGAATTAAGGGACCATATACATACACTCACACCTTCATTCACAGAGTGGAGTAGGCAGAGCTACAAAACTACCAACAACTCTAAAAAAGGTTGTTAATTCTGTAATCACATGTTTTGTAAGCGTGGCGACTGTCATGTGATCTCCTCCACAGATAGCAGCGCTCCATTGTATAAAGCGCGACGTAAGACTAGCAATAAAAATTGCAGAAATTCACTGCTGTCTTACTCTAACTTTTAAGCTAGAAAATTGTGCAACTTCTTACTTTAAGAACAGGAAAGTTAAAGTTTTCAATCCATTACTCCGGCGGTAAATGTCGCTGAACGAGCGCGATGACTATATTATTCTGCGCGAGTGACAGAGAAATGTAACGAAATATTTTTTATGTTCATCGTCCCCACTTAAGCTGTTTGCCCGCGATCATATAACTGCTCTCTATGATGTGATGACACTGAATCTGATGACCCAACATCTTTAAGTACTTGGCAGTACATTTGTTTTTAATTATCCAGGCGTCGCGATTCCCTGAAGTCCCGCAAGAGTCCGGAGCGGGAGGACAAAGACAAGCGTTCGTCGGTGCCCAACGTTACTACGAAGAGGACGTCTACTGTCTTTGGTAAGTCTTTTACTTGACGAGAGAGGGTATTGGACTTTTAAACAACAAATTTGCCTTCGCTTCGTCTTGGTTTGTGAGTTTTCTGTACCACCCGTATATACATATACCAGATTTTAATATGCATAAAAACCGCCTCAAAATCCGTTGCGTGGTTTAGGAGCGACCGGATATACAAACAGACAGACAGACAGTCGCGGAAAGCGACTTTGTTTTATACTACGTAAAAAGACTGCGAATCTTATCATGTGTTCTCCACTTTATTTAAATAATTATTTTATTTGCTTTAGGTATTTAAAAAAAAAATTGTGGACAACGTTACATAAATTGACTTAATCCCAAATTCAGCTTTAGGTATGTATAAAGATAGAGATATACATCATATGAGAAAAAATCCAAGACTTATAAATACTCGCTCTCATCACACAAATATTTGTCTATACCGGGAATTAAACCTAGGATTCCTAGTTTCGTAGGCAAGGCCACTTATCTACTGTTTGATATGTTATTTGTGTGTGCAGGTAAAGTGTCGAAGTTCCGTCACCTGAAAGGCACGCCGGGCCACAAGTCTACGCACGTTGAGAACATCAAGAATGTCAGCCGGCAGATCTCGGGGGAGTGCAACGGGTTCTACGGTAAGAAGAACCAGTGGTATTTAGGGGAACATCTTTATCGGGATGAAGTTGGAAGTTATATACAGGGTGTTTGCCACTGTGGTTTAGGCGTTTTACGGGATGATAGTAAGGGTCATTTTGAGACTTTTTGAGCACATTTATTATTATGCAAAGTTTCACGGTTTCCGAGATATTGATCATTTTAATAGGTATTTTGTCATTTTTCCTTTTGTCCGTGATACGAAAAATTCCTTAATTCAAGTATTAATTTAAAAAAAAAACAGTGTCATGATTTGAATCACAATGAAATATGGAAAGTTTTAAAGCTGCATGGCATTTTTTTTCCATACAACTTTTCGAGTATACTCACAAAATTGGTTTTTCCATACTTGGTGAAAAACAAACGGGGGGGTTCTCTTAGTATGGAGAAAGTAACTCTGCGCGTTTACTCAAAAAGTTGTAAGGAAAAAAAAACCTGAGTGTAGAAAGTTCGTAAACGCGATGTAGAACAGTTTAGTTCCGCTGTCATCAGCTGGGGGCGCTGGCGAGTCGGTTGATGCATGCCGCTAGATGTCGCTAGGTCGCCACAGTCCCC